>LPNX010692812.1:34451-82269 GCA_001517045.1 Pseudotsuga menziesii
AAAAATATTGTTATAATTGGAAAATTAATCAAATGTAAAGTTACAGGATTCCAAAATGCGCACGCATTATAAAATTAAAAAAAGCATGTGTGTTTTGCATTAATATAACGCGTGCTCTTTTATCTTTGGCGAGAACACAAATTTGAATTTAAACAAAACATGAGCATGTTTAATGCCACTATGTCCGATCCTCCAGCAATGATGGCGTGGCATTATTTTGACTACGTGTTTGCTTTGGACTTGGCTTCAAATTCATCATGCATATGCCCTGGAGTATGATAAACCATGGCTGATTGAACATTACATCCAAATTTTCAATATGCTCGTGTTTAGCCATTGGTTACAGTATGCTGCACACGTCTATTTTTTATGAAATTTTAGAAACATATATGGTTCTTTTTGCAGATTCAAAATATGTAAATTTTCACAAGAATCGATAATTTTTTCTATTTTTTTCTTATTTATCTCGTGTCATCACTCCTCAACTCAAAAAACACATTGTTAGTGTTGTTTACACAACTCTTTCGTTTCTCAACCATTTTGAAAAAAAAAATGTATGGTGCACTAAAGAACACCGACCTATATATGCTATAAAAAAACCCATTTCCAAATAATTGCACTAAGACATTCAAACATTGTGCCCACAATTGACATACTGTTTTCGAGGTTTGATCACTTAGATAATTAAAAAAAATTAAAAAAATATTATTTTTAGTTTTAGGAAAATAGTCTTGCACTAGTACTATATGTTCTTTATATGTATACCAGTTTTCATAAGTTGATTTCAGCATTTAGGAACTCAAAGGATGCACCCAGTAAAACATATACCTTATAATTTGTCCCAAAAATAAAATGTGCTTGTTAAAAAAGATCTAAGTTTAGATAGTTAAGAACATTTTCAATAGAAAAAAAATTATATATTTGGAAACATCATTGAATTTCCTACATTTTCATTTTTTTTACTCGTCGTAAGATTCATTATGTAAGTGTCTCAAAACATCCTTGTAATTTGATGGATGCCTATTTTTTCAGTTTTCTAATGCATCTAATGTGTCAAAAGAGACACTCATTAGCTTGCACACACCCAGAAATTGATAAGATAATGAATTCCCTGTTGTCAAGGAACGCCTTACATCTGATAAGAATCGTAGTAACTGGCTTTAACATCCTAACTAACTATAGGCCCTTCCTTTTTTTTAAACATGTCCTTTAAAATTACTATGGATCCTATATCTTGAAAGGCTCTTGTTATTGCTAATTGGTGTTTAATATTTAAAATTTAAATGGTTTTTCAATAATGACATGATACATTTAACAACATATTGATGTCGATCTCACAACCAAGGACAGAGCTTTCACATTCCTTTCATTTCTAGATATATAAGTTGTCACATCCCCACCCCTCTACCAGAGAGAGAACGCGAATTCACGACTATCAAATCTGGGCAATCTAGCCCCATGAACATAAACATAAAAATGCATTGGAATAAAAACATATACAGATGCATAAGACATGTAAATACAGCGGAATAAAATACATTTCGTTCAACACATTCAAGCATTCATCATGTTCATATTAATTCATAAAACAAATACAATTGTGGAAATTAAATACAAAAATAATACTTATCTTGAGAAGAAGCTTGTCCTGCAACCAGCTATGTTGCTGCAACGTTCCACCCAACCATATGCCAATGTGCTCATCAATCTCTCAGCATCACTTACACCTTTGAACTGGGCATGATTCCACAAGGAACTAGGGAACAACAACAGGCTCAGACATAGCCAAAATCGTACATCCACAGTCAAGCCAACACACCGTTGGGTTTCACAGACTATCCAACCAAACCAATAAGGAATTGGGTTTCACAGGCTACTAAGGCAACAACCAATAACATGGTGTCCTTGGACTTACTCAGCCAAGCCAACACAAGGATGCACTTCACATCAAAATACCATTGTTGGGTATGGACAAAAACGTCTTGGGAAGCCAAAACGAAAATGGAAACAAGAGAAAACAACCCTCTGATAGAAAAATCGATTTCAGAGACATCTATGGATTCACGTGGGAAAGAAATGACTTCCTTGAACCCCAAATACATGGTTCTCTTCTAACCATTCACTAAACAATAACAAAAATGGATTTTTGGGCATGAAGGGATGAGGAGACAACATAAAAATGTGGGGGAAACACACAGCATGCTCCAACTACATGAGGGAGGCAAAACAACCTCTCAAAACCCCCAAATCGGGCATCATTGCTACACATTCACTCATCCATACCCAAAAACGAAATCCCCAACCATGGAGGAATGAAGAGAATAACCCAAATCGTGAGGGAGAATGCCCCAGCTATCTCTAGCTACGTGAGGAAGAAAACACATGGGTGAATAATGGCTTGGGAATTCATTTCCAAGAATTTACTTCCCCAAGAATCCAAAAACATGTTTTCCAAAAATGGTCGACTTCCCAAATTCGAATTTGACCTCCATACATTTCCTATCCCAAGGAACTAACTTCCTTCACCAACTTTAGATGACTGGGAATAAGAGACAAAAAGGGTAGTTGACAGCTTTATGCTTTTTCCCCTTAGTATTTGGATTTTCCCCATTGGCTCAAGGATTTGATTATTTACCCCCTCCCTATTCGTTGTGAAATCATGCCCCCATCTCTTTAACGTTGCGGCGCATAGCTAGTTGTGGTATTTTTATTAATTTGCATTTTACATGATGCCTCAAATATATTGTGCCTAGCTAGCGCATAAACCATCGGCATCAATTTTAATCTTTGATACATAAAATACTAAATCCATGGTGGGGCCTTTGCCTTGAGCTCAACACCATGATCAAATGAAATATTTACATCATGTGCAATTCAATACCATGGGGTCAAAACCAGGTTGTTACAAAAGTAGCTCCATCGATTCAAAATTTTAATTAAATCAGTTTAATAAATAAACATTTTTTTTTCACATACTAAAATTTCATTTTTTTTTAAATTCAGATTAGTAAAAAAATAGATTTATTACAAAGTATTAGATGTCTATAGAAAACACTTAAAAAATTTGTTAAAGGCGTTTTTGAACAAACACATTGTTAAGAGTGTAAGAAGGTATTGAATATTATTCATGTGTTATTTGAATCATACACCAAAAGAAGAGGAAGGTATCATGATAAACATCACTTTAAGTTGGGTTGCGAATGATACAGGTTCATACAAAAAAAACAAATTTGGCAATAACAAATTGATATGTAATACTATTATTTTTTAAAAATAAGTCCAAATAATATTTTTGAATATTTAAAAAAATCCAACTTGGCTATTTATTTCTATATTCAGCTAATAATGAATGAACTAGGTAATGTTGCTTTTAAAATTATAATAGTTTACACAACTTTAACTTAATTCAATTATTTAGTTTTTTCAATTTTAATAATCACTAAGCCATAAGGATTCAATATTTTTTATCAATAACTAACAACAACCATATTAATAAAGTTAATATGTTCAAAATATATGTAAATGCATATATTTGACACATTGATAATGTTTTTTTCCTAAAGAATATGTCAATTACTTGTGGTTGTTAATCTAATATAACAACCATTTAATTTGTGGTTGTTAAGCTCATAGCTGAAGTTAAGCTTATAGTTATATCATCATTGGAGTTAAGCTAATACTTGTAATTAAGTTATCTTGACTTTTAGCTTCCAAATGGAGCTTGATTAAGCCTTACGTACATTAACTCCACTCACAATGTCTAGATGGAGTACGACAGTTATCTTGACTCCTAGCTTTCAAATGGAGTTTGATTCAGGGGTAAGCTATCTGCCCGATGATTTGCACTATGGCCCACCCGACGCCATCCAGTGATAGCTTATTTTGTTACCCTTCCGTGAGAGACCGAGACCCACCGAATTTCTTCTCCCGCGTTCGCCTAGTTGTTGATCACATCCGACCCAGGTTAGATAGCTTACTCCTTCCAGAAATGGAAAATAAATATATCTATGTTTTTAATGTTGTTAAAAATAGTACAACATTTGTCTAAATACTCAGCGAAAGTCTTAAGGCAAGCTTTGGAATGACATCCATTTTTTAGATCACTTGTCCATGCCCACTATATTTTATCAACAACGATGTGCTGTTTTGAAATTGCAAACAGAAGAAAAGTGCTCTACAGTATCCTTATTTTTTTTCAGTTTCCTTGTTCCAAATAATCTAATTGTCTACTCAAATGCCTCATGTTTAAATTGGTTTTACTAGCTGATTGATTTTCTTATTTAAATTACTATTACAATATATAAAAATTACAGGTCTAATCGGTGAATAGTTTATTGATATCATGGCTAGAGCTTGTTCCTTTAATCTCTGTTGCAACAATAGTTCTAATAGTTTGTAAGAGAAAATAGACCGAAAAAGTTTATATCTCGAAAGGACAGAAATCGAGAACAATAATCTTATTTCCCGAAAACTCATTTTTCCAAATGAAATTCCTTTCATGTGCCCAGTGAGATTATCTCCTTGTCAAATCATGTGCCTAGTGAGATTATCACTTTGACTTTCAACACTCATTACTAGGAGCAATGTCGCAAAAGTAATTGCTGAGATCTATCTAAATATCCATGTTATATTTGGAGTACGGTTAACTATCTCATGGCGTCGGATAAGAAATCTGGTGGGTCTCGGTCTCCCACTGAAGGGTAATGGAGTAAGTTATAATTTGATGGTGTAGGGTCGGCCCCGATGCAAATCATCGGGTAGATAGCTTACTCCTTTTATTAAGCCTTACACGCATTAACTCCACTCCCAATGTATAGATGGAGTATGGCTATCACACGTGAGATAGACATTATCATGCCACTAAGTGCACTTATCACATGAGTTCAAAGGAATTTATTAGGAGTTCAGAGGAGTTTATTAGGATTTCAATTGTCACATGAATTACACATTACTTCAAATCCCAGCTATAAAATGCAGTTTGACTAAACCTTGTGCACATTAGCTAGGCTTCTAGTAGCTAGATGGAGTTCTACTGTCACATGGACTACACATTACCATGCCATTAAAGTTATCACATGAGTTATTTTTTATTTTTTATTTATTTTTTTCCAACTACCACAATTGCAATTATCACATGAGTTATTTTCTATTTTTTCTAATTATTAATTATGAATTTTGAAAGACACCCTTAAAATCAATATGGACAATGCACTTGTCTTGTTCTTGTCCATAAATGAAAAAACATAGATGGTAGTTCACCTTAAAATTTTAACATGTATACACCTTTCCGGGTAACTAAGCTATTTTTTTTTTTTAAATTGTTAATTATCAATTTTGAAGAACACCTATAGGATAGTACACTTGTCTCATTATCAACCATAAATAAATAAAAAAACATAGATAATAATTCACCTCAAAATTATAAGATATAAAAATCTATAAAAAATGTATGGTGCACTAAAGAACACCAACCTATACATGCTATAAAAAAACCATTTCCAAATAATTGCACTAAGACATTCAAACATTGTGCCCACAACTGACATACTGTTTTCAAGGTTTGATCACTTAGATAATTAAAAAAAATTAAAAAATATTATTTTTAGTTTTGGGAAAATAGTCTTGCACTAGTACTATATGTTCTTTATATGTAAACCAGTTTTCGTAAGTTGATTCAATCATTTAGGAACTCAAAGGATGCACCCATAAAAAATATATACCTTATAAATTGTCCCAAAAATAAAAAGTGCTCGTTAAAAAAGATCTAACTTTAGATAGTTAAGAACATTTTCAATATAAAAAAATTATATATTTGGAAACGTCATTCAATTTCCTACATTTTCATTTTTTTTACTCATCGTAATATTCATTGTATAAGTGTCTCAAAATATCCTTGTAAGTTGATGGATGCCTATTTTTTCAGTTTTCTATTGCATCTAACGTGTCAAAAGAGACACTCATTAGCTTACACACACCCAGAAATTGATAAGATAATGAATTCCTTAGTGTGAAGGAATGCCTTACATCTGATAAGAATCGTAGTAATTGGATTTAATATCCTAACTAACTATAGGCCCTTCCTTTTGTTTAAACATGTATTTTAAAATAACTATGGATCCTATAGCTTGAAAGGCTCTTGTTATTTCTAATTGGTGTTCAACATTTAAAAGTTAAATGGTTGTTCAATATTGACATGATACATTTAACAACATATTGATGTCAATCTCACCACCAAGGACACGGCTTTCACATTCCTTTCATTTCTAGATATAGAAGTTGTCACGTCCCCACCCCTCTACCAGAGAGAGAACGTGAATTCAGGACTATCAAATCTGGGTAAGCTAGCCCCATGAACATAAACATAAAAATACATTGGAATAAAAACACATACAGATGCATAAGATATGTAAATACAGCGGAAGAAAATACAATTCGTTCAACACATTCAAGCATTCATCATGTTCATATTAATTCATAAAACAAATACAATTGTTGAAATTAAATACACAAAGAATACTTATCTTGAGAAGAAGCTTGTCCCGCAACCAGCTATGTTGCTGCAACATTCCACCCAACCATAGGCCAATGTGCTCATCAATCTCTCAGCAGCACTGCCACCTCCGAGCTAGACATGATTTCACAAGGAACTAGGAAACAACAACAGACTCAGACATAGCCAAAACCGTACATCCACAGTCAAGCCAACACACCATTGGGTTTCACAGATTGTCCAACCAAGCCAATAAGGAATTGGGTTTCACAGGCTGCTAAGGCAACAACCAATAACATGGCATCCTTGGACTTACTCAATCAAGCCAACACAAGGATGCACTTCACAACAAAATACCATTGTTGGGTATGGAAAAAAACGTCCTGGGAAGCCAAAACGAAAATGGAAACAAGGGAAAACAACCCTCTGATAGAAAAATTGATTTCAGAGATGTCTATGGCTTCACGTGGGCAAGAAATGACTTCCTTGAACCCCAAATATGTGGTTTTATTCTGACCAATCACTAAACAATAACAAAAACGGATTTCTGGGCATGAAGGGATGAGGAGCCAACATAAAAACGTGGGGGAAATGCACAGCATGATTCAGCTGCATGAGGGAGGCAAAACGGCCTCTCAAAACCCCCAAATTGAGCATCACTATTGCACATTCACTCATCCATACCCAAAAAAGAAATCCCCAACCATGGAGGAATGAAGAGAACAACCCAAATCGTGAGGGAGAATGCCCTAGCTATATCCAGCTGCGTGAGGAAGCAAACACATGGGTGAATAATGGCTTGGGAATGCATTTCCAAGCATTTACTTCCCCAAGAATCCAAAAACACGTTTTCCAAAAATGGGTGACTTCCCAAATTCGAATTTGACCTCCATACATTTCCCATCCCAAGGAAATAACTTCCTTCACCAACTTTAGATGACTGGGAATAAGAGACAAAAAGGGTCATTGACATCTTTATGTCTTTTCCCCTTGGTATTTGGCTTTTCCCCATTGGCTCAAGGGTTTGATTATTTCCCCCCTCCCTATTCCTTGTGAAATCATGCCCCCATCTCTTTAACGTTGCGGCACATAGCTAGTTGTGGTATTTTTATTAATTTGCATTTTACATGATGTCTCAAACATATTGTGTCAGGCTAGCACATAAACCATAGGCATCGATTTTAATCTCTGATACATAAAATACTAAATCCATGGTGGGGCCTTTGCCTTGATCTCAACACCATGATCAAATAAAATATTTACATCATGTGCAATTCAATACCATGGGGTCGAAACCAGGGTGTTACAAAAGTAGCTCCATCGATTCAAAATTTTAATTAAATCAGTTTAATAAATAAACATCATTTTTTTCACATACTAAATTTTTTTTTTTTTAAATTCAGATTAGTAAAAAAACAGATTTATTACAAAGTATTAGATGGCTATAAAAAAACACTTAAAAATTTTGTTAAATGAGTTTTTGAACAAACACATTGTTAAGAGTGTAAGAAGGTATTGAATATTATTCATGTGTTATTTGAATCATACACCAATAGAAGAGGAAGGTATCATGATAAACATCACTTTAAGTTGGGTTGCGAGTGACACAGGTTCATACAAAAAAAAACAATTTTGGCGACAACAAATTGATATGTAATACTATTATTTTTTAAAATTGAGTCCAAATAATATTTTTGAATATTTAAAAAGATCCAGCTTGGCTAGTTATTTCTATATTCAGCTAATAATGAATGATTTGGGTAATTTTTCTTTTAAAATTATAATAGTTTACACAACCTTAACTTAATTCAATTATTTAGTTGTTTCAATTAATAATCACTAAGCCATAAGGATTCAATATTTTTTATCAATAACTAACAACAACCATATTAATAAAATTAATATGTTCAAAATATATGTAAATGCATATATTTGACACATTGATAATGTTTTTTTCCTTAAAGAATATGCCAATTACTTGTGGTTGTTAATCTAACATAACCATTTAATTTGTGGTTGTTAAGCTCATAGCTGAAGTTAAGCTAATAGTTATATCATCATTGGAGTTAAGCTAATACTTGTAATTAAGTTATCTTGACTTCTAGCTTCCAAATGGAGCTTGATTAAGCCTTACGTACATTAATTCCACTCACATTGTCTAGATGGAGTACAATAGTTATCTTGACTCCTAGCTTCCAAATGGATTTTGATTCAAGAGTAAGCTATCTACCCGATGATTTGCACTATGGCCCACCCGACGCCATCCAGTGATAGCTTATTATGTTACCCTTTCATGAGAGACTGAGACCCACCAGATTTCTTCTCCCACGTTCACCCGGCTATTGATCACGTCCGACCCAGGGTAGATAGGTTACTCCTTCCAGAAATGCAAAAGAAATATATCTGTGTTTTTAACGTTGTTAAAAACGGTACAACAATTGTCTAAATACTCAACGCAAGTCTTAAGGCAAGCTTTGGAATGACGTCCATTTTTTAGATCACTCATCCACACCCACTATATTTTATCAACAACGTTGTGCTATTTTGAAATTGCAAACAAAAGAAAAGTGCTCTACAGTATCCTTATTTTTGTTTTTTTGGTTTCCTTGTTCCAAATAATCTAATTGTCTACTCAAATGCCTCATGTTTAAATTGGTCTTGCTAGCTAATCGATTTTCTTATTTAAATTACTATTACAGCATATAGAAATTACAGGTCTAATCGGTGAATAGTTTACCGATATCATGGTTAGAGGTTTTTCCTTTAATCTCTTTTGCAACAATAGTTCTAATAGTTTGTAAGAGAAAATAGACCGGAAAAGTTTATATCTCGAAAGGACATAAATCAAGAACAATAATCTTATTGCCCGAAAACTTGTTTTTCCAAATGAAATGCCCTTCATGTGCCCAGTGAGATTATCTCCTTGTCAAATCATGTGCCCAGTGAGATTATATCTTTGAATTTCAACACTCATTACTACAAGCAATGTCACAAAAGTAATTGTTGAGATCTATCTAAATATCCATGTTATCTTTGGAGTAAGCTAACTATCTCACGACGCCGAAGAAAAAATCTGGTGGGTCTCGGTCTCCCACTGAAGGGTAATGGAGTAAGTTATCATTTGACGGCGTAGGGTGGGCCTCGGTGCAAATCATCTGGTAGATAGCTTACTCCTTTTATTAAGCCTTACACACATTAACTCCACTCCCAATGTCTAGATGGAGTATGGCTATCACACGTGAGATGGACATTATCATGTCACTAAGTGCACTTATCACATGAGTTCAAAGGAATTTATTAGGAGTTCAGAGGAGTTTATTAGGAGTTCGATTGTCACATGAATTACACATTACTTCAACTCCCAGCTATAAAATGTAGTTTGACTAAACCTTGTGCACATTAGCTAGGCTTCTAGTAGCTAGATGGAGTTCTACTGTTACATGGACTACACATTAGGGTGTGTGCAAGAAGTTGAGGGACCTTTTAGATGCAATGGTGGAGTGAAGTCAATCACTCTTAATCCAAAAAAAATTAAATCATCCCAAGCAATCCCAAACCTGCCAAACCTAGTCCCAAGGCTGCCAATAGGCATGCCAATTAGGATAGTAAGCCAAATTGCGCCTCCGTTTTAGTGAACAAAATCGCGTGCATGATTTCATTCACTAAAACGGAGGCATGATTTGGAAAGCCTGTTTTTTTTTAAATAGGCCACAGCCATCTTTTTCTCCTCACCGCGCGGCTATTGGACCAAGGAGGAGAAAATATCGACTGGGCAAATGCGATTTTGAGTGTGCAAAAGCCCTCCATCTCCACCTTTGGATAAACCTCCTCTTTGTGAGGTATTTTCCTCATTTCTTTTCATGTTTTTTTCTCTTTCTTCATCAATTTATTTGCCCTAGATTAAAAAATTAAACCATATTAAATTAAATTATGGCCAATTGAAACAAAAACCCAATGGAATTGGCCAATGGAAACAAGAACCCCAATGTAATTGGCCAATTGAAACCAATTCCCCAATTTAATGATAAAAGTTAAATAATTTTGATTATTTACCAAAATTCATACCCAAAATTCCCATGCCCAATGGAAACCAAAACCCCAATTAACTCAAAAAACAAATGAATTTCACTTTTTCCATATGCATATTCACAAGGATCCTTGTGAATCCATACCAAAATCCACAAATATGCAAAGTTTGTCAAGCACATTGCAAGTTTGCATAAGTAATTTACATGCCCAATTTAAGCCAAAACCCCAATTAACTCATAAAAAACAAACGAACTTCACTATTGTGAATCCAAACCAAAATTAACAAATACGCAAAGTTTGTCAATTATGTTGCAAGCTTGCATATACAACTAAAAAAAAATCAAGTAGAATTCATATATTCCCCTAAAATACTAAAACAAACATGGTAAATGCCTTGCCTCTATCTGAAATATCGAAGTTGCTCTTCCAAGAACATCAATAAACACCTTATAATTTTGATGAAACTTCTCGAAGTTGCTCTTCCAAGAACATCAATAAACACCTTATAGTTTTGATGAAACTTCCCAATCCAAGTGTCAAAATAAGGTATAGAAGCTTCCCATGCTTTTAACAAATATTTCATCTTGAACGAAGGGTACTTTTTGGTTACTTAGGTCAAGACAACAAAGTTCAACAATAGACTCTATGAACGTGAAGATACATAGGTAGGTTGATGTATTTAATTAAACATGCCAATCACATACTAGATCATACATGATATTTAATCCAGTGGAACCCTTGCAACCATAAAATCCATAAAGTTCTGCTAAATAGCCTTTGGAGTCCAAAAAACATCACACTATAGCAAATAATTACATATCTAACAAAATCGTTTCCTATACTAGGATTTTATTCATCAACAACACATTATGCTGCCTATTCTAGGGTCTAGTTGTTGCCTCTACCCGCAATCTAGGAGCTGGCCCTACAAAGGCAATAATCAAAACTTCACAATTTCGACAAAACTTCATAATCCAAGCCTTAAAATAAGCTAGAGGAGCTTCGCAATCAACATATGTAGTGAAGACACTTTATGTACACATGCATGTACTTAAAAATTAGAATTAATACTTGAATTTAGGACATAAATATGAAATGAAAAAATGTTAAATGTTTATTCTTTACTGTAAAATTCAAGATCAATTTTTAAATTTACATGATAGATTTAGTTTATATGTCAATAGTTATACAGTTTTCAATTCTTAGATATGTCATTATATCATGTGTTTATATTTCTAATGATATTTTATTTGTATTTATGATTGCAGTGGCTACTATGGATCACAACAATGCAGAGATACTGAGGTTTATTGTCCATTTGAGAGAGATTGGTTCGGATTGGAGGGGTGGACATGAGCTCCGTCGCTCCTTGTCAGATTCATTGTTGTCTATTTTTGATACGATCGCAAGATCGAATGATGCTTTGTATAGCATCGCATCTTACAGAGAGAGGAAAAGGAAACAATATGCTGATGGGTTGAGTTACAATGAGGTAAAAAAGCTAAAAATAACAAAACAAGCCATCTATTCATTGTTTAGACTGCCTGGGACGGATGACATTCCGGAGATCAGCTGGCCACATATTTCTATTAAGTGGTGCACTTTTCCACCCATCAAAGACAATTGGATGGATAGGTGGTGCATGGTTTTTGACATTCCCCCTCACAACAATAGGGAAGTACCTATGTACTTCCTGCGAAAATTGTATGCAGATTTTGTGATGGGGAAACATGTCAACTATTTTGACATGTTGGGCTTCCAGGGAGTTGGTAGGGGGATGCCTCAACACCGACCCCATGCTAGGCATAGAGATGCCAATCCACAGATACCTGCACCCCGTTCCTAGATACCGAGGGCAAACATCCCTCCTGCACATGACATGGTTGCCCAGACACAGGATGCATTTTTTACTCTAGCTGAGATGGTCTCTCAACACACAACCACTATTGACCAGAGAGCACCCTCTTCCTCTGTTGGTGTACAACCACCAACTTCTGGTGGTGGAGGGGCATCTGTTGGTGGGGATAGACCGACATCCCATGTGCCTCAGAGCGAGCCACACGTCTACACATCGTGTGGGGGACCCTGTTATGATCCTGGACCAAGACATGGTACCACTACGATGACTAGTGGTCAGGTAAGGACATTGTTTTAAAACTATGTTATTGTTCAATTTTTAATTGTTCCATACTATATCTAACATATTAAAAGATTCGTAATATATATGCAATATTTACTCTTACAGGAGATTGATGCCTCTCACGGGGGTGGTACTGCACCCAGTGTGGTTGTACCTGAGGCCCAAAGAACCACAATTGAGATAATATTTAAACACTTGTCATTTTGTTATTACATATAATTTTGTTAATGCATGTGTTAGTCTTGATTAATTTATTAAAATGTCTAATATTTACAATTTTTGAAGCTGCAGGAACCCCACTTAAAACGTGATGCTGGAGACATTGATATCAACGACATAGTCCAAGGTGGAATTTACGACTACTTGAAGAATGTAAGTACATGGGTTATGATTGAATCTTGTTCGAATTATTTAAATTTCTTACTGTACACTCCTTTATAGATCACTAATGTAAATATAATTTTTAAACTTACAAATGCTAGAGGCATCTGAAGAGGGGCAAGAAATTGATGGAAGCGATCACTCCCCATGGTATAGATATGTCCCAGGAAGGGGTAAGTATATTACAACATGTTATTTTTTCAGTACATATTATTCCATCCATTCAAATCCATGTCTAACTATGGTAACACTTTATGAATGCAGACGTCATCGCAGATCCCTGCACCGCCTCTTTGGTTTGGATCTCCCCATAGTCCAAACATATATAAGGGGGTTGTTTACACCAGATGAGTTCCGTATTCCTTGAACAGAGCGGGTGTGCATGAGGATCAACCTACTCATCCCACGGTAATGTACACACTTCCAATGGCAGTTTTTGGTTAGCTATGTATTCACTTCACAAGTGGTTTTTCTTAATGTTATTTTTGCATGTTTACAGCATCAGGATGTAGAGTCATCCGTGTCAGACCTTAGTGGGATTGTTGATGCCGCTATCAATGTCGCATCTACAATAGGGATAAGTCATAGTGAGGTAGATCCACTTGAATATTTGTAATTGTACATTTCATTTGTATTGTTTCTGGACATGCACAATGTCTGATGATTTAATCATTTGGTGAATGTAGCCACACCCCAGTCCATTAGTGCATGCAAATAAGGTTGATGTCCAACCTACGGCTCCTCTTACTACTGAAGAGTACCAGCCTCATCCCCTAGAAATGGTTTTTTTGGTGAGATGTTCATTTTTTACATAATTGATTAGTACTTTCTCATTGATGTACATGTTGATAATTCTTGAGATAATTGACATATTTTTTTTTATTCGCAGAGAAGCATGGCAGAGAGGCTCACTGCAAGGTGGAGGATAGCAAAGGCTCCTATACCCTCGACACCACATGCACCTATACCCCCGACGGATGCAGTGAGTCTTTGTTTTATTTACAATTGATTCATATTTTAAATTTTCAAACTTTGTTATTGATGGATAGTACTAGTTCAGTTACCTGATCAAGAAATATTGTCATTGATTTGCAGTCACCAGAGATACACAGTGGTCGTAGACAGAGCCGAAGAGCATCAGGGTCCAAGAAAAACAAGAGAAATTTATAATTTTTATGTGTTAGTCCAGGACAAATATGTATTTTTATGTACAATCCGGAGTTAGAGTATAGGGGCGCGGTCCAGGACAGATGTACTTCTCTTTTCACATGTACATCAAATATGTTTTTGATACATGTACATTGACAGGCCATAGATAGGCCTTATATTTTTGTATTATAACTTTCATGGTATAAAAAATATTTCATATCAAGGCTCTTGAGATATTCATGGTTCGGTCTTTTAAGTGTGATTATGCATGTGTGGCGAAGAATGTTTCTATGTGTAATGTTTCCAATTTTTTATAGATTTTACGATTTTATGGAGATATCAGTTATAAATTTGAGAACAATGCACAATTACAATAAATTACGTAATGACAAAAATGTACATTTTAATTATTTTTTACCACGATCCAATTGCATATACAATGTTATATTAACAATGTCAAATTGTATTCAAAAAGATGTAACATAGGTCTAATACACATTTAAACACCCAGCACAGCTAAGCAACTGATCCAACTTGGTGGAATACAAAAGCACCTTATCCACATAACAACCTAACAAACGTTTAAAGGATGCACGAAGTTGACACACTTAAATGATGCACCAGTTTGGTCTACATAAATAAAATTATTTTTTGGCATGATGTCTTTCATCTAATGAATACATGGGATACACATCAAACCTAAAAGTATCCAAGTATTATAAGGTTGATTCAAAATAATGGTTATGACTATATCCTGCACATTATGTATGTCCTGCACATTATTTTATCATTTTGTTAATGTACATGGCATTTGATGAATGGCCTCGAGTAACAACTTTGAAATAGATGAAAGTTATGTGTGAATAATGTACATGGCATTTCCGAAGCATTCGTAGCATGAAGATATATATATTTTGTAATAATGGCGTAATAGAATGGCCACTTGTTTCTAAACATAAACATGTTCCATTACATGGTTACTGACGTAATGGCATTATCTCCTCCTGCATTTCATCGTACAAATTCTCACATCTCTTATATGAGGGGAAGATCTACAATCGCCTTCAAGCTGACCTTTATGTGCAAAAATTTCACATTCACTTACTGAGAAAAACCCTAGTTTCCAAAATTGACAAAAAAAAATGATCCCTTGTCCATGGACCCAGAGTAGAGGGCCACTCTAGCACTATCGCGATGTACTAAATCCAATGGAGCTGACGGTTCATCGATCCGAGCAACGATCATCAATCTATGGAACGTTGAATCCCACCTCCCATAGGCTTTTAGGGACACCTGTTGAATCCCTAACCGGGGCATAGAGTGGAAACCAGGGAATAGAGGGCTTTCAGTGGATCATGCAAGCGTGTTTAGGCAGGTTCCATGTGAGAACGCTAGCCACACATTCACGGTCAAGGAATTTGCAAAGCCGACCCATATGTGCAGAAATTGGACATTCACTTATTGAGCAAAACCCTAGTTTCGAAAACTGACCAAAATAATGGTCTCTTCTCCATGGAAGTAGATTAGAGGGCCACCCTAGCACTATCTTGATGTCTGAAATCCAACGGAGCTGACGTTTTGTCAATCCGATCAATGGTCATGATTCTATGGCACGTTGAATCCCACCTCCTCCAGACTTTCAGGGACACCTGTTGAATCCCTACCCGAGGCATAGAATGGAAACCGTGCATCAAAAAGGACTTTTGGTGGTTCTTGAAAGCTTGTTTAGGCATGTATTATGTAGGAACACTAGCCACACCTTCACGATCAAGTAATATGCGAATTTGACCCCTATGTGCAAAAATTTCACATTCACTTACTGAGCAAAACCCTAGTTTCCAAAATTGACCAAAATAATGGTCTCTTCCCCATGGAACCAGATTAGAGGGACACCCTAGCACTATCCCGATGTCCTGAATCCAACGGAGCCAACTTTTTGTCGATCCGAGCAACGGTCATGATTCTGTGGCACATTAAATCCCACCTCCTACAGGCTTTCAAGGACACCTGTTGAATCCCTACCCGGAGCATTAAATGGAAACCGTGCATAAAAAAGGGCTTCTGGTGGGTCGTACAAGCATTTTTAGGCATGTGTTATGTGGGAACACTAGCCACACCTTCATGGTCAAGCAATATGCGAATTTGACCCCCATTTGCAAAAATTTCACATTCACTTACTAAGCAAAACCCTAGTTTCCAAAATTGACCAAAATAATGCTATCTTCTCCATGGAACCAGATTAGAGGGCCACCCTAGAACTATCCCGATGTCCTGAATCCAATGGAGCTGATGGTTCTTTGATTCAAGAAACAATCATGATTATGTGGCACATTGAATCCCACCTCCTACAGGCTTTCAGGGAGACCTGTTGAATCCCTACCCAGGGCATAGAATTGAAACTGTGCATAAAAAATGGATTCTGGTGGGTCGTACAAGCATGTTTAGGAACCTGTTATGTGGTAACACTAACCACACCTTCACGGTCAAGCAATATGCGAATTTGACCCCCATGTGCAAAAATTTCACATCCACTTACTGAGCAAAACCCTAGTTTCCAAAATTGACCAAGATAATGGTCTCTTCTCCATAGAACCAGATTAGAGGGCCACCCTAGTACCATCCCAATGTCCTGAATCCAACAGATTAGACGGTTCATTGATCCGAGAAATGATCATGATTCTATGGCACGTTGAATCCCACCTCCTACAGGCTTTCAGGGACACCTGTTGAATCCCCACCCGGGACATAGAATGGAATTCGTGCATAAAAAAGGGCTTCCGGTGGGTCGTACAAGTGTGTTTAGGCACCCATTATGTGGGAACGCTAGCCACACCTTCACGGTCAAGAAATATGCGAATTTGACCCCCATGTACAAAAATTTCACGTTCACTTACTGAGAAAAACCCTAGTTTCCAAAATTGACCAAAATAATTGTCTCTTCTCCATGGAACCAGATTAGAGGGCCACCCCAACACTATCCCAATGTCCTGAATCCAACAGAGCCAACGGTTTGTCGATCTGTGAAACGGTCATGATTCTGTGGCACGTTGAATCCCACCTCCTATAGGCTTTCAGGGACACTTGTTGAATCCCTACCCGGGGCATAGAATGGAAACCGTGCATAAAAAATGGCTTCCGATGGGTCGTACAAGCGTGTTTAGGCAACTGTTATGTGGGAACACTAGCCACGCCTTCACAGTCGAGTAATATGTGAATTTGACCCCCATGTGAAAAAATTTCACATTCACTTACTGAGCAAAACCCTAGTTTCCAAAATTGACCAAAATAATGGTCTCTTCTCCATGGAACCAGATTAGAGGGCCACCCTAGCACTATCTAGATGTCTTGAATCCAATGGAGTCGATGGTTAGTTGATCTGAGCAATAGTCATGATTCTATGGCATGTTGAATCCCACCTCCTACAGGCTTTCAGGGACACCTGTTGAATCTCTACCCAGGGCATAGAATGGAAACCATGCATGAAAAAAATATTATATTTAACAGTTTCAATGATCTCAGTACATGCACACTAAAGTCAACTTCGTGAATCAACATGATTTGAAGCATAAGTCCACCGGATTTGAAAAAGTTGAGTTGGACATTAGATTGATTCTGAATTGAGTTGTGACAGTAAGATAAGATTAGGATTAGGATTAGGGTTTCCTAGGTAGGGTTATGGTTATGGGCCATGCATGTTAAACAATAAACCCTAGTTAGGGATAGGGTTTTCCAAGTTTGGCCTTCGTTGGCATGAAATGCATTGTCCAGCTTTGGCCCAAATCTCTTATTATCTTTTAAGCAGAAATTAAACTTTTAAATAAATAAAAAATGAGATGAAATTCCAACACTACTATGCACTACCCTTTGGCAATGGACATGCTAGTATAAGAGGTGAGCTGTCAAGAAGGAAATTATACAAGCCTTAAAACATAAGTTTATCGTTTCAGAATCTTATTTCCATCATCATAGTTGTATATATCGACTGAAAACATTGACAATATTACCTTCTTGAAAAATTAGGGTTTTAGTCCTATAAGAGAGCCTACAAAGAACCTTGATAAGTATGACCTACAGAGGTACATGTATGTATTCTAATGTTATGTATATCATGTGAATGAGATCTTGAAATTATACAAGCCTTAAAACATAAGTTTATCGTTTCGGCATCTTGTTTCCATCATCATAGTTGTATATATCGGCTGAAAACATTGACAATATTACCTTCTTGAAAAATTAGGGTTTTTGTCCTGTAAGAAAGCCTACAAAGAAATTTGATAAGTATGACCTACAGAGGTACATGTATGTATTCTAATGTTATGTATATCATGTGAATGAGATCTTGAAATGTTCATATCATTTATATATATGGTTTATTGATCATACGTAAAATTTGGCATGTTCATTAACTTGACATACAAGATAATTTTTGGCATATTTATAAACAACATTATGGAAAATTTCACATATCAAGAACAAAAAATTGACATATTCATAAGAAAGATACATGGGAAAGTTAAAATTATGATACATACCTCATCATGCTATATCCCACCTAATATCATACAACCAAGGCCTCCGGATCATCTCTTATAATGATGGTATCCATTAGTCTCTCGTGCTATGTATCTGGTAAGAAGTAGCGTACAAGAACACAAAATTGACATATTCATAAGAAACATACCTAGGAAAATTAAAACTAGGATACATACCTCATCATTCTAGATCCCACCTAATATCATACAACCAAGGCCTCCGGATCATCTCTTATAATGATGGTCTCCGTTAGTCTCTCGTGCTATGTATCCAGTAAGAAGTAGCATACAAGAACACAAAATTGACATATTCATAAGAAACATAGATGGGAAAATTACAATTATGATACATACCTCATCATGCTAGATCCCACCTATTATCACACAACCAAGCCCTCCGGATCATCTCTTATAATGATGGTCTCCATTAGTCTCTTGTGCTCTGTATCCGGTAAGAAGTAGCGTACCTTCAATGAATTCCGACTAGGCATTGTTCGTACCTGGAGGTTTGTAAGAATGATTAAGTTGGTAAAGTGATACACACTTGCACCTGGTTTGTAATCCCTGTAAACATATCCACCCTTCTTTCTTGCATTGTTGTCATGTGTAAGATATTCACCTTTAACAACCATAGACCTGATGGGGAAGTGGTTGTTTTCATCATCAGTCATGGACATAATGAGGGTTTGCTTTCCCTCTATACAACGTGCCAACCAGTAATCACCACCCCATTCACTATCTTTTGAGGCAACCACTGTGTATATGTGTCTTGCATAGTATGATTGTAGGTATATGATCAAATATTTTTTGTGTGATACAAGATCATTAATGTGAGTTTCAAGACTACATAAATTTTACAAAAAAATGTTAAATAAATGCATCATACCAGGTTGTACAAGGTCTGATACATGATCAAAATCTATAGAAATAGACGATTGGTCTTCTTCCAACGGAGTTAACTCAACAATTGCACGTTGATCAAGTGGAAGTGATATGTGATCCCATCCATCAACCCAATCCAATGATTCACACACATCCCAGTCACCATCACAACAAGGCAGGCAAAAACAAGCGAGTTTTCTAGTCCAAATTTCAAATATTGGGTTATCAGAGCTTCGAATCGAATGAAAGCCACAAGTCCCAGGAACAGTCTTGCATTCCCATGCATGTGAACGATCTATGTCTACCACCTCCCAAAAAAATCTCTCCACATGTCTCTTTCTTGTGGATTCTACTCGCATAGCTAATTCCTCTCCCATTACTGACGTGCACCACCTGACTATAGATTGAGCATTTCGAATAGTAGATATTGTAGATAATTTCAATTCCTCTCTTTGTAGAGCTGTTTTGACACATGCTCCGACTCCATCATGCTCTCCTTTACCATGCCCAGTCTCAAAATAGTTCCACATATGTGGAACTTTGTACTTTTTATGCAATGAACACAACCATTGAAATATGTGTGCATTTTTTAACTGACCAGCACATCCATCAGACCAAATCCAGTGTCGATCCATCTGTATGTTTCTTCCCTTTAGATGATCATAGAACATGATGAAGCAATGACATACATAGTGGAAGTCATGGCACCTATCATCACTTATGTAGAAGTGATATTCCTTTAGAATTTCTCTTTGCTCTTCACTGCTATTTGGGCCATGCCTATTTGTGATATGCACCATTAAGGAAACCTACTCAGAGTGATAATACTGACTTTGGATCTCATTTTGAGGTTGCAGAGTGTAGTTCTCGGCAAAATCAACAACTGAAAGTATAGTACCACAAGGAAATGTATCTCTACATATTCTCAACTTCTCATCCTGCCATCGTGCCAAGTGGACATGCTGAACATATTGACGTGTCTTTTGAATAAATTCCTTGACGAAGACACTAACTTGTACCTGTTGACACAAAATGATCTCAATATCAGGTTTTTTTGTAAGTAAAGAATGAAACGCAATCGTTCAAACATAAATTTATAGATAAATGCATGTACCTAAGATGTCACCAATTGTATTTTTTTGCTTTCTTTCCCTGGGACTATCTCATAGCTGATATATTTGAAACTTTTCATGTTTGTAACCATATTTCCAAATTCATTGTCTCCAATCTCGTGCATACATTGGCTCAATAATGCCATTCCAGCAAAGTTGGAGCAAGTTCCATCCAAACAAGATTTTGCATAGTAAGTTTTCCCCTCAAGCCTATTGCACATGATACTATGAATGAATTCTCTTGATGAGGTCGGTGGTATTGTCAAGGAGCAATCCTGCACATGATACTATGAATGAATTCTCTTGATGAGGTCAGTGGTATTGTCAACGAGCAATCCTGCACATGGTTAGTATGCAACACACGACGAATGTACAAAAATGTTTCATAGTAATATTCATATTCTACATGGTATCTACAACAACAAGTGTTACGAAGAGTATTTATTCTAACATACCAG
Organism: Pseudotsuga menziesii; assembly: GCA_001517045.1. NCBI lineage: Eukaryota > Viridiplantae > Streptophyta > Pinopsida > Pinales > Pinaceae > Pseudotsuga > Pseudotsuga menziesii. The sequence continues at coordinate 55,625 of LPNX010692812.1, forward strand.
TGCTTACATTTATCAAAAGATCTTTGCCCCAAATTCAATTGTCTATGTTCATTCCTAAATTTCTCGTATAGTTCTGTCTGTGTTATATCAAGATGATGCTTAATATGTGGTTCACGGTCCTTTGAACCCCTTCTCAATTTTAGTACATCCTTTAGATTTGAAGAAGGCCTTGTGTGATCATGCCAAAAACTTTGCACTAGTCCCTTTACTACATCAACTAGCTTCATGTCACGACGTGGCAACCGACCAATAAAGGCCCAAAAATCTGTCTGGGCGGTTGTGTCAAGATGTTCTCTTATAATAGAATACCTACGGAGGGTTTTTACATTCAAATTAACTATTTTAGATGTAGGCTTGAGAAAATAAAGGACCCTGGTGTTCTTATTTACAATTGCTTGTGGCAACACACGACGAGCTGCATTGTGGTCCTTTGACCATGTGTTCTTACCAATTTTACCAAAGGCATCTACTAAGCTTTTAACTATATGAGAACTTGGTCCAGAAGGCTTTATCATCTTTATCCCTAACGATTTCCTAACAATATTCATGCCCCTAGATTTTAACAATGATAAAAATAATCTACATTGATCTCCATCACATTTATAAACAAAATATTTATTTAGTATCTGTTGAGTTTGATAAGCAATACTATGTTTAGATAGCATACCTTCAATGGAATTGAGGAGCCCTTCATCAACTTGTATACGCTTCGGAGTTCTTTGACGTGTGCTTTCTAATGGAGGTAAGGGGGTTGGATTTCTATCATCTAGTGCATCAACAATACGCTCGGGCGTTTCAGTAGCAACTTGTTGTCCTTCATTCTCTTCCTAGTAGTTGGATGGTGGAAGTCCAACATCCTCATCGATGGTCCAGATAATATTTTCTTCTTCAACAGTAAGCTCCATGTCCAACACCTCTTCAATAGTAGACTCCATGTACAACGCCTCTTCATGAGCTTCGTCTTGAGATGGTAACTTATCACTTTGACTTGATGTGGGATTTGAAACATCCCCTAATGAGGACCTACGTTTGTCTTCTTGAATACTTCCATGGGGTGCTTGTTCAACAACTATTGTGGAAATTGAAGGTCCCTCTAGTGAATGCTTCATTTTTTCTTGTGCTAGATTAATAGGATGAACAGTCGTATCCTCTATAATTTGATTTGTATTAGTTTCCAAAGAAAGCCTTCGATTCATCATGTCTATTATTTTCTTTTCTTTCTCTTCTTCGATGACTTCTTGAGGTTTCTGCTTCCTTGCTGATTTTCTTCCTCAGTTACGTACATTCCCCATCACCACAATGATCAATGTCAATATAGTTTGTTTTTGTTGCTCCTCAATTACAAGCTTTGAAACCTTTAACTTGCTTTATAACTATTGATCCTTCAAGGTGCTTCAATCTTCCTTCTCAATTGTTCATATTTCCCATCAAAACAATAATGAATGGGAAAATTTACCTTTGGTTCTCTTGAATAATAAGCAAATGAAAGTTAAATCATAAATTGTTCCTCAAGTTGATTTTCTTGTACAATTGTGTATATCCACCATCACCATGAAATGACATTGAAGCTTGATATCTTATCCTATGTGCTCCTCAACCATGAAAGATATCCTCAATGTTGCACTTGCATAACAAAAAGAATGATGGAGAATGTGTAAATTGTGAGTATTTTCACAGGTGGGCTCGTGCTCCTGAAAAAAAACACGCATTAATGGGATAAATTCATAAAAACAGAGTGAAGTTGCTCTTAGACAAAAAAAAATCACTGTTTTTATTGTCCCAAAACGCGCACGCGTTATACAGAGTAAAAACATGTACGCGATTTGTTTAAGTATAACGCGCACGCGATATGGTTAAGCACAATTAATAGAGTGGGTGCACAGCTAGGGCAACGAATAAGATCATAACTTCCCAAATGGTTTCTATGGCTAGCAACAAAACAAATGTTTTTAGTGTTCCCTTCTTTTCATGCATATAAATGTTTCTCTCTATAGCCCCAATAATCCCTACATATCCCTATCTCTTTCTAAATATACCTCCCTCATTCTCTCTGCATCGCTCCCTATATGTTCCTTTTTCTCCCTTACTCCATCCCTCCATATTGATGGTGATGAAGACGATGATGATTATCATGATGGTGATGATGATGATGATGATGATAATAATGACGATGATGGTGATGATGATGTTCATGATGTTGATGGTGATGATGATGATCATGTTGATGATGATGATGATGAAGGTGATGATGATGATGATGAGGAAGGTGATGTTGATGTTCATGATGTTGATGGTGATGATGATGTTGATGTTGATGATGACGATGGTGATGGTGATGCTGATGATGACAATGGTGATGAAGATGATGATGATGATGAAGATGGAGATGATGATGAACATGATGATCATGCCTCTTTTGATGATGATGATCGATGATCAATGATCATGGTGATGATGATGGTGATGATGAGGATGAGGATGGTGATGATGGTGTCGGATGATGATGATGAAGATGTTTATGATGATGAGGAGGAGGAGGATGAGGATGAGGATGATGAGGAGGAGGATGAGGATGATGATGATGGTGATGATGATGATGAAGATGTTTATGATGATGATGAGGAGGATGAGGATGGTGACGATGGTGATGATGATGGCAATGATGATGATGATGATGACGATGGTGTTGATGATGATGAGGATGATGTTGATGATGATGATGATGACGACGACGGTGATGATGATGATGACGACGCTGGTGATGATGATGTTCATGATGTTGATGGTGATGATGATGATGATGTTGATGATGATGTTGATGTTGATGTTGATGTTGATGATGATGATGATGATGATGATGATGACGATGGTGATGATGATCATGGCAATGTTGATGATGATGATAGATGATCAATGATCATGGTGATGATGAGGATGAGGATGGTGATGATGATCGATGACCAATGATCATGGTGATGATGGTGATGATGATGATGAAGATGATGGTGAGGATGTTGATGGTGATGATGATGATGAAGGTGATGATGATGAGGAGGAGGAGGAGGATGATGATGGTGATGGTGATGATGATGATGATGAATATGTTTATGATGATGAGGAGGAGGAGGAGGAGGAGGAGGAGGATGAGGATGGTGATGATGGTGGTGATGATGATGATGATGATGAAGATGTTTATGATGATGATGAGGAGGAGGAGGAGGATGGTGACGATGGTGATGATGATGGCGATGATGATGACGATGATGTTGATGATGATGATGATGATGAGGATGATGTTGATGATGATGATAATGATGAAGATGATGAGGAGGAGGAGGAGGATGATGACGATGATGTTGTTCATGATGTTGATGGTGATGATGATGATCATGTTGATAATGGTGATGAAGGTAATGATGATGATGACAATGATGAGGATGATGAGGATGATAGTGATGATGATGATGATGATGACAACACTGGTGATGATGATGTTGATGGTGATGTTGATGATGTTGATAATGATGTTGATGTTGATGATGATGATCAATGATCAATGATCATGGTGATGATGAGGATGAGGATGGTGATGATGATCGATGACCGATGATCATGGTGATGATGAGGATGAGGATGGTGATGATGATCGATGACCGATGATCATGGTGATGATGAGGATGAGGATGGTGATGATGATTGATGATCAATGATCATGGTGATGATGAGGATGAGGGTGGTGGTGATGATGATGATGAAGGTGATGATGATGATGTTCATGATGATGATGATGATGGTGATGATGATGTTCATGATGATGACGACGATGGTGATGATGATGTTCATGATGCTGATGGTGATGATGATGATCATGTTGATGATGATGAGGAGGAGGAGGATGATGATGATGATGATGAAGATGATGATGATGATGATGATGGTGATGATGATGTTAATCATGATGACGATGATGGTGACGATGATGTTCATGATGATGATGATGATGATGAGGAAGGCGATGCTAATGAGAGGATGAGGATGGTGATGATGATTGATGATCAATGATCATGGTGATGATGAGGATGAGGATGGTGATGATGATCGATGACCAATGATCATGGTGATGATGAGGATGAGGATGGTGATGATGATCGATGACCAATGATCATGGTGATGATGAGGATGAGGATGGTGATGATCATGATGATGATGATGTTGATGTTCATGATGATGACGGCGATGATGATGATGATGTTCATGATGTTAATGGTGATGATGATGATCATGTTGATGATGATGATGACGAGGAGGAGGAGGAGGAGGAGGAGGAGGAGGATAATGAAGATGATGATGACGATGACGATGGTGATGATGATGTTGATCATGATGACGATGATGGTGACGATGATGTTCATGATGATGATGATGATGAGGAGGAAGGTGATGCTAATGATGAGGTTGATAATGATGATGATGATGATGATGATGACGATGATGATGAGGATGATGACGACGATGTTGATGATGTTGATGTTGATGATGACGATCATGATGGTGATGTTGATGATGTTGATGTTGATGATGAAGATGATGATGATGATGAATATGGAGATGATGATGAACATGATGATCATGGCGATATTGATGACGATGATCGATGATCAATGATCATGAGGATGAGGATGGTGATGTAGGTGATGATGATGATGATGATGATGATGATGATGATGATGTTGTTGTTGTTGTTGTTGATGATGATGATGATGATGATGATGACGTTGGTGATGATGATGTTCATGATGTTGATGGTGATGATGATGATGATCATGTTGATGATGATGATGAAAGTGATGATAATGATGATGATGATGATGATGATGATGATGATGATGATGACGACACTAGTGTTGATGATGTTCATGATGTTGATGGTGATGATGATGATGATGATGGTGATGATGGTCATGGCAATGTTGATGATGATGATCGATGATCAATGATCATGGTGATGATGAGGATGGTGATTATGATTGATGATCAATGATCATGGTGATGATGAGGATGATGGTGATGATGATCGATGATCAATGATCATGGTGATGATGATCGATGATCAATGATCATGGTGATGATGAGGATGAGGATGGTGATGATGATCGATGACCAATGTGAGGATGAGCAATGACCAATGATCATGGTGATAATGAGGATGAGGATGAGGATGAGGATGATGATGAAGGTGATGATGAAGGTGATGATGATGATGATGGTGTTGATGATAATGATGAAAATGATGTTAAATACAATGCGCACGCATTTGGATTTTATAAATCGCACGCGCATTTGGCTTTACTAGATCGCGCACGCGTTTGGATTTACTAAATCGTGCTCGCATATTGGTTAAATTCAAAAACAATTTCCCACCAAATGACAAGGTCGAGCCTCCACCCATGCTTTCATGGAATTCCTATGCCTATGTGTCTGCTTTGTACATTGCTTCGGATTCAACATGCCTAGATGCCTTGGAGTATGATAAACCATGGCTAATTCAGCATTATATCCAAATTTCCAATATGCTCGTGTTCAGCGGTTCGTCTGATTATGCTGCACACCTCCATTTTTTATGAGATTTTAGAAACAAATATGGTTTTTTTTTCATATTCTAAATATGTAAATTTTAACAAGAATACATAATTTTTTCTATTTTTTTCTTATTTATCTTCTGTCATCACTCCTCAACTCAAAAAACACACTGTTAGTGTTTTGTCCATATCTTTTTCGTTTCTCAACCATTTAAAAAAACATTGTATGGTGCACTAAAAAACACCAACCTCTACATGCTATAAAAAACCCACTTCCAAATAATTGCATTAAGACATTCAAACGCTGCACCCACAATTGACGTACCATTTTCGAGGTTTGATCTCTTAGATAATTAAAAAAAAATTTAAAAATATTATTTTTATTATTGAAAAAATAGTCGTGCACTAGTCCTATATGTTCTCTATATGTATACCAATTTTCGTAAGTTTATTCCATCATGTAGACACTCAGACGTTGCACCCACAAAAACATATACCTTATAATTTGTCCCAAAAATAAAAAGTGCCCGTTAAAAAATATCTAACTTTATATAGTTAACAACATTTTCAATAGAAAAAAATTATATATTTGGAAAGGTCATTCAATTTCCTACATTTCTTGTTTTTAACTGATCGCAAGATTCATTGTGTAAGTGTCTCAAAATATCCATGCAAGTTGATGGATGTCTGTTTTTTCAGTTTTGTATTGCATCTAACGTGCCTAAAGAGACCATCAACTTCTTGCACACACCCATTACCATGCCATTAAAGTTATCTCATGAGCTATTTTTTATTTTTTATTTATTTTTTTCCAACTACCACAAAGTGCAATTATCACATGAGTTATTTTCTATTTTTTCTAATTATTAATTATGAATTTTGAAAGACACCCTTAAAATCAATATGGACAATACACTTGTCTAGTTCTTCTCCATAAATGAAAAAACATAGATGGTAGTTCACCTTAAAATTTTAAGATATATACACCTTTCCGAGTAACTAAGCTATTTTTTATTTTTTTTAAATTGTTAATTATCAATTTTGAAGAACACCTATAGGATAGTACACTTGTCTCATTATCAACCATAAATAAATAAAAAACATAGATAATAATTCACCTCAAAATTATAAGATATAAAAATCTATCAACATAAATATAAAAAAATAAAATAAATAGAACAATCAAATTTACTTCTTTATTAATGTCTTAAAAATACATTATATTTTATATTTTTTTGGTCCTTGTCATTTGTCTACTAATACAATTTTCTATGATTATCAGCCTGTATTTTACTATATTTTCTAATATAGTCATCTGTTGCCCTTCGGGGCATGAGGAGCAATTAATTCCGCAGTGCTACCGTGAGGTAAATCTCAATGAAAAAAGTGGGCACTGAGCTCCTCTATTTCCATATATTGGAACTTACAGTGATAAATCTAGGTTTGTTTCTCAATATTTAAACAAATATTTTCTCATTTAAATTTCGTTAAAATAATGATTTACTTTAAAATGTTAACATTAGGCAAGAGCTATCCATTGAGCTGCAGAGCATTTAATGCTGTTGCAGCAGGCTTGATGACCCTTGGATCTTAAGCTGCTCCAGATCCAACAGTCATCAAGCCTACTGCAGCAGCATTAAATGCTCTGCAGCTCAATGGATAGCTTTTGCCTTAATATATATGTCATGAAATTGTAATACACTTCACTTATTGAGCTGCTTTACTAAATATAGTGAACTGAGATATAAAATTATGACTGTATTAATAGAAAGGAAAAAAAACTCATACAAATTTTAAATAAAAATAACCAGCTTGTGAAATCCATGTAGATGTTAAGATGTTGGAACTTGCTCTTAATTATCTCATAGAATTATTGAATTGAAAAAATAAATTGCAAAATACAAATACTATTATGAAGCAAGAATATAAGTAAACCTAAATGTTTTGGGATAAGGTTGCCACCATTGCTACAATACTGCCACTTTTGAACATGAAAATTATGCTATCCGCAAAGACAACATGGAGCTCTTACCACCAGGCAACAGAGAAAATCCTTCATTCACAGCTAGTTGTAAAACATGAATTTGGAATAAAAACTTTCTTCCTTTCATCAAAAAAAATCGCTTACTAAGATCATTCTTTCCTCATGAGATTGGGTACTGGGATTGGGTGAGATTTTCCATCATCATTATATTGGATGCAAGTGAGTTAAGAGAAACTCATTTAATGTGCAACTGCGTTAACAAAGAAATTGGTACAAAGCACCGAGCAGCATAATCAGTATGTGAATCATCTCACGAGAAAATATGTTGAGGTCATTGATGTTCTAAAGCTTAAATGCTATCCACATTGTGTCAAATTGTGGATTTAAAGCATTTGGAGGGAAATATGTTGGCATTTTCTCGTTATACTAAGATGTCAAAGAATTTAACAATAATCTTACAAGGTGTAAGTGCATTAAGGTTAAGCATTGCTAGTGGCAATGTTTACTTTAGATGGTACTTTGTGGCTATACCAAGATATGAGAGTATGTTTATAGATAGACTACAAGTTAAGAACCATAAAATTATAGGTTTTCTATGCATTAATTATCAGTCCACCCCAAATTATATTTAAATTATGAGTTATCTAGTTATTCATTCATCAACTACTAGTTATCCATTTATCAACCATCAATGTGATTTTTTTAAGTGCCATGAAGTGTTGGCTATCCATTAGTCACCTATGAGTTATCCATGCATCAATTACCAGCGATCCATATATATATATATATATATATATATATATATATATATATATATATATATTAATTGTTTATTTTGAATTTTGAACAAATGTCATAGCATCAATTTCAAGAGTATACTTCTAATTATGTGGCATGAATTGTTGGTTATCCATTCATCATCTACAATTTATCCATGCATTGCTATTAGTTAGCAGTTATTTTTTTATAATTGTTTATTTTGACTCTAGTAGAATCAATGTGGAGAGTATGCTTGTCTCATCCTCGTTAGTAGATGAAAAAACATAGGTTGTAGTCCACCCCAAACCTCAAATAAAAACATTTATGAACAATTAATTACGGGGATAATATCTCATATTTTGGGCTGTATTGAGTGATCAATTAATTACCTCTTTAATGTTTATTTTATACCATAAAATAGATAACTATAATGACATGGTAATTAATTTAATGTTTAGCCTTTATTTAATAGGTAGCCATCTGCACGATCCCTCAGATGTAGAATAGTTGGTGCCGGGGGTATGGTTAAGACGCCCCGCCCTCTAAGCAAAAAGGTCCACGGTTCTAAAAAATCCAACCATGTTAAGGGTTGGTGCCGTCCAAACCGTGTGCGATCCCTCGAGTGATTTTGACGATTTAGATGCCCCTCATTTGATTTGTAGCTATGCTAATATAAACATTTTAATAACAAAAAACAAAACTATTATTATTACTTCTTTCTTTAACTCTTGTTTAACTAAAACTTATTTACATCTTAATCAATATACATATACGTATAACAAGATAAAACAAACTTGCCCATAAAATGAACCCTCAAGATTATAAGTATAAAAGTAATTAACCTTTTAACATTGTAAAATGTAAGAGCATTTAAGATTTAATAACCCTCAAGATTATAAGTATAAAAGTAATTAACATTTTAACATTGTAAAATGTAAGAGCATTTAAGATTTAATATTGTGTGGCTATAACATATGTAACACAATTTAAGATAAAGTGTACCAAGATGTCAGAGAATTTAAAAAGTGTTGTACAGTTAAAATGTTTATTTTCAATTATTTTAAATCAATTTGAGAATAAACGTAATTAACATAACATTGTAAAATGTAAAACCATTCAAGATTTAATATTGTGTGGCTCTAACCTATGTAACAGAATTTAAGATAAAGTGTACCAAGATGTCAGAGAATTTAAAAAGTGTTCTATAGTTAAAATCAATTTGAGACCGTGAGAAATACGGTAAAAAAAAATTATTCTCCAAAAGGATACTACTATAACATAAAAACGACATTCTAATACACAAAAATCACACTCGGCAGGAGGTCCTCCGCCAAAGGAACCCTACAAAGAATTGCATTACTTCAAGTTTCTTCGACCTCTCAACCCTCGTTATTCGTGCCATCGCTTTCAGCAGGATGATCGGTTGGGAAGGCCTGAGTCCTCTCTCTATCTCTGCTCACTATCCTCGCAAGCGAACGAAGGCGACCAATGGGAGATTTCGAAGACCACCGTAAACCATTTGGTGAACATGGCTGATGGCCTTCGCCGGGAGACAAGAAGCCATCGGGCCTCTTGGGTATATCAATGGTAATCTCAGCCATTAATTCTCCTCCACCGGAGATTCCCTCTTCCATTTTCTGCCGACCCCAAGAGAATCTGTTTCTTGGGTTCTGCAGATTATAGTCTTCTCCACGGCTTGCAGTCTGCTCTTGCTCCAAATTCAGATTGTCTGGGAAGCCTGAAGCAATTGGCCCAGCTGGGATTGTAACCGAAACCTGCTCTATCATGGCGGATTCCAAAACTGGCTCTTCGGGCTGGGCGCCAGTTCTGCAAAGCGGGCAAGTGGAGTGCGAGCGAAACCACATGTCAATACACTCAACATGAAAACTATGCCTGCAATTTGGCAGAAGACGACCTTTCTCATTCTCCTCGAATTCGCAGAGACACACTGCGCAGTCCAGCCCTTCTGTGAAATTCTGCGATCTATAAACAAACATGGGCAGAGACCGTAATATCACAGAATCCAAACCCACGTTCCAAAGCCTCACCGGTTCTTCTCCCGAAAAATAAAACCTAGAACGGGTAGAAGCTGATCTCCGTCCAGTTCGTCGGAAATATAGAACAGATTGTTCCGGAAACCATCTTACATAAATGTACATCAAACACAGAAGAAAAGCCATGAGAAGGAGACATATTATGGCCGACATCATGACTTTGTCATCGATGAGATATCTGGTCTCCCCAGTATCCAAATCTCGGGCCAAACTCATCCTATACCAAATTGAAGAAGCCACAGAACGGAAATCTCGGTCCAAAACCACTTAGATAGCCGCTGCTACTAGTTGGTCTTTATGTGCCTCAAACCTTCAATTTCTTCCCAATCTTTCTTGCTTTCAGAACACACGCATCCGATGCGTATATGAACTGAAAAATGCTTCCCTGTTTTCTTCAGAACACACACAATCGTTTCAGAAGCCAAGAAACGCTGCGCCGGTTTCGACCGATTGACGACGAGGGTGAATATAAAGGGTTGTCCTTGAGGCTCATTCTCACATCATTGAATCTCATGCCGCGCAAATTCCAAGAACCTGTTTATTCATTCAATGCTTCGTTTAAATTCTCGAGACAGAAAATTCACTGCAGGTCCTCCGGATTCCCGGTTTCCGCGTGTTGACACTATTGCGGAGATAGCGCGTCACGCTCGTCGACCGACGCGGAATGCGAAGCGTGTCGTGGGGCCGACGACAATTGCAGGTTAACTTTCTGCTAACTTTCGACATGAAGCCGGCAAAATTTGCAGCCCCACTAAAGCGAGTAGGATAAAAGACAACTAAAACGCCCCGCTTTTTCGGCGAATTTCTAATTCAATTCATTCAAAATTGTTTGTTGTAAATTTTTCTTTTGTAATTTTGTAAATATTTTTTTCGTAATCTTGCAATTTCAGTTATGGTATGTGTTTGGCTTAAAGTGAATCTTTTATTTTAAAACTATCTAGACAGCTGAAATTACTATTTAAACAGTCTAAATTATGATTTCAGTAAAACCAGATTCAGACGGGTTAGAGTCATTTTAGTTAGTGTTTCTACTACTCCCTACTAACGTCCATAATGTTCTGAAACGAAATTAAAATAAATTACTAAATTAATATTAAAAAATTATTCTTCGGATACATATGAATAATGTTCTGAAACGAAATTAAAATAAATTACTAAATTAATATTAAAAAAATTATTCTTCGGATACATATGAATAATGTTCTGAAACGAAATTAAAATAAATTATTAAATTAATATTAAAAAAATTATTCTAGAAAAATAGTCTCAACTTTAATTTAAAAGAGAGCGACTATTATTTAAAAATAAAAAATCATCAATACTATTCCAAATAGGACTATTATTTTAAAAATAAAATATTCCAAATATATAGATTTAACAGAGCAACTATTATTTAAAAAATAAAATAATCATCAATACTATTCCAAATATATTGATTTAGAAAGAGCGACTATTATTTAAAAAATAAAAGAATCATCAATACTATTCCAAACATATTGAAATTTTAATATTTTATAATTTTTTTTAAATAGTAACTTTTTTTAATGTTATCACGACATTATCAAAGAAAAGTTATTAGTTTATTATTTTTAAGCTGTTAATACAGTCTTGGATATTCCCCGGAATCAAGAGGCCTGCTAACCCCGGAAAAGATTCCAAGCCAATGGAATCCTACCTCACCATTTTACTATTCCTCTTAGGTCTATTAGGCTATTTTATTATGAGGTGTTAACATTAAGTAGTTTTTAATAAAATAACTGGTTTATTTTGATGTTTATTAAAAAACAACTACCATTAGTTATGTATGAAATAAATTGTTTTTTATCTTTTAATTCAAAAATAAATTGTTTTTCATTTTTTACTTTATTAAATTTGTAAATTTTAAATGTTTTGAAAATAAAATCTAATTTAGGTAGGTTTTACACTAAGAATATGTTTTTTTATTTTTTATTTTATTATATTTTTAAACTATATAAATTCTATTTTTTTTTATTTTATTATATTTTTAAACTATATAAATTTTATCTTTTTCATGATGTTATATGTCTTTACGTTTCCTATTTTCACTATTAAGCTTATTAGTTATTTTTATTTTATTTTTTAATAATTATTTTCTTCTTGATGCTAAGAAATCATTTTAGTATTTTAATTAATTGTTTTTTTTCTCACTAATAAACTATCATTTTCTTATTCCGAATTTTTTATAATGAGACACAATATTGGTCTATTAAAATCTAACAAACAAAAGTTTAGTTATTTTATTTTATTATATTATGATCAAAAAGTTTTGAAACAAGATTATTCTGATCACATTGATTTTCATACAAATGTTTTGAAAACAAGATCTAATCTTTATGCATGTTGTGTAGTTTAAGAGACATTGTTTTTAGGCTAGCAATAATGAAGTAATGATTTTCATTTTTTAACTATAAAGCGTATTTTTCTTATTTTCAATCTCTTTGCAAGAGCATAGTTTTTCATTATTGTTGGCTAAGATAAACAATATTAATGTTTTCTATATTCTCATCATCTTCTACCACCTCACAATAATAAATCCAAGAAATAGCATCTTTAGTCCACCCTTCCTTTTAGCCTTGAGTAACTTTTTAATACTAAGGTTTAAAGTTTTGATGGAAGTCTCTCTTTAACTTGTGCAATAAGTGCCTTACAATGCAATATTTCACAATCATACAGAAATGCATATCAAAGATAAACTCTTTTTATTTACAAAACCATAACTTAACTTCTTTACAATTCTTCTCAAAACCAAATAATGGTTTCCAACCTCCTCCAGTCCTTTTTTTTAACTCTATAATTATAGGATTAATTAAATGAATGTACTTCTTCTTATGGTTATCATGTAAATTAACTTTTTAACTCTATAATTATAGGATTAATTATATGAATGTACTTCTTCTTATGGTTATCATGTAAATTAAATTTACTTTAGTTTTATTCGTATTCATTATTATTGTAGAGTTACTCCAAATTACACTGTTTTTTAGATAAAAAATCATTCTTTGCTAAAATAACAATGTCATATGTATAAATGATGATAGTAACTAGCCTTGCAAGGTTCATTCTCATACACCTTGGTTTTTTTGAAATATTTTAACTTATCTATGCAAATCCAAAAAAGAGTAGGAAATAAAGAACACCTTTGTTTCAATTATATATTACCATTAATTTCTTCTAACGAACTCTAAATTGGATAACCACTTTTTAATATAACCTTATCATTACAATTATTAACTTAAAAAAAATCGTACTATCTTCTTTTCACTTTAAAAAGAAGATTGTTTCAAACACATTTATAAAGTCAAAGAAACAAATATGATCCTTGACTCCTTGCTAATCGTAAACTTGAACATATTGTCTTCGATAATGAAATCACCATTCTTTGTTTAAACCATTTAGTTATTATGTTATTTATTATTTAAGATATTGAACAATTCATAGTTTTCTTTGATATAAAGTCCAATCTCTAATATCATTCCAAGTTGAGAGCTTTATTGTAAAGTTATGGTACACGTCTATGATGTTATTATCAATAAACGGGAGGCCGAATTCCATCTTTAAATCTTTTAACAAAAGTTTTTTTATTAGTTTAAAAAAAAGTGGGTGTTGGTTCTTATTCATATCATGGTCATTTTTCTTAGTATTTTGGTTGATATTTAAAGTTGAGGCTAAGGATTTATGGTATAAATCATGCTCATGGTTATATGTATATATGCATATTTTTAATTTGATTATTTAGCAAAATTAGTTACATGGTATAGGCAATTGCAATATTACAAATCATTCAATGTGAAGAAATCCATTTTCTTATATTATGAAGATTAATAAGTATTTCTAACTATATAGTTTAACTATCTTTTTTTTGCCTATAAAAATGATTCTTTCTATTACTTAAATTTGTAAAAAACTATTACATATTCAAGTATGTCCAAAACATGGAGTCGAACTATAGATATGAGACCAAAAAATGATAATATGAAGTAGTGTCCAGACTAAAAATATGGATAGGGTTTCAACTTCCCATCCATTATACATTAGCATCTTTTCTAGCTTGAAAACATAAAGGGAAGAAATGATCTTGAAGTAGAACATAAACGAGAAAAAAAAGGAGCAAAGCAGGGATGGTAGGAGAGATAAGTTAATCTTCCCTTTAGACTCAACCTCTTCATCATTTGATGTGTTGGTTCCTTTCTCCTTCGATTCGCAGTCCTTATTCTTGGTGTTGGACACACCGAGCACACTAAGAGAAGGGGGGTGAGCAGTGTGTATAACTTTTGTTACTTTTTCAACAATAACAATCATCAACATCTTATTCAATATTATGCAGAGTATGTTGTTATCATTATATCAACAATTATAGCTCATCATCACATATCATCATATCATCATCACATAAGAAGCGTAGCAAAACAAAATACACGATATTTTTACGTCGAGACCCAAGTCCTGGGGGAAAACCATGGAATCCTTATAATAACATTTTTTCAACAACAACTAGAATGAGGAAACAACCCCCTTATTACAATGAGTTCAATTCTCCATCTACAACTGAAAGGAAGCTACAACCCCCTAATTTATAGGCTACAACCTGAAGGAAGCTCCAACTCCCTATTTCTCTAGCTACAACAAGAAGGAGGCTACAACCTCCTTTCCTTGCCCCATCCTAACACCCTGATATGAAGATAGAATCCGATGAACCACGACCGCACTGATCCTATGATCCTGTTAATTAATACCTGTACGACACTGCACAACATGTACGACACTACAAAACCACTGCCACTACTAACCACTTCTCATCATCTGATCACTACTCATCAACTCATCACTGTCGATTGTATCACATTGCTCATCAACCTGTACAATCAACCTATCCAATCAAGTTGTATGAATCAATCTATTTCTCACATCAATCGACTCAGTCAATCTGAGTCTCACCAACTTCATACCAAACTCAGTCCACCTGAGTCAAACCAACTGCTCATAAAACTCATCCATTCTGAGTCAGACGTGACTGCACATAAGGAAACCTGTGCCAATCTTTCTCAATTGAATGAACGTGTACCAAGCTGCTTGTGTACCCTTTTGAAGATTACAAGATGAAGAAAGAATAGACAAACCAAAAGAAACTCTATATCATGTCATTGCATATTCCTCGCATCTAGATTTTCAACGAGCTAAGAATTTTCTAATTCTGATTCTGTATGCGAAAGTTATGTCAATTATAGTGAATCTCTTCAATCCTCAAAGATTCCCAAAAATTTCTCCTCCACAAAGTTTCGCACTTTTTCTCCAAGAGTTGTGAAATACCAAAGAGAGACTTGATTGATGAAAAAATGAAATGTTTGATATTCTATTTATATAGATCATGGATGAAAGTTAGTAACTCAAACTGGGGCGCCATGCAATTCAAAATTACAAATAATTAAATTCTCCTTTGTTTGGTCAGCTGGCCCAAAATGGTGGGGTACACCAACTTCAAAAATTCATAGCTCTTCAGCTGTAAGGAGTTAGAATATGCTCTACATATCAATGAAGATGTCTTGATGAGGACTATCTCTCTATGATGGGTTTATTTGCAAATTCTAAATCTCATACCCTTAAATTCTTCAATTTTGTTCAGGACTTTAAATATTCCACACATAAAGGTGCCAAAGGCCATGTTACCTTATGAATAAGTTCCAAGGTCAAAGGATTCAATGGACATCATAAAAGGCACAAGGGATTCGATGGTCTTCACATCCACAGGCTTCACATCAACAAGGAGGAGGGATCCACCATATACTCATCATATCAAGGGTATTAAGGACCCCAATGCCAACAATCAAGTGGGATCAAATAATTTTTCAAGAATATCATCATCATATTCAATGTATCTGTATCATTAAAAACATATTCAATGGTTCCACTATATATCTTCATCACCATAAGAGTACCAACACCCCAAAATAGGGGTACAAAGACCTCACCATTAGTTTGCAACACCTTATGAGATTCATATGCATGATCACAAGGCTACAACATGCTAATGGCCATATAGAATCCAAGGTCCATCAAACCACCATATTTGTGGGTTCAAGACCCAAGTCTCCACATGCAAGAGGATCAAGATCTAAGCTTGTGGACTCAAGGACCCCACAAGAACTCAACAACCTCAAGACCATCCAATGCAAGCAATGGGATCCAGCATCAACACATCAAGGAACTTACAGACATGAACCAGATCATCCATCCAACAACCAATCAGGAGACCAAAACAAGTACAAGAATAACAAGAAACACAAAGACCAGTAACCAAATATCAACGAGGATCAAGGAACTTGACAATGGACTCAAATGGGATTAGGATACAACTTAGGGGCACTTGACCAAGTCAATGGGTAACTTGAAATTTTTCCATTGTTCCAAGGTCTCCAAGGGCTTCAAGATTAGGCTTGGACAAGGTCAAAAGGGCTCCTTTGACACATACAACCACAAACTAAACGCTAACCCTCAGGGGCTCCACATGGGGCACCTCGACTCAATAGTTGGAAGCAATGACTAGAGACCATTGGCATCAATGACAACTTAATCAACACTTGGCTCCCTGATGTCGGTGAAAGGGCGGCTCAGAAAGGCAGATAACATCCGTCATGTGGGAAAGATTGTGGTCAGCGTCTTCCTTGAACATGTTGACTGTAAGTTTTACCATGTCTCTGAAACTTTCTCTTTCCTGCATGGCTCTGGAGAGTATGAATTTCAATCTCCAGTAGTTAGATATAACTACATCAGGGCCTAGCCGAAGTCAGAATTCCCCAAATAGTTCATTCTCCATGGCATTTATAGCCTCACGGATGTGAATCGGGGTCTCCTCAAAGAAGAGGGCTTCCTAGTATATGTTTCCAAATGCATTCCCTTGCGAAGTCATGGTGAATATATTGAACAGAAATGGTCTCAAAATGTCAATCCACGAAGAGGAGAAATATCACAACAAGGCATTCATAGGAGGGGATAAATACCACAACGTCAATCTCAAAATGTGAATATGTGGAGATGAGACATACCTCAATAGGGCGTTCAGAGGAGAGGAGAGCATACTTGGCTTACCGACGTTTGCAGACAGAGTTAGCCGAAGAACTTTTATATTCAAACACTTGCAAGGGGATGCGTTTTCCAAACTCAGAGAACATCCTGATATACTAATCCATGCGTTCATCGACATCCCCTAAGAAAAAATTCCAGGTAAGCCGAAGCCAGGGATAATTTTAGGGGCGAAATTTAGCCCATGGACTATTTTTAGGGTTTTTTCTCCAAAAAAAAGATTCGTCGTTTTTCATTTTTTGAAGCCCTATTTCACCCAATTTTGATTGGGTAAGCTTTTTTCACCCTAAAAATCACCAAATTATAATATAAACGATATAAAATCCTTGGAAATTAAAATATTTTTTGAAAAATATCGCCAAACATTTTATAGTTGGCGTTTTAAGAATTGGTAAGATTCGCCAACATTTATACACTTTTAAATAAGTACGGTTACTTAAAATCATCCCTGGCTGAAGCATGGCTAAGGAGTTGTAATGGGCCTTCTAGTACCGAAGCCATGTGCTCCATGGCATGGTGTAGTGGTTCATCATCTCCTTGGAAGAATGGATAACAGAGTACATGTGAGAGGCTTCCGTCAATGCAGGAGAGAATGAAAATTTATGCATGGGAGGTTGTGGGGAGGGATTCCACTTGCCCTAGCACATGCCCTGTCCCACTCACACCTTCGGTCTTCCTTGTGATGATCACTCGCATCTAGGAACAAAGTTTAACTAACTTGGTATCAAATAAGAAAGTTGTTTCCTTATGCTATTGAAGATTATTAATTTTTTGCAACTATATAATTTAAATACCTTTTGTACCAAATAAGTTTTCGATTAAGTTTTTTAGAAATTATCTTCAAAGAAGATCTTGGATCACAATCCTCATCCAAAAGGGGTTGGATCTACATGTTGCGTAGGATCACCTTAGGATTATGGCTTGTTTATTACTAGTTCATGCATTGAAGTTCTTTAATAAGAGAATATTTCTTTCATTTTTTTAATATCAATATCATGATTTAAGGTTAAAAGGGATATTTTTTTTAAATCTAAATTGTTGTAGTATTATACGTGGTTTTACTATAAAGCTAGTTATAACAATACATTTATTAATGAAGTTGGTATTCATATTTTTAAAATTATTTTTATGAATATTTATAATCAATTTTTATTATTATTAATGATGTTGATATTCATATTTTCTAAAATTATTTTTAGGTATGTTTATCATAAATAGTTTTATATAACGTTAATGAGTATTATAACATTCTTTTTTTAATGCTCCACTCAATTTCCTAGACATAAGAGTGGGGAAATGTGATTCTAAATGTTATTTACCATCCCATCGATGTTTTGATCCTACTATAAGGACCCCATCTATAAAACCAAGATAAATAAATAAAATTAGAAAGAAATGAAAACAAATATAATTATATTTCATAATGTAAAGCTTGATTAAAGTGAGGGAATTTAAGTTAACATTTTAGGTTTTAGGTTTTAGTTTTTATTTTATTTATTTTATTTTTTTAACTTTAAAATTTTCAAGTCAAACTTCTTGGATTTAAAATTTACAAGTCATATTTTTTTTTATGTTCTTTATATAGTTGCGGGTGTGGACCAAAAATGGTTGTGGATGCTAACTATTTTCTGTAGCTTTCACCTTATTTTGTGCATGATCTTCCATAGATATGAACCATTTCCAAATATGAAGGACCCAACAGGTCCCAACCACAAGAATTAACTCACCCTTGAGTCAACTTGGTTGTGTTCCTAAAACATGCACATCTTCTAGTGTTAACTCTTCAAAAGGAGCCAACTCTAGAACTTATGTGATTGCACGACTTCTAAGTGCTTTGAATTCTTCTAGTTTTGTCTTCCATTAACCCATCAGAATGTTGGCACCATCTATGAAATCTTCATCCTTCTCCATTTCTAGTGTGGTGAGCTTTTGGTTCTGCAATTACTTCCACTCGGTATCTACAAACTGGTCCAGTTGGTGTCAGATGGTGTAGGTGGAATGTGCAATGGTCTTTAATTCATGCATAGTATTCTTTAAATCTAGTACTTGATCATGTAGGTAATCTAGGTCATCATCCATCTATTGGGCCTCATGATACTTGTGCTCCTGTTTGAGCGGATTTGTGGTTGCTTGAGCCTCCTCTTTCAGATGTATAATCTCCTTGCACAAATATTCTACTAGGTGTTTCTTTCTAGATAATCTATTCCAAACCAATCATTTTGTGCATAGAAAAATCCATGGCTCTATTTTGTTTTCTACTACAAGTGGTTGTGAGTGGTTGAAATTTCTTAGTTAACTTACGGTACTTGTTCCATCAGTAGTAATTGTTGCTCATTACCTTGGCTTTGGATTGTGAATACTTCTTGCTACATTTCTACTCTTTCAATCTCTAGCTACTGCTAGGATGTGCAAAGAAGATGAAAATTCTCTTGCGGTGCTAGGAATGAAATTTCTTTAGGGGTGGTGGAAACATATTGCCAAAACTTAGGCCACGTTTGTTTTAGTTAGTCATAGAGGGTTATAACTATGGTTTCCACTGCAACTTGAACATGATGTTCCTAGTGCTTGTGATCCATAAACTACAAGCTCATAGCCATCCAATATCACCAATAGAGTTCTCCTAAAATTGTTTTGTGTTATCTTTAGCAATTTACATTTTCCCTAACAAGCTTAAATTCTCCTTTGCACTTTTGTGTTTTCCCCGGGTACTAATAACTCATAAAATTTTTTAAGAAACTCCTACACAACTACTATAGCTATTAAATTTAGTCCATTGATCTTTGAGATCAAATGGGAATCCAACGAATGAGATCTTATAGCCATTAGAATTTCCCTAGTTCATGAAACATAAGAGGTAAACCACAATAGCATCATTTAATCTACTTGTATCTCACACAATAGTTTTCATAGCTCACCGACAACCATTTAATAACACGGGGAATATATAATCCACATAATAAACAAGTAATACAGGAAAATGAACACACGCTGGTAAAGTATTGTACATGGACACGAAATTTACCCTGGAAACCCAAATGGGAAAGCCAACAATAAAAGCTTTGCATAGTTCTCTTTATTGTTGTAAATGGTGTAGTTACAGGCTATCTGGAGTAGTGTCAGCTTTCCATGGGACATTTTGGGTAGCATTCCATCAATATCAACCAAAGGCCCCTTCTCTTAATGGAGAAAGGGATAAATAGATGGATGGTTGGTTTGGAAGGACAGTTGGAAGGTTAAGCATCCCCAACCCTTCATCTTCCTCCAAGTGTTCAAGTTCCTTCCTTTTTTTTTTCTTCATTTATCTACGAGATACATTCACACGACTTGCATAAAAAAATTAATGAATTAAAAATTGATGGAGTAATTACTTGAAGTAGGGAAGACTATACTACTGGATACATGGGTCCCTTCACACCTCCACTATGTACTATACCTCTTCCCTAACCATGAGTAGCCATTTACCAATCATATTGAGCCAATAGTGAATCCATTCTTCATTTGGATCTAATATATTCTAAAATATCATGAGGCTTTAATTTGGTCCCCAAAATATTCCAAAGAGACATGAGGGAACATGCTTTGAATACCATTCCTCTCATACCATTTTTCTCTCTTTGGAGTATGTCCTTTTGGACCAATTGAACATATTTCTCACCATCCTCCTCAGGTTACCTGACCGTAATACTATCTTCTCTTTCAATTATGTCAATGCATGTGGTGCTAGGTCTTCGACAATGGGAAGAATCTATTGATCCCCATCTCCATCCAACATAGATGGATCGATTAGCTTCAAATATTTTACGTTCACCACTAAAATTAGATGCATATATGGTGGGAGCCTCAATCTAAATGCATTCTCATTCACTTTTACAACAATGTCAAATGGTTCATAACTAAGAGGTTTTAGCTTCTTTGCTAATCCTTGTAGTCATTGCTTGTGTAGGTGAAACCAAAACTTGTCTCCAACATGGAATTGATGGTATTTCTAATGTTGGTCATTCCTTTATTTGTACCTCTGTTGACTTCTTTCAAGCTTCTCATGAACCTTTAAATGTATATTCCCTATCTTTTCCATGAATATGATTTCCCTCTTCTCATCTTTGTGTGGTTCAACCTCATCCTTCCCCTGCCCATAGTCCATATCAAACAATGAAGGAGGTAGGTATACAAGGCAGGTCTCAAAAGGAGACCTATTGGTGTAAGAATGTAATTCGCAGTTGTAGGAATGTTGAAGGTATACAATTGTTCCTCCCATGTCTTGAGATGCTTTCTATTTTATCCTCTTTGTAGTTGTACCAATTTTCAATTGACAACCTTGGTTTTTCCATCAGTATTTGGATGTAATGCGATGGAATACTTTAACTTGGTACTAATTCTCTCACAAAGGTTTGTCCAAAACTTTCCTAAGAACCCACTATCTTTGCCAGAGATGATGGAGGTAGAAAAGAAAAAACAAACCCAGAATGATTGAAAAATAGCTCACATTCCTCTTATTTAGATATCATCTTCTTGCATAGTATCAATACATACATGTCGCTAAAGAAATCAAGAACAACAAGAAAATAGTTGTGGCCTACTCATGATGTGGGAAATCCTCCAACAAAGTCCATGGAGATGCTCTCCCAAGGATTGCTTGGTACTGGCAATGGCATATATAGCTATAACTTCCCCTTCACTCGATCTGAACAATGGGAGGGGACATTAACCAACCAAAACCTTCCAAAACTATCCCCATAGAAATATTAAAAATTTCATAGCATTTAAAATACACGTGCAGATGAAAAATAAATATACACAACAGAAATAATATTGATGCACTCACACATATGGTATGCAATTATTTGTGTAATCATCATATGCAACAAATAAAAACATTGCACATTGAAACAGAAACAAATACTTATCTTTATCGAACAAAAATCCAAGCAATCGACTGTGTAAGAGAGATTTTCCACCCAACCATAGGCACTCTATCCAACATATAATATTTATGCTAGGAGGCCACTCTGAAGTCAGGATATGAGGCCAGTTGGGCGAAGGAAACACCTACATGCTTCTTTCTCTCAGTCCACAACCCGTTATTCTCTTTAACCTTAGCCAAATTCTCATACAAAGCTCTATAGCGATCTCACTTATCCATCACAGGTTTGGCTCCCACAACACCTACCCCACACAACACCCTTCTCAACTCAGAATCCCCTTTACTAATCCATGGTTCTCTTGGGAGATCCGTCTTACCAGGTGCTTTTAGTGTGTGCATAAAAGGAGGCCAATTTGGTGTCTGTTGTTGGAGAACCACTTATAGCCTCAATTTGTGGCTTCTCAAGAGTCTATGAGTAGTAAAAATTAATGGGTAAGGGTTCCTAGCTTTCCCAACCTTTGTGCTTACCTAAACTGTCTCCTTTCTCTCTAAATCTACAACTTTGCCTCTAAATTCGAATTTCCTGGGTTATACATAGTTTGGTAGTGGTCTGGAACAACAATGGAGAGATCTATCTAGTGTAGATTTGTGTGAGAGAGTGAGAGAATGAAGGTTGAATCCAAGGGATATGGGATAATGGTGAAAATGCAACTGACATGGATTTTTACCATAGAAGAAAGAACTCTTGGCAGCTGTAGACTAAATTCTGACATATGACAGAACTTGAAATGAAAGTACACTCAACCCCATACTTCAATAACTGCATGAGGTGATTGTTCCCACCAACCTCACACACGCATTCAATGATTGGGTTCAATGGTAAAAGTGAGGTAGTTGGCTTATTCAAATCACATGATAGATTTTGGATAAGTTCTAATATTTACACTTGGTAGAAAAGGATTTAGTCTCCCATATGCCCAATTCCTCTTCCCTTTTAGTGGAATCATATCCCCATTCTTGCTCTTTAAATAGCCATGTTGGACCATTTTATTATTTATGCACATAATATTCACATATATTTAAAGTTAGCATGGAAATCTAGCCATACAATCCAAATGAGATATTTACATAATAAATGCCTATCCATTCACTAGTCGGGCCTTGGCCTTGAGCTCTCCACTAGGAATCCATACAAACATATTTACATCATTTACATGCTTTTAGAATTTCTTGATTTTCCGCCAAGTCTCCTTATAAATATACTACAATCCCATGCTTCAACCATATAAAATCACAAGGATAACAAGAATATAAAAGAGAAACTTTTATTTTCCAGAACCATAACTCAACTTCTTTACAGTTATTTTCAAGACAAAAAATGGTTTCTAACCTCGTTTGACCCTTTTTTCAACTCTACAATTCTAGTTAGATTATGATGGATGTCATTTCCAAGATACTTATATGAAAGGATTTCTTCCAAGTGTGGTTATCATAAACAAATTTAGACAAATCTAGGGTATGTGACATGCCTAGACTTGATGATCATTATCTTTGCTTTATTAGTAGACATGGTTAATCCAGAGTTAGTGCATATTATAGTGCCTTTTGAGTTGAGAAGGAACACTTACTCAAATAACAATGCAATATGCATATAGGATGATAATAACCATCCTTACAAGTTTGAATGGCCATATACCTTGATTCCTTTAGGAAATATTCTAAACTATCCATGTATATTCTAAAAAGCGCATAAGACAAAGGACATTTTTATTTGACATCTATATTACATTTAAAATTTCTTCCAACCAGCCCTTATTGCTTCTAAATTTAGCAATGGCTTTTTCACATAACCTTATCATTACAATTATTAACTCAAAGAAGACCTTAATATCTTTGAATCTCTTCCAAAGAGTTTTTTCAAGGGATTATATCAAAAGATTTTATGAAGTCAAGGATGCAACATAATACTATCTTCTCTTTCAATTATGTCAATGCATGTGGTGCTAGGTCTTCGACAGTGGGAAGAATCTATTGATCCCCATCTCAATCCAACATAGATGGATCGATTAGCTTCAAATATTCTATGTTCACCAATAAAATCAGCTGCATATATGGTGGGAGCCTCAATCTCAATGCATTCTCATTCACTTTTACAACAATGTCAAATGGTTCATAACTGAGAGGTTTGAGCTTCTTTGCTAATCCTTGTAGTCTTTGCTTGTGTAGGTGAAGCCAAAACTTGTCTCCAACATGGAATTGATGGTATTTCTAATGTTGGTCATTCCTTTATTTGTACCTCTGTTGACTTCTTTCAAGCTTCTCATGAACTTTTATATGTATCTTCCCTATCTTTTCCATGAATATGATTTCCCTCTTCTCGTCTCTGTGTGGTTCAACCTCATCCTTCCCCTGCCCATAGTCCATATCAAACAATGACGGAGGTAGGTATACAAGGCAGGTCTCAAAAGGAGACCTATTGGTGTAAGAATGTAATTCCTAGTTGTAGGAATGTTGAAGGTATACAATTGTTCCTCCCATGTCTTGAGATGCTTTCTATTTTATCCTCTTTGTAGTTGTACCAATTTTTGATTGACAACCTTGGTTTTTCCATCAGTCTTTGGATGTAATGCGATGGAATACTTTAACTTGGTACCCATTCTCTCCCAAAGGTTTGTCCAAAACTTTCCTAAGAACCCACTATCTTTGCCAGAGATGATGGAGGTAAAAAAGAAAAAACAAACCCAGAATGATTGAAAAATAGCTCGCATTCCTGTTATTTAGCCTTATCATCTTCTTGCATAGTATCAATACATACATGTTGTTAAAGAAATCAACAACAACAAGAAAATAGTGTTGGCCTATTCATGATGTGGGAAATCCTCCAACAAAGTCCATGGAGATGCTCTCCCAAGGATTGTGTGGTACTGGCAATGGCATATATAGCTATAACGTCCCGTTCACTCGATCTGAACAATGGGAGGGGAGATTAACCAACCACAACCTTCCAAAACTATCCCCATAGAAATATTAAAAATTTCATAGCATTTAAAATACGCATGCAAATGAGAAATGAACATAGACAACAGAAATAAAATTGATGCACTCACACATATGGTATGCAATTATTTGTGTAATCATCATATGCATCCAATAAAAACATTGCACATTGAAACAGAAACAAATACTTATCTTTATGGAACAAAAATCAAAGCAACCGACTGTGTAAGAGAGATATTCCACCCAACCATAGGCACTCTATCCAACATATATTATTTATGCTAAGAGGCCACTCCGAAGTCAGGATATGAGGCCAGTTGGGCGAAGGAAACACCTACATGCTTCTTTCTCTCAATCCACAACCCGTTATTCTCTCTAACATTAGCCAAATGCTCATACAAAGATCTATAGGGATCTCACTTATCCATCACAGGTTTGGCTCCCACAATGCCTACCCCACACAACACCCTTCTCAGCTCAGGAATCCCCTTCACTAATCCATGGTTCTCTTAGGAGATCCGTCTTACCAGGTGCTTTTAGTGTGTGCATAAAAGGAGGCCAATTTGGTGTTTGTTGTTGGAGAACCACTTGTAGCCTCAATTTGTGGATTCTCAAGAGTCTATGGGTAGTAAAATTTAATGGGTAAGGGTTCCTATCTTTCCCAACCTTTGTGCTTACCTAAACTATCTCCTTTCTCTCGAAATCTACAACTTTGCCTCTAAATTTGAATTTCCTGGGTTATACATAGTTTGGTAGTGGTCTGGAACAACAATGGAGAGATCTGTCTAGTGTATATTTGTGTGAGAGAGTGAGAGAATGAGGGATGAATCCAAGGGATATGGGATAATGGTGAAATTGCAACTGACATGGATTTTTACCATAGAAGAAAGGACTCTTGGCAGTTGTAGACTAAATTCTGACATATGACAGAACTTGACATGAAACTGCAGTCAACCCCATACTTCAATAACTGCATGAGGTGACTTTTCCCACCAACCTCACACATGCATTCAATTATTGGGTTATGTTACCACCTAAGTTGTACTTAGTGGTTTTATTTATCAAGTGAGCCTGGTGAACTTGACAAGGATAACTTGTTCGGACTTCAAAGAACCTTCAGTCTTGCTTCTGGGAATCTTTGTTGTACTATATCACATGTTCATACCCGATGGGGGAATTGTAATAAATTTTCTAGCATGATAGTGTCTATAAAAGACTCAGTCTCTTACACTTTATTTGTCAATCCGATCAGCCCAGGGTGTTTTTTCCCTTGGTTATTATTGGTTGTTGAATAAACGACTGATAATTTCTGA
>LPNX010692812.1:82399-119899 GCA_001517045.1 Pseudotsuga menziesii
CATATATCAGTGGATTCTCAGCCGATTTGATTGAAATCAGTCAGATCTAAAGTAGATTCACTAGATCTAACAAATCCTTGACTGAAGGAGGTGATCAAATCAGATCCAGAGTTGATCTTCAACATCCTTTATGGGGAATTTCACCCTCCCTCTCTCCTCCACACATTTTTGGCTCATCTGGATAAGTTTTGGTGGATGCTTCAGTCAACAGGTTGAGGTGTCAGTCAGATCAGCCCCCCGATTGACAGTTGCACTCAGTGAGACTCAAATCTAGCTTAGATAGACACAGATCAGGCATTGATGGACTCTCCTTTAGCTGATTTGATGGGTCTCCTTGGGATTTACGCCCCCCCTGGGCTGGATGTCCTGTTTTTTTGTATATATCCAAGCACAGCTCCCTCTTCCAAGCTAGTTAGAGCTGGATTGAAGGGCTTGCTATTGTAATTGTTTATTGATCATCATTTGTTGAAATAAAGAGAAGCTTTGGAGGCTCAATTGTGGAGTACCTTTCATGCGTGGATTATCATTATCATGCTGCATTCGAGGTGAAACTGCAATTTTTTCAATTTTTTGCAGTTAACTGTTGTCTGCCTGAATGGTTATTGAAATCATAGGGATAAATCATTGTAAGTAAGCTTACTTACTTCTATTTTGTTGCATATGTTTGAATGATCTAATACCTATATGCTAAATAAGATTATTTGCATGTTGTATCATCTACTTCTCATATGTATCTTCAGATTTAATGGTTTTGTTTGCAGGATTTGTTGTGTAGCTTATAGGTTTGCCGTGACTGGAAGATCTATGGTTCAGGTTTGATTCCATTGGTTTCCAACAAATATTTCTAATATCGTGCCCCTCGGTGCTTCACTACCAAGTTTCCTTTGTAGATCTGCTTCAACAACAAGCACTTCTCTTCCCCTTTTCCTCCTTTAAAAATCTTAAATTTTCTTCAAACTGGTTACTATTAAGGATTCTTATTGCTCAGACCTGTCTCATTAATAAAATTACACATAGATATAGTTAGTAAGGTCCCTTCCTTAGTCTATATCTTAGTTTTGTTTTGCATATAAAGTTACATTCTAAGAGATCTAGCTGAAATTACCATATTTTCGCAAGCATTTTAATGAAAATTTGTAGCTTGCTTTTAAGGTAGTTTCATTTGATGTACGTTAAAATTTAATATTCTGCAATAAAATTGCACATCTTATTGGCTTCCCAAAAGGCAATCCAAGATCCCAAGGAAAGATTGCTTTCCTTGGTTCCTGTTTTACCCTTTTAACTAGTTTTCAGCTTACTTTTTTTGGGTTAAAAGTCAGTTGACCCAAAGGTACTTTCAGAGTGCTTTTGGGCATATTTCAGTCTAATATGATTTCTGGTTTTTATCAGGTTTGACAGAAAATAAAGGAAGCTTCTGTTCGGAAGTAGCCTCAGGAGCGTTCAAATCCCCCCAAGGGTCTCCCATTTGACTAAAACCTTTAATTTTCGCACTTTGTAAGCTCTTGATTTCACTCCGTATAAGGATCAAGAGGAATTATATCAGTTCTCTGATATTGTAACCGCTATTAATAAAAATATTTTTTGAATAGGCTCTTTCGAGCCCATTCCCCATCCCCCCTGGGGGGATTTGCGTCGGTGTCTTTTTGTTGCTTTTTGTTCATCCCTTTTCAAACTAGCATTGATATAATCTGCAGGATATTATACTTTATTTCATTATCAAATTTCATATTCCATATTTTATATTTCAAAGTAATCTTAATACTTACCCCACGACTTCCCGATTGACCCGAAAGGGGAAAGAGATTCGTGGTAGGACTAATTAGAAAACTAGAATTGTGTATCTGTTTTATTTTCTATCATTTTTTTTTCAGCTATTATAAAATTAACCCCTCCTTGATTCCCCGATTAAGATCCACTTGGATCGAAAGAGGTTCATGGAGGGTTTTCTTTTAAATAAGAACACCCAGTTTAAAATTTACTAAAATTGACAAGACTTCGGTGTGTATGCTCTGCACTTGGCTGCAGTTCATCCGATCAGTCAAGATGTATCAAAATCACTTGAGTGACTAGAATAATTAGGACTTACTCTCCCAAATTTACAAACAATCAGGTGAAAATCCAACACCTAGATCAAACCTTTACAATGGAAAAATACCCAAAGGAAGCGGGAACTTCTGAAAAGTGACCTTGGGGCGCTGATCTCTGTCACACCCTAATGGGTGCGTTATGAACAATATCCCCAGAGACTCCATTCAACCCACATATTCCTTGCGGGTAGCCGTGAAGTTTTAGTTTTGGACATACTCCAAGTACTCTTGGGTATATTTGGAGTCCACCCCTTCGCCTAATTTTAATCAACTCACACCTCAAATTTAACTTAAAATGTACCAAGAGGCAATCACAAAACATTCACTCCAAGTACATGCAAGTACATTGATCTTATTTTTTGACTCCATTCTAAGGCACTGGTTATTTTCTTGCTTTATATATATATTGTGTCTCAGCATTGTGCTTTCGTGTGTTCATTTTTGTATCTTGTCATCTTTGATTGTCTATAGTTAAATTTCAAACTCCTAAGTAACTCATTCAGTTTAACATCACTATACTAAGTAATTATCCTTAGTAACTTAATAGGGTCTACCCCCCTTGGCTTCGTTAGGAGTTGAGCCTAAACGAAGGAGTCAATAACAAGGTGACAGCCTTGACTCGAGACTTGCCCCCAAGGACACACCGAGTGGCTTGAAGATTTCTGCCACGTGACCCAGGTGTGTGAAAGGCGGCAACATCTTTTGGCGCCGTTGCCGAGGATAAATATTTTTATTCTCGAGTACGACTTAGCTTAACATTTTTCTAAACAACTAAAAAGATAAAAACTTTTGATTGATCTAGTCTTTAAAAAACATAAAAATTAAAACTTGATCCATCTGGCGACTCCACTGTCTAACATCCCTTCAAGAATTTCTACCCGAAGAAATCGCCGACAATTATTCAATCCTCTCCATGATCCCGAAAGGTTTATTAGGGAAAGATTGAATAGGTAGAATTCTCATAGAAACCTTGAAGATTTAGGAGACCAATCCCTCTTAGATATCCATCACACATTTGTAGAGAGTCATGTTCACTAATCTCAAGAAATGACGGAATTTTACAAACCCCTTGACTTTTGTCATATAGCAGGTAGTCCTCATGACATTCCGAATGATGCTATCAAGAAGCTCCCCATATTTTAGGGCAATAATGCCATCACTGCCAAGTCTCACCTTCGAAAGTTTGAAAACCAACTGGTCAGTTATTGCAATGATGCTGCCCATGACCATGATGATGTCAAAATGACACTCTTTGCTTTATCCTTGGAAGATGATGCTGAAGAATGGTACTTCGACCTAGATGATGATTCATATAAAACTCTTAGTGAATTCCTAGAGGGTTTTAAGAAAAAATGGGGGGAAAAGAAAGAACCAAGACATCTGCTTGCTGCCCTCCATAACATAAAGAAGATGGAGAATGAAACCATTGATGAATTTAATACTAAGTTCAGGCGTGTGGTTGCGGACCTCCCTAGAGAAATCAATCCAAGGGATGCCTCCATCCTCATATCTTACATCGAAGCTTTCACTGGTGATTTGAGGTACCAGTTAAGGGACAAAGAGCCAGCCGATCTAAAAACTGCTCAGGAATTGGCCGAGAAAATAGAAAAGAATATGCAGTCTTCAGGAAAATCAAACATTCCAGGTTACACTAGGGGAAACACTTCATACAATGAAGAAAAGGGAAAATCCTTTGAATCAGAAGAAAAGGGAGCCTCTAAATATCCCATGGAAAAGATAACAGACATGATAAAAGACTTGGTTACTAGTCAAAACCAACTTATGACAGATCAGTCTGCACAATTGAATCCTATGCACAATAGAATAATCACAATGGAAAGAAATAATGGACCTAGGAACTTTCAGCCTAGACAGAATCAGATGTATCAAAAGAAGTTTCCTCAACAAGAGCTTAGGATTCCAAACATGTTAGACTCAATTAACATGGTAGAAGAAGTAATTCCATGGTGTAGACCCTGTGAACAATTCCACCAAGAAATCACTTGTTATGTTGCAAATCAAGTCATGGAACATGGACTTCCCGAGGTTAGTAATCAGGAAACAAATTCAAGCAATCCTAATCATATATACATGGTAGGCTAGGCCTGCCCTTTGTTACCATCTAAGTAGTACAAGCCTGAGGATGAAACCATTGCAAAATCTTATAGTGAAACTTATGATGAAAACTGTAATATACATGATGGGACTCCTATGTGTTCTCCATATAATGATGACAGTTTGGAAGGTTTACGACCTTGTGACCTTTTCTCTGAAGAAGAGGAGTATGAAAATGAGGACAAGTATAGCTTGGAGCATGATACAAGTGACAAAGACTCCCTTATCCCCGATAAAGATGTTGATGAGGAGTCCTGGACATTCATGGAAAATCCAGTCTGTGACATGAATAAAGAGGAAAATAATGAACCAGAAACTTTTGATGGTTTTGTTGATTTTTCTGTCTATGGCATATCTAAAGGAGAGAGCATGGACCATGTGGCCTTGGGAAACTTTGATATGAAAAAGGAACATGCAGTTTATCCATATGATCATTCAAAGTCATATCATGCAGAGCCACACAAATGTATCAATAATGAAGACATGGAGAAGCAGTGTTGTGAAAGACAGATGTGATGCAGTTATTAGAATATCAGTCTCAACTATCATCTTCACATATAGAGTTTCCTCATGACTTGGAGTCGCTTGGGGCCTATACAGTGAATTATCATCCGGTAAGCCTTGATGATCAGTATGATGGTGTAGTCAATCTGCCTCATCATTCTGATTTGTACGTCAACCCTGTCCAGTCATGGATAGAAGCAGCCTGCACAAGCACTTACTAGTTTGGGAGGAAGTTTGACAACATTATTCATGCCTATGATTTCCCATCCATCCCACCCCTTCCGGATCATCACGCAGGTTTGCATTTTCTGAATAAAGTATCCTTACTTTGGCTGGTAACCAAAGACAAGGAAATATTTTTTTTTTATGTTAATAAAATTCTTAGGTGGTTACATTGGATTTCTGATTACACTTAACCATTTTTATATCATGCTTAGAGTAGGAAAATAAGATCCTTGAAAAAGAGCACTTACTTTCCATATTTTTTGTTTTTTACTTAGCTATAATCAAACATTTTTGTTTTCATTAGTTAGTTACATTTATTTTGTTTAAATAAATCAGCTTAATGGTTCATTTGGTTTTTTATGTAAAGCTTCTGCTACTAAGGTATTTTTTTTCAAGTTGAGATGTTTTTACAGGGTATATAAACCAAATATTCTGGTGTTCTTGTATCCTCTCCTCACCTTAAAGACCAGATCAAACAAATGTCCCACAGTTGGAGCCAGAATGTTACCACCTAAGTTGTACTTAATGGTTTTTTTTATCAAGTGAGCCTGGTGAACTGGACAAGGATAACTTGTTCGGACTTCAGAGAATCTTCAGTCTTGCTTCTGGGAAGCTTTGTTGTACTATATCACATGTTCATACCCCATGGGGGAATTGTAATAAATTTCTAGCATGATAGTGTCTATAAAAGACTCGGTCTCTTACACTTTATTTGTCAATCCGATTAGCCTAGGGTGTTTTTTCCCTTGGTTATTATTGGTTGTTAAATAAACGACTGATAATTTATGAGTTTTTCACTCCATACCTCCAAAGTTGGGGTGGTCGGCTTGGAATTTGGGCCTATTGAGGTTATTAGAGTCTATGTGTCAATGTATAAACATGCTAGACATCATGGTAGATTCATATGAACATGTCTAAGTCCCCCTAGGTTTTTTCCACTTTTCAATTTTTTAGTTTTTTCAATGTTTTTTATTAAAATTTATTTTTTCCAAAACTTAGGCTATATTTAATAGTTTAATTGGAAAAATTGATTTTGTAATAAAAGTGGGCCAAATAATCAATTTTAGTCATGTAGGTGCTCATTTTCAAGCCAAGAGCACCATTTAAACCCATGGACCCACTATTTCCTAGTTTTGAGTGATTTTCCATCACTCAGGTTAGAAAGCCCCAAAAATCAATTATTGATTATTTTAATTAATAAATTGATGAATAATGGAGCAAATCCAAAATCATATATCAGTGGATTCTCAGCCGATTTGATTGAAATCAGTCAAATCTGAAGCAGATTCACTGGATCTGACAAATCCTTGATTGAAGGAGGTGATCAAATCAGATCCAGAGTTGATCTTCAGCATCCTTTATGGGGAATTTCGCCCTCCCTCTCTCCTCCACACGTTTTTGGCTCATCTGGATGAGTTTTGGTGGATGCTTCAGTCAACAGGTTGAGGTGTCAGTCAGATCAGCCCCTCGATTGACAGTTGCACTAAGTGAGACTCAGATCTGGCTCAGCTAGACACAGATCAAGCATTGATGGACTCTCCTTCAGCTGATTTGATGTGTCTCCTTGGGATTTGCACCGCCCTGGGCTGGATGTCCTATTTTTTGTATATATCTACGCACAACTCCCTCTTCCAAGCTAGTTAGAGCTAGATTGAAGGGCTTGCTATTGTAATTGTTTATTGATCATCATTTGTTGAAATAAAGAGAAGCTTTGGAGGCTCAATTGTGGAGTACCTTTCATGTGTGGATTATCATTATCATGCTGCATTCAAGGTGAAACTGCTATTTTTTCAATTTTTTGCACTTAACTGTTGTCTTCCTGAATGGTTATTGAAATCATAGGGATAGATCATTGTAAGTAATATTACTTACTTCTATTTTACTGCATATGTTTGAATGAGCTAATACATGTATGCTAAATAATATTATTTGCATGTTGTATCATCTACTTCTCATATGTATCTTTAGATTTAATGGTTCTATTTGCAGGATTTGTTGTGTAGCTTACAGGTTTGCTGTGACTAGAAGATCTATGGTTCAAGTTTGATTCCATTGGTTTCCAACAAATATTTCTAAGATCGTGCCCCTCGGTGATTCACTACCAAGTTTCCTTTGCAGATCTGCTTCAACAACAAGCACTTCTCTTCCCCTTTTCCTCCTTTAAAAATCTTAAATTTTCTTCAAACTGGTTACTATTAAGGATTATTATTGCTCAGATCTGTCTCATTAATAAAATTACACATAGATCTAGTTAGTAAGTTCCCTTCCTAATTCTAGATCTTAGTTTTGTTTTGCATATAAAGTTACATTTTAAGAGATCTAGCTGAAATTACCATATTTTCGCAAGCATTTTAAAGAAAATTTGTAGCTTGCTTTTAAGGTAGTTTCCTTTGTTGTACATTAAAATTTCATATTCTGGAATAAAAGTGCACATCTTATTGGCTTCCCAAAATGCAATCCAAGATCCCAAGGAAAGCCTGCTTTCCTTGGTTCCTGTTTTACCCCTTTAATTAGTTTTCAGCTTAGTTTTTTTTGGTTAAAAATGAGCTGACCCAAAGGTACTTTAAGATTGATTTTGGGCATATTTCAGTCTAATATGCTTTCTGCTTTTTAGCAGGTTTGACAGAAAATAAAGGAAGCTTCTTTTCGGAAGTGGCCTCAGGAGCGTTCAAATCCCCCCAGGGGTCTCCCATTTGACTAAAACCTTTAATTTTCGCACTTTGTATGCTCTTTATTTCACTCCATATAAGCATCAAGAGGAATTATATCAGTTCTCTGATATTTTAACCGCTGTTAATAAAAATATTTTTTGAATTGGCTCTTTCGAGCCCATTCCCCATCCCCCCTGGGGGGATTTGCATCGGTGTCTTTTTTGTTTCTTTTTTTTCATCCCTTTTCAAACTAGAATTGATCTAATCTGCAGGGGAGTATACTTTATTTCATTATCAAATTTCATATTCCATATTTTATATTTCAAAGTAATCTTAATACTTACCCCACGACTTCCCGATTGACCCAGAAGGGTAAAGAGATTCGTGGTAGGACTAATTAGAAAACTAGAATTGTGTATCTATTTTATTTTCTATCATTTGTTTTTTATCTATTATAAAATTAACCCCTCCTTGATTCCCCGATTGAGATCCACTTGGATCGAAAGAGGTTCCTAGAGGGTTTTCTTTTAAACAAGAACACCCAGTTTAAAATTTACTAAAATTGACAAGACTTTGGTGTGTATGCTCTGCACTTGGATGTATTCCGTTCGATCAGTCAAGATGTATCAAAATCACTTGAGTGACTAGAATAATTAGGACTTACTCTCCCAAATTTACAAACCATCAGGTGAAAATCCAACACCTAGATCAAACCTTTACGATGGCAAAATACCTAATGGAAGCGGGAACTTCTGAAAAGTGACCTTGGGGCGCTGATCTCTGTCACACCCTAACGGGTGTGTTATGAACAATATCCCTAGAGACTCCATTTAGCCCACATATTCCTTGCGGGTAACCGTGAAGGTTTAGTTTTGAACATACTCCAAGTACTCTCGGGTATATCTGGAGTCCATCCCTTCGCCTAATTTTAATCAACTCACACCTAAAATTTAACTTAAAACGTACCAAGAGGCAATCGCAAAACATTCACTCCAAGCACATGCAAGTACATTAATCTTATTTTTTGACTCCATTCTAAAGCACTGGTTTTTTTCTTACTTTATATATATATTGTGTCTCAGCATTGTTTTTTCGTGTGTTCATTTTTGTATCTTGTCATCTTTGATTGTCTATAGTTAAATTTCAAACTCCTAAGTAACTCATTCAGTTTAACATCACTATACTAAGTAATTATCCTTAGTAACTTAATAGGGTCTACCCCCCTTGGCTTCGTTAGGAGTTGAGCCTAAACGAAGGAGTCAAGAACAAGGTGACATCCTTGACTCGAGACTTGCCCCCAAGGACACATCGAGTGGCTTGAATATTTCTGCCACGCGACCCAGGTGTGTGAAAGGCGACAACAGGTTCAATTGTAAAAGTGAGGTAGTTGGCTTATTCAAATCACATGATAGATTTTGGATAAGTTCTAATATTTACACTTGGTAGAAAAGGATTTAGTCTCCCATATTCCCAATTCCTCTTCCCTTTTAGTGGAATCATAGCCCCATTCTTGCTCTTTAAATAGACATGTTGGACCATTTTATTATTTATGCACATAATATTCACATATATTTAAAGTTATCATGACAATCTAGCCATACAATCCAAATGAAATATTTAGATAATACATGCCTATCCATTCACTAGTTGGGCCTTGGCCTTGAGCTCTCCACTAGGAATCCATACTAACATATTTACATCATTTACATGCTTTTATAATTTCTTGATTTTCCTCCAAGTCTCAGAAATATACTAGAATCCCATGCTTCAACCATATAAAATCACAAGGATAACAAGCATGTAAAAGAGAAATTTTTATTTTCTAGAACCATAACTCAACTTCTTTACAATTATTTTCAAGACAAAAAATGGTTTCTAACCTCATCTAACCCTTTTTTCAACTCTACAATTCTAGTTTAACTATGATGGATGTCATTTCCAAGATACTTATATGAAAGGAGTTCTTCCAAGTGTGGTTATCATAAACAAATTTAGACAAATCTAGGGTATGTGACATTCCTAGACTTGATGGTCATTATCTTTGTTTTATTAGTAGACATGGTTAATCCAGAGTTAGTGTATATTATAGTGCCTTTTGAGTTGAGAAGGAATCCTTACTCAAATAACAATGCAATATGCATATAGGACGATAATAACTATCCTTACAAGTTTGAATGGCCATATACCTTGATTCCTTTAGGAAATATTCTAAACTTTCCATGTATATTCTAAAAAGGGCATAAGACAAAGGACATTTTTATTTGACATCTATATTACAATTAAAATTTCTTCCAACCAACCCTTATTGCTTCTAAATTTAGCAATATATTTTTCGCATAACCTTATCATTACAATTATTAACTCAAAGAAGACCTTAATATCTTTGAATCTCTTCCAAAGAGTTTTTTCAAGGGATTATATCAAAAGATTTTATGAAGTCAAGGATGCAACATAATACTATCTTCTCTTTCAATTATGTCAATGCATGTGGTGCCAGGTCTTCGACAGTGGGAAGAATCTATTGATGCCCATCTCCATTCTACATAGATGGATCGATTAGCTTGAAATATTCTTCGTTCACCACTAAAATCAGTTGCATATATGGTGGGAGCCTCAATCTAAATGCATTCTCATTCACTTTTACAAAAATGTCGAATGGTTCATAACTAACAAGTTTGATCTACTTTGCTAATCCTTCTAGTCTTTGCTTGTGTAGGTGAAGCCAAAACTTGTCTCCAACATGGAATTGATGGTATTTCTAATGTTGGTCATTCCTTTATTTGTACCTTTGTTGACTTCTTTCAAGCTTCTCATGAACCTTTAAATGTATCTTCCCTATATTTTCCATGAATATGATTTCCCTCTTCTCATCTCTGTGTGGTTCAACCTCATCCTTCCCCTGCCCATAGTCCATATCAAACAATGAAGGAGGTAGGTATACAAGGCAGGTCTCAAAAGGAGACCTATTGGTGTAAGAATGTAATGCCCAATTGTAGGAATGTTGAAGGTATACAATTGTTCCTCCCATGTCTTGAGATGCTTTCTATTTTGTCCTCTTTGTATTTGTACCAATTTTCGATTGACAACCTTTGTTTTTCCATCATTCTGTGGATGTAATACGATGGAATACTTTAACTTGGTACCCATTCTCTCCCAAATGTTTGTCCAAAACTTTCTTAAGAACCCACTATCTTTGCCAAAGATGATGGAGGTAGAAAAGAAAAAACAAACCCAGAATGATTGAAAAATAGCTCACATTCCTCTTATTTAGATATCATCTTCTTGCATAGTATCAATACACACATGTTGTTAAAGAAATCAACAACAACAAAAAAATAGTTGTGGCCTCTTCATGATGTGGTAAATCCTCCAACAAAGTCCATGGATATGCTCTCCAAATGATTGCTTGGTATTGGCAATGACATATATAGCTATAACGTCCCCTCCACTTGATCTGAACAATGGGAGGGGACATTAACCAGCCACAACCTTCCAAAACTATCC
Source organism: Pseudotsuga menziesii (assembly GCA_001517045.1). NCBI lineage: Eukaryota > Viridiplantae > Streptophyta > Pinopsida > Pinales > Pinaceae > Pseudotsuga > Pseudotsuga menziesii. The sequence continues at coordinate 93,486 of LPNX010692812.1, forward strand.
CCATAGAAATATTAAAAATTTCATAGCATTTAAAATATGTGTGCAGATGAAAAATAAACATACACAACAGAAATAAAATTGATGCACTCACACATATGGTATGCAGTTATTTGTGTAATCATCATATGCATCAAATAAAAACATTGCACATTGAAACAAAAACAAATACTTATCTTTATCCAACAAAAATACAAGTAACCGACTGTGTAAGAGAGATTTTCCACCTAACCATAGGCACTCTATCCAACATATAATCTTTATGCTAAGAGGCCACTCCGAAGTCAGGATATGAGGCCAGTTGGGCAAAGGAAACACCTGCATGCTTCTTTCTCTCATTCCACAACCCGTTATTCTCTCTAACCTTAGCCAAATGCTCATACAAAGCTCTATAGGGATCTCACTTATCCATCAAAGTTTGGCTCCCACAATACCTGCCCCACATAACACCCTGCTTAGCTCAGGAATCCCCTTCATTAATCCATGGTTCTCTTGGGAGATCTGTCTTACAAGGTGCTTTTAGTGTATGCATAAAAGGAGGCCAATTTGTTGTATGTTGTTGGAGAACCACTTATAGCCTCAATTTGTGGCTTCTCAAGAGTCTATGAGTAGTAAAAATTAATGGGTAAGGGTTCCTAGCTTTCCCAACCTTTGTGCTTACCTAAACTGTCTACTTTCTCTCGAAATCTACAACTTTGCCTCTAAGTTTTAATTTCCTGGGTTATACATAGTTTGGTGGTGGTTTGGAACAACAATGGAGAGCTCTGTATAGTGTATATTTGTGTGAGAGAGTGAGATAATGAGGGTTGACTCCAAGGGATATGGGATAATGGTGAAAATGCAACTAACATGGCTTTTTACCATAGAAGAAAGGACTCTTGGCAGTTGTAGACTGAATTCTGACATATGACAGAACTTGACATGAAAGTGCAGTCAACCCCATACTTCAATAACTACATGAGGTGACTTTTTCCACCAACCTCAGACACGCATTCAATGATTGGGTTCAATGGTAAAAGTGAGGTAGTTGGCTTATTCAAATCACATGATAGATTTTGGATAAGTTCTAACATTTACACTTGGTAGAAAAGGATTTAGTCTCCCATATGCCCAATTCCTCTTCCCTTTTAGTGGAATCATGGCCCCATTCTTGCTCTTTAAATAGACATGTTGGACCATTTTATTATTTATGCACATAATATTCACATATATTTAAAGTTAGCATGACAATCTAGCCATAAAATCCAAATGAAATATTTACATAATGCATGCCTATCCATTCACTAGTCGGGACTTGGCCTTGAGCTCTCCACTAGGAATCCATACTAACATATTTACATAATTTACATGCTTTTAGAATTTCTTGATTTTCCTCCACGTCTCCTTATAAATATACTACAATCCCATGCTTCAACCATATAAAATCACAAGGATAACAAGCATATAAAAGAGAAACTTTTATTTTCTAGAACCATAACTCAACTTATTTACAATTATTTTCAAGACAAAAAATGGTTTCTAACCTCATCTATCCCTTTTTTCAACTCTACAATTCTAGTTTGACTATGATGGACGTCATTTCCAAGATACTTATATGAAAGGAGTTCTTCCAAGTGTGCTTATCATAAACAAATTTAGACGAATCTAGGGTATGTGATATGCCTAGACTTGATGATCATTATCTTTGTTTTATTAGTAGACATGGTTAATCCAAAGTTAGTGCATATTATAGTCCCTTTTGAGTTGAGAAGGAATCCTTACTCAAATAACAATGAATATGCATATAGGACGATAATAAGTATCCTTACAAGTTCAATGGCTATATACCTTGATTCCTTTAGGAAATATTCTAAACTTTCCATGTATATTCTAAAAAGGGCATAAGACAAAGGACATTTTTATTTGTCATCTATATTACAATTAAAATTTCTTCCAACCAACCCTTATTGCTTCTAAATTTAGCAATGGATTTTTCACATAACCTTATCATTACAATTATTAACTCAAAGAAGACCTTAATATCTTTGAATCTCTTCCAAAGAGTTTTTTCAAGGGATTATATCAAAAGATTTTATGAATTCAAGGATGCAACATAATATATGGTTTAAGGCTCTTTTTCTATAATCCTAAGTGTAATTAAATGATTTAGAAAGTGAAGTAATAGCTTCAAAACGAGCCATATTTTAACTGTATTGTCATGGTCTTCTAGCCACAAATTAATCTTGTTTCCTACAAATTTACATAATACTTAGACAAAAAAGGCTAATGATGATTCTATAATATGAGGGTTATTTTTCTCATGTAGTTAAAAAATAAGGGAGGTGAGTTTTTTTTCTTCCAAATATTAAACCTACTTAATGGGAAGATTGTAAATATTGGGAATATGAAGAACAAGTGCCATAGGGTGGTGAATTCCTTGCCATATGTGTGTGTAGCTCCATTACGTGTGCAGGCCAATGGAGCCATTGAAATCAGGCCAGGCCTGGATCTTGTGTGATGGTTTGATTTTAAATCAACACGGCCATCCAGACAAGAAAATGAGCGAGGGATGTTGACGCAAGTTCGCCAAATCAGTGTAGAGCGAATTCTAGAATGAGCAAGTCATTCTTGGAAGGAAGCTCTTTTTCTATCCAATATTAGTTCTGAAGGGTATAGTGTAAATTGATTCATCTGTGTGTTCCTGTAGGATTTTATTATCTGGTTGTGTTTTTAGCATCGAGTGATATGAATGAGTTGGGAGAGTTTAAGGAGTTCCCATTTAGTAAGGTCGCTAAGTATTATATAGAGGCTTAGGTTTTCTTTGTTTCTCTGGGGTTAATAAGGATCCCCTTAATAAGGTCGTCATTAGAAAATAGCTGGAATATTATATATGGTGCTGAGGGGTGTACCATGGGATTCTTATTTCCTTAGTGAATTGATTTCAGTAGTGTGGGAAAGGAGAGAGTTCTTAAATTAAACCCATATATTATTTGTCAATAAATCAGTGTAGAGCGACTTGTAGAATGAGCAAGTTGTTCTTGGAAGGCAACTCTTTTTCTATCCAATATTAGTTATGAAGAGTCTAGAGTAAATGGATTCATCTTTGTGTGCCTGTAGGATTTTAATATCTGGTTGTGTTTTTAGGCAGGTTTGCAAGATTGTATTAGGATATTCTACCCCTTGTTGATACCCCCACCCATTAGATCACAATAGACAGTAAACCCCCAGTTGGATTATGGATTAGTCCTACTACAAAACTGGTTCGTAGAAATAGGATGAGATTCTTTGTTGGTTACAACTCATCCTGCACACTTATTCTAGTAGTGTTGATGCTATGATAATGATAATACTAATGGGTCTTATTGTTTTTCTTTATAGTTCGTTGAGTGCTTCCTTCTACTATAGCAGAGAAAACCAGGGTTTCTCGAGCCTTTACTAGTTGGTACCCTTACCATAGCAAGAAGGTTCTCCCAAAGTGACTTATTTATTGAAGGCCTTTGGTCAAGACCTTGTGCAAATCTACAAGTTCTCTATGCTAACATCGTATAAGACCCAATTTAGAGAGACAAGTGCCGACTAGGTAGGCTGGTTAATACCAAAGATCTAAGTTAAATTAATTGAGCCAGTCTATCAAGGGTGGTAAACATGATAGGTTGTTGATAGCATCATCGCACTAAAGTAATGCAAGTAGGCTTAAGCAGTCCCTTCAAATCAAAGGTTGTATCATATAACTAAAATAACTCACCTATTCATTTTTAAACGCTTTATTTCCAGATAAAATTATACAATTGCTTACTGAACAAATGAAAACTTCTTTCTCGTTGCTCCATGTTTTTCTACCTATGCTTCTGTAGTTTGTTCGTACGGTTCTGTGCCTGCCTCTTCCACCCCTGTATCCTTTCTTCCCTTTGCTTCTGCAAAGGCATCGGAGGCGATAGAGACTATAGCAGATGGATATCCAAAGCTTCCAATCTTAGATTCAAATAAAGATGGATATCCAAAGCAAGCACCTCATCTGGTAGTATAGAAGGAACAACAAAAGAATGATAGTATATGCATTAGTAGAGCATGTTGAAGCAGCACGAACAGTTCCATACCCAGGATCTATAAAGGTGTATATTCTAATTTTCTTCCCTCTGCTTTTGCAAAGGCATCAGAGGCAATAGATACTATAACAGAGGTTAAGGAAGATCTTGCAGTCTTAGATTCAAATACAGATGGAGATCCAAAGCAAGCACCTTGTCTAGTATTATAGAAGGAACAACAAAAGAAACGGTAGTATATGCATCAGTAGAGTCTATTGAAGCAGCACGAATAGTTCCATACCCAGGACCTATAAAGGTGTATATTCTAAGACAAGGTAGGTAAAAAAAGGCAACCAAACCATTACCAAAAACAGCCCCGCCAAAACCTAACTAGAGAATAGTGGGTCAGCAAGAAATAAAATGAAAGCATGCTCAAACAAATCAGGCTACTGCCTCTCATCATAAAGGGAAATATAGTGTTGTGGCCAACTCATCAATTAGTGAGCATTATTTTTCATAGGCATGCAGACAAATCAATAAATAATTTAGTTATTTTTGCATGTAATTCACTATTATCAAGTTCAACCATTCGTCGTAGATGTGGGGACATGACAGGATGTGAGTGCCAAGAGGCAATAAGTAAGGCATGCATGCAACACTTTGTCAATTGATCATCAGTGATACATGTTTTCTTGGTGTCTAAACATATCAATCTCCCACATTATTGTCATAACCATATTAGAGTTAAACAAATAATTAACATATTTTTTCATGTAATTTAAGATTATTGAGGTTAGCCATTTGTCATAGTTATGGGCGCATCACGGGATGTGAATTCCAGGAGGAAACATAGAAGGCATGCAGAAACACTATGTCAATTGATTGTCAGTGATACATGTTCCTTGCACGTTTTCTCAATGATACCTACTCTCATAGATAACATGGGTATTGATGATCAGAATGAACTTCATTAAAATTGTAAATACCATAAATTTATGGTTAGAAGATGGTAAGAATATGCACATTGTTGATATGAATCGTTAAAGGAAAATATATGTCGGTAATAACACAATAGAATTAGGTGTGTACCAGATGTACTAGAGTTATCCTGTAGTAAGGGAGATTTATTATAAATTCCCAGACCATGGAATCTGCTCATTTTCGATCGCACGTATCTCTCAATAAGAGGTTTCCTTTAGGAAAGTGAGGATGTAGGGCTCTTGCTAATCGCCATCTTTGCGCAAGGTCCTGATCTCATTGATGCTCCTTTTGACAAGCAACAAAAGATATAAGAATAATCAATGAATGTGAAAATGTGGTGGGAACATAAGAAATTCAACCTCGTTTTACATTGCTTCTCCTTTGGTAACGACATTTATGGTTTTACTAGGTTCTTTATCTTTTCAGTTTGAGTTCCTTATTTCTTAAGTTAGTCACTTTCTGTATTGTGCGATATTCTATTTCATAATGAAGTTTGTACAGTCTTATGTTGTATGGTTATTCACTCCTTCTTTGTGTTGTTGACAATATGTTGTGCATGCTCTCAAATTGTTGGTGATAAGTGCTACTGGTGATGTGCTCTCCAATATATTATTGCTCAAACCTCTTCATTGTACTATTCATATGATATGGTATTAAGATTTAACCTCTTCACTTCATTATTCAGACTTTATGGTAAATTTTTTGCTTCGTTGTTGCTCATCATTTGGATTATCATTCACTCATGAATAATTTACACGCATATCAAACAATGTGCATCACCATCCTCCCCTGTTGCTTCATCGTCTTCTCTTTGTATCCCTTTGCAGTGCTGTTGAAATGCTTGTTGTCATGATGTTTACGTTGGCGATACCCCTCTTTTTATCTGTGTACCCCTTCCGGTGCAGTCATATATTCCATGTCTACAATTCGACATTTGGTTTTATTTCTCTTGAGCATTCTCTCTTGCGAAGGATTACCTTTCTCATTTCCTTTCCTGAGTCTTATGTTGACAACATGGACATTTATTATGAAACTACCCTTTGATATGTAAATGGTTAGATATATATTTCCATCTGAATTTATCTTGTCATGGTTTTACAAAAAGTTGTATCAGGTTCAATAACAATCCATTTGCTATGTGTTCGTGCACAAAATATCCATTAGTAGTGCATTTCAGGCCACATCTCCTGATGTTTGCGTGCACCAACCTAGGATGCCTCTCCATATTATGGATTCCCTCAATAAAGATTTCATACTATTGAGACTAGAATAAACACATGCTCAAACATTTATTCTAAGCAAGTTGCAATGGATCTAAAAGCTTATCGTGCGATCATTTCTTCCATGTCTACAATTTGGTATTTGATTTTCTTTGTCTTGAGCACAGGAGGTGAACCTATCTTATCTGAATCCCTCCAGGCCAGGGTGCTCCAATGGGCATGAAAATCCCCCCAGTGAGTAGGTGGTAACAACCTACTTTCATACATTAAGCAAACTACTTTTGGTCAGATTCATGGTTAGTTGAACTGACTATTCACAGCCAGTCTATTTTCGAAACCTACTGTTTCTTCCTCGACTTGTAGACTTATAATAATATTTGTTGGATATTCTCCTGCTTCGGGTTGTTCGCTTGGTTGGTCAACTAGATTGGATGAGACGTTTCTAAGAGCAAAATTGCTATGAGTTCAGTTGATCCTCTCTGGCAAAGCAAAGAACGCAAATGCAGTGGCTTCTAGGTCCTAAGGTTCCACGCTCAATCAACTTATCGCACTAACAAAGGTTTATATATCTGTTTTTTTCTCTATGAAGAACCCAAAACTCACTTGTTGTCTTTCAGATGCCTTTGTCTACTGTGGAATCTGCATTAAACTTTGAAATGACTAATCATCATTAAAGTGACAAGCATAAGTTGTAAGAATTCTCTTTATATTATGGATTTAAAGTTTTGCTGCTAACTTTTTTTTGTATTGTAACTTCTTAGCTATGCAAATTTCTCATTCTCACCATTCATTCTGGTTTCGATTTCATAGAGGGCATTTGTAGCTTTGATTCCTTTACATGACACAGACTAGTAATTTGATTATCTAACTTAAGTTGTGCATTTCTGCTCAATTGTTCAATGATTCTTTTATTTCTATGTGATAATATGTGATGCAAGTAATAATTAGGTTCGATAGATCTTTTTTTCTTCGAATCCCTAGGTTTGAACTGGATTATGTCAAGCAACTTTGCCGAGATAAGTCAAACTGGACCAGTCAATAAATACGAGTTAATATTAATAAACTAGATTTGTGGAATGTTCATCTTTTCGCTTCCTTTTTAATACCCACTGAAGTATTAAAATTAAGGGTCCTAATATGATTGAAATCTATGTCTTAATTCACCCCTTTTTGTTGCACTAGCTAACTAAATAGATAATTAATGTAGTTTACTTGTAGATATGGGTAGGGTCACCTTTGAATATTCTCAGATGACGCTGCAGACGTGGCTTATAGAGCCTCATTGCAATATCACATTATTGGCATCTATGGCATGACCGGAGTGGGAAAATACTGTGTACTCAAAGGATGATGCATCATGTAGTCGACAATTTATTTGATAAACTAATTCATTTATTACTGCGTCGAGGTGCAGGAAGTAGAAGCTTTGAAAAGAGTGCATTGTCGGATTCCCATAAAAGAAAATTTAATGCAATGTCAGGAGCAAGAGCTATTCCCAATACCCATGTCGCCACTACAGCAATAACACTTCAAATTATTAGCCAATCAGCTGACAGAAATCTTCATTTTTATATTAATTAAAAAAATATTAGTTTGAAATTTTGGATAAAATGGTAAATTGCACTTGAGTCAAAGAAAACTAATCATTGGTCAACGATTATCGAAAACAATAGTACGCTGACCTTCAACAAGGACTAATAAGAATAGAGCAATGAATTATTAGAATTTTTTTTATTGAAAGCCCTTGATTTCTTCAATTTTCCCATATGTAAGATGCTTAAACCTAAAAAAAATGTCTTTAATAATGAAAGCATCCTCCTTCCTTAAAATCATTTAGTTCTTATTTAAAACAAGACCCATGAGGTGGCAATGTCCTGCACCATTGTAAATTAGAGTTTTGAAATTTGCAAAATAGACAAATGAGTCATGAATTAATTGGACTATTCTTAGTTGATAATGTAACTGAGTTATGGAAAAGAGTGAAAAGAGCAATTGTTAGTTATCATTATTAAGCAACAATGCCCTCTTGCATAATCACCAGAGTGACAACCAATCTTGTAAGGAAGAACTTTTTATTAGTCTAACACCCCTCTTACTAACATAAAAAATGCTTAGTTGATTATACCTTCTTTCTTGTCCATGGTGGCTCCCAATCTCAAAATTGTCAACCAAGGCCACTTGAATAAAGAAAAAATAATTAAGGAAAAAACTATAAGATATTACACTCAGAAAATAAAATGTTTATTCATCATCTTTATACATTTACATATAACCTTAATTCATGGCTACCATTGATGCAACTTTAAGCTAGTATGAATGACACATAAAAAACATTAAGTATTTATAAATGTAAGAATAGTTTTAATTGTAGACTATTTGTATGTGTAAGTCTTGAAATTCATTTACAATGTTATGATAAAAAATATCTCATTAAATCATCTGGACATATATTTATTATAGTTAACCATACAAATTAAACAAATCTAAACCAATTTATATCTAGAGCAATTTTACACACACACACACACACACACACATATATATATTCACATTCATATAAACAAACACATATATATATTACTATAAAAGTAAACATACATTCAAACATTTATTGGACCAAAAACATCTTGAATGTAAAAGTTCAACTAATAATAATTACTATGACTTTATCCAAAAAAAAAATCCACTCGAAGAGGGTGGGAAGTAAGAATGGAGAGAAAGAAGAGACCTCCTACTCACATAAGATCTCATAGTTAAACAAGGTCCCTTTCTATTATCATGGTAATGTGAAAGCTTAAGGAAATAAAAATCAATATTAGTATTAATAACAATTTAGTTTGAAAAGAAGAATTCAAATAAAAAGAAAATTAATAAATAATAACATGCAATTATAAGAATAAATTTGTATTTTAGAATGCTATAAATTTTATAAATAACACTTTTTAAGTTTAGTATATATATTTTTTATTTTTTTAAATAAGTTAATAATTGAAAAAAAAATTGGTGAAAATTGTTTATATAGTTTTATATTTTAAAGATTTATTTTATTTGAAAAAATACATTGTTAAAATTTGAAAACAAAATTGTACAATATTATTGTGAAAAAGTTGGAGAAAAGAATTATAAGTTTTTCAAGTTTTTTTTCAAGATTATAATTTTATTTAAAGAGATTTGAAACTCTTACCAAAATTATAATCAATAAAACTATGTTGAATATTTATTTATTTTTAAATTTAAGATTCCAATATTTTGTAAAATAAATACAAAATTTGAAGATATTTTAATTTTATGTTTATTTTGGAAAAAAATTATATAAATAAAAATAAGTTAAATTTTATTAATTAACAATCATAAAAATATTAATTATTAAATTTATATTGAAATTAAATAATTCATCTGAGCATAGGAATACAATTTTAAAACAAACTAAATAATTCGTTTTTTTAGGTTCTATAAATCAAAGTTTGGTCTCACTCGAGGTTAACCATCATCATCATCATCAATTTTAAATTTGATGTGATGAAATACTTATTTTCATTTTGAAAGTACAACAATTACAACTTATCATCCAAAATTATTAATATATATTTTTTTATTAAGTTAACATATTAATTTTTAAATTTAAAATAACAAATTATTAGTTTTATATTACTCAAGAAATATAAATCTTAAATTAATAATGTAAAGATATAACTACAATTTAAAAAAATTAAAATCCAATAATTTGTTACTTTTAATTAAATAATAATTAAAACAAATAAGATAATTAATAAATTAATAATAATAAATAATTTAAACTAATTAACATGCTTACTTGCAATTATATATACAATTTCATTCATTTATTTACTTTTTAATTTTAAATAAAATAAAAAATAAAATATTATTTAAAAAAAATTATACATAAATATGATTTTAATTTATATAACTATAAAATCAAATATAACAAATATACTGATGAAATCTTTTTTCATAATCTATCTAGTACTTCTTTTAACTTATATTTTTAAAATTCTTTATTTTAATATGTTACTTATATTTTTAAAACTGTTTATTACATAGCATTAAAGTTAGAAGCCCACTATGAATTCATAATTCAATGTTAGAAATTTATTAATATATATATACGATTTTATAATGGTTTTTTCTATTATTTTATTCAATCATTGATGAATGATTATTGTTTTTAAAGAAAAAAAAACAATCCATTTCTTTATATAATATAAAGAATTCAAATTTGGAGTTTAGATTTTAAAATTAATTAAGGTATATGACCAATAGATTTAGATTTATGAATAAAACTGTAATTTCAGAATGACACGGTAAAAACTATGACACCGAAAAATATCATCTCAACTCCATAAACTTTAAAGTCATGATACATTGAAAATATGACACAAAAATATCATCTCAACTCGATAAACTTTAAAGGTATGATATAGTGAAAACTATGAACTTTAAACTCATTATATAGTGAAAACTCCATAAAGAAAAATATCACATCTTAAGGAAGTATTTTCCCACTCTTGACAGAAAGATCCACAAGCCAAAAAGTATAGAGGTATTTTTAAACTACACAATAAAATCCGTAAAACCATTCGTAACTGTATTTGCATGGTTAAAAGGTACACGAGTGACTTTGTTCTTCCTCGTATCTTGAAAAATTGGGTAAATGTGTTTCGCCCTACTGCTCTCCCCAAAAATATGTTTCAGATTCCACTATATGATCCACAAAACAAACAAGCCGTCAGAGAAAAAAAGGGTCATTTCAAAGAGTACAGTAATATATATAATAATAAAAAACAGTAAGATCCACAAAACAAAACAAAAAATAGTTTTTTTGAAAGTCCATAGTGAGATTTAAGAAAACGATTCCTTGTCCTTTGTCCTTTTTGGGGTAAGGGTAAGCAATGATGCATGCTACTATGGGAGGAAATTGGATCGCCATGGAAACGTTTTACACTTGCTTTCTTTTCTATCAGGTAAGTCCCATATCAGACTATCCCATTAATTTCCACTAAAGTTTCTAATTTTTTACTTAAATTTTGGGTCAGATGAGGAAGCTTAAGCCTACCGAACCTTAAAATTTGATTGACATTCATTAAGATGTAATTGATCCCACCATTTTCATTGAGACCACATCCTTTGCAATGAGATTTTATTGTGAACTAGAATCGACCATACACCTATTTTTCTCTTCTTGATCTCAACCTTGATATGGAATAGATTTTTCATTCCGTTCTACGCTTTGTTGTGGAGGCTACTCAAGTTAACATTTTTGGCACTGTTTTAAAAATGTTGTCTACATATAAGTTTATGTTTATCTCCTTTCGTGCTTCCATTAGAATATAAATGTATATGAAACTCAAACCTCTAACTGAAGTGGGCTGCAATTATCGGTGAGACTCCTAGAACTACAGTACTGCTAGAAGCATGCCTTATTAATATCAACTTATTCTTTATCTTGTTAATTGATGTACAATGTGACACAACAAAAGAAGACTGTCAATAAATAATTTCTATAATAATTTGAGCGATTTTATATTGAAGTTAGCCCTTATTAATGAACACTCCTTTGTGGCTCAGCTTTGGCTTTAGAACAAGCTCATAGAAAGATTTTGTGTACAATTGATAACAAGGACCTCCTTCCATAGGATCTGCGAGGTCTCCTATTACGACGTTGAATCGTTCATCTCTGTTCTCGAGCTCAACCATGCGTCGAAGAATTTTGATTAAAGCTTTAAACTTTTAGCAGGAACCTAAGAAGTATAAAGTATAGTTCAAGGAGTACACACTATTGAAGTAGTCTAGCTAGGTACCTATAAATTGTTGCTTGCTTCCTTTTGACTTTTCCCAACTTTACAACATATAAAATGGGGAAGCAGCAACAAATAGATTTTGGAAACAGACATTCCTATAGCGATGCATATGTTAACAGAAACAGAACTGCTAACAGGGATGCATTTCATCATGTTAATGGGAACGACAAAGGGATTACCACGACAGTTGTTTACATTGGAGTGTCAGGATTAAAACCGCACTTTCTGAGATGGACGACGCCACTGCTTTTGGTATAAAGAAGAAATTGAAGACAATCTTTGTTGGTGTTTAGCGCGAAATAGGTAAATTTTGTATTTATTCTTCAGCCCTGATTTTGTTACAGATTTTGACAAGCTGAAACCTTACAATGTACTTGAATCCTTTTCAGGTTTTGCAGAGCACATAAGTGCGAATGAGCAAGGAAGAAATCAGCCTCAACCAACTAAAATTTGGTGCCTCATCAACGACCATCTACCTTCTCTCAAACTCCTTCCATGATTTTGCATCCAAGCTTTGCTTAAGCTACTGGCTACCCAATTGAACAACCATGCATCTTACGAGGCCCTCAGCATGTAGCTTGTCACGTCCTCAGCATGCAACTTGCCACACCCTCATCCATTGCAACAAAGATAGTCTGCATCCCAACATCAAAGTTGTCAAAATATGTAAACATATGATAAAAATTCGAGAAATTTATGCACAAATGCCAAAACCGAATAGAATACATAATTCCATGCAACACATGGAAAATATTTAATCTAATGATTTGTGCAGAGGGTATATGACGTATGCCCATCATTGGGTCTAGGAAACAGAAACCAAAACATACATCATATTTTTGGCAACCAATCCAACCAAACTTAATTAAATTTAAAAAATAAAAAACATATATAACATAAGTCAATACTATAGTTATACTTTAGCATTGAAAAAACTTTAATAAAAATACAGGCTAAAGTATAAGCTAGAGTGATTTATATATATGCTTAAGAGGACATAATTATGAAAGAGGTTTTAAAGTATGAGTTCGAATTTCTCAAAGGACAATCTTACCTTGTCTAGTAACTTTTGGAATTAAAATGAGTTTTCAAAACTTTTTAGATTCAAATTTATAAATAATTAAGATTTTCTCATCATTTCTATTTACACGGTTAATTTTTTATTTTAACGAAAGTTTCATTCTTTTTTTGTTTGTCTTTCAAAAAGTCTTTGATATATTTTTTAACAACCTTAAATTCTTAAAAAGATGATGTTTAATTTTTTTTGTAAGTTGAGATCTAATCTATTAAAAAAAGAAAATAGTGGTACATATGAGTTTACAGGCAAACCTGCTCATGTTGAGCAAGTATAGAGTTTTAAAATAAGTCTGAGCTCTCCCTCTTGGAGGAAAAATAGGTCCACAAAACCCTCTCTCCAAGAGGGAAAGCAGGCCGTCCAAATAAGCATACACAAAAACCTCCTTAGTTCTTGGAGGGACCAGACAAAGAGCCAACAAGTTAACAGTGAAATAAACAAAAAAACCTGATAGTATGATGCTGAACAACATGTGGCCGACATGGAGTCTGTTCATAAACCTTGGTGCTTGAATACAGACCAACACATAGCTATGACAAAATCATTAGAGGAAATTTGGGATCTAAAATGGGCCTTATAAGAAAAAGCACCAACAATAAATTTTGTGAGTTGGAATTCAAGAACCAATAGAATTTCAATAAAATGAGTCAACCATAATGGTTGAATTGACATATTTGTCATAAAAGAAAACTATTTTTTTTTGTTCGCATTTTCGACATATCTCTCTATGTTTTTACTCAAATTTCAGGCGAGAGAGCTCGTTGGATGTGGAAACTAATTCCGCATCCAACGAGTACCCACACTGCATACTTTTGACAGACCCCGCTACCTCAAAAACAAGAAATGCTTGAAAAAACGTGATGATGGCATCATCATCACTTATGGTATAGTATAATATATCTAAGTGTATAAATATTTTTATGGATTATAAGAAAAATATGTATAAATATAATAATTTTATGGATTATAAGAATTATGAAGGTCATAAGAGAATTAAAGTATTAGTAATATATTTTTTAATAATCTTAAATTTTTTTAAATATTATTTTATAATGCATGTATGGTATCCTTATTAAACGATGCATTAATGTCATTAGCTCATTTGGTTAAGGAGTGGCTACTCCGGTTCAAACCTAACATTTCTTAACAAAACAGAAAAAAACATGGATCAACTCAAATCATATTTAGAGAAATCCATAAATCATAGTCTATTTTTTGAAAATATAATAAAAGAGAACCAATTGCTTATCTATACAAATAAATATAATTTGAAGGGGTCATCTTTACCTAATCATACTTAAATGAATGGATTTCAAATTATTTATAATTTTATAATATTGATTTTGTTTTATAAAAATAATAATTTTTAAAATTAATTATTAAATTAACTTTATATATATATTTCAAAGAAATTAACCTTGTCTTCTTTGAATAAAGGTGAACTGATTGACAAGCTTACATAAAGATGTGCTTTTAAAGCTTCCATCATACATGAAGTTCAGCCTATATGATTTCCATCATAACAGAGGAAAATTACAAAAACCATCAAAAATAAATTGCATACTTACTAAAGTAGGAATACACCACAGGCCCAGCCGCCCACATCTTGTTTCCACCACCAACTACTACATACACAAAGTTGAACTCAAAGCATTCTTCAAAGCATTTAACGGTATGAGAAGACCTGACCACCGTATCTGTCGCCTGAACATAAACCGATTGTAAGTTCGGGAGATCTGTAGAACACTTGAGTCCTCGCTTCTGATCACCATTCTCGTAAGCGAACGAAGGCGAGTAACTCGAGATTTCGAAGACCGCTACGAACCATTTGGTGAATATGGCTGATGGCCTTCGCCAGAAAACGAGAAGCCATCGGGCCTCTTCGGTATATCAATTGCAATCTCTTCCACCGGAGATTCGCTCATCCATCTCTGTTTTCATTTGATTTTGCCGACCCCAAGAGAATCTATTCGTCAGGTTCTGCAGATTATGGTCTTCTCCACAGTTCGCAGTCTGCCCTTGCTCCAAATTCAGAATTTCTTGGGAGCCTGAAGAAATCGGTCCTGGGATTGTAACTGAAACCTGGTCTATCATAGCTGATTCCAAAACTGGCTCTTCGGGTTGGGCGGCCGTTCTGCAAGCGGGGCAAGTGGAGTGAGAACGAAACCACATGTCAATACACTCAACATGAAAACTATGCCTGCAATTCGGCAGAACCCGACCTTTCTCATTCTCCTCGAATTCGCAGAGACACACTGCGCAGTCCAGCCCATCTGTGAAATTCCGAGATTTATATAGAAACATGGGCAGAGTCCCTAATATCGCAGAATCCAACCCCACATTCCTCACCCTCTCCGGCTCTTCTCCCGTAAAATAAAACTGAGGAACTGCAGATGCTGATGTCCGTCTGAAAGATCTAATGGGTTGTTGCGAAAACCAACTGACGTAAACGAACCGCAAACAGAGGAGCAAAGTGACAATAAAGAGACATATTATGGCCGATATCATGATTTTGCCATACATGACATCTCTGGACTCCCCATTATCGTGAGGTGGGTAGTTAAATTCTGTGCCCAAGCTCATCCTATATGAAATTGAAGTCACAGAATGGAAATCTCGGTCCAAACCCGCTAAGATAGCCTGCGCTGCAAAAATGGCAAGCTGGTCTTCGTGGCTCGAACCTTCAATTTCTCCCCCGATGCCGGTGTGAATTGGAAAATGCTTTCTTGCTTTCAGAACACACGCAAGAAGCCGAGACGATAAAACAGTTATTCGAGAGGCTCATTTCAATGCTTTGTTTTAGTACGGAGATGGAAAATCGACTCCAGGTCATCCGGTCCTTCAGAGACCCGGTTTCCGTGTTGACTGCGTTGCAGAGTTATCCGGGTCTTCAGGAATCAGGAGACTCATCCGGTCTTCATGAAATGAAATTTTGTCAACATTCCAAAATTGAAATTGAATATTTTTTTTAATTCTAATTTGAAAAATTTGGGTAGTAAGTAGTAACTACTTTGCATTAAAAAAAAAAATTTAATATTATCAAGATTAAAGAATTGTGATTAATTTGATAGCTAACAAGGTATTGGTTTATTCTTAAAACTGGATGGATCAAAAGGGTTTGTCATCTGTATGAGTTTATAAGTGTTGTATAAGTTTATGAGTGTTGAGGATGAAAATCACTTTTTATTAGAGTGCCTTGGTTACACCCACATTAAAAACCAGTTTCATCGTATTTGTTATAATACAAACTTATATAACTTCTTAACTTGCCAAAATTACAACAAGCTTGGAAAGCTTATTGGCAATCTTTTAAACAAAAAAACAAGATTTTAAAATAAACCAAGATAATCATCATCATCAAACCGTAATATACAGATTTAATTTTATAGTATCAAATCATAATATAACAATTTAATAAATTTTGTATTATTTAAATGATAATTTTGAATATATGGAATGTCTAAGCAGTTTTGAATAATTTTAAAGTATCAATTTTAATATTTATCAAAATTAAAAAAAAATCAAAACACGCTTTGAAACGCTTTCCAAAAAAAATGAAATCAATGAAATGTTCATCGGTTTAGACTACTCTATTTTGCATATATTGTCAAACAAAATTAAATTAAGTCAACATGCAGATAAATTTTGTATTCATGATTTTTGTAAAAGACAAAATATATAGGTTTTGGTACTGAATTAAATTAATATGCCAAGTAAATTTGTATTCTTGATTTTTCTAAAAGATGGGAATAGGTTTCGGTACGGAGTAAACTTTCTATTGGACCATTTGCATTGATCAGATGACCAGCAATGTGTGATGTGATAGCTCACGTGAGCTAGGTCGTCCGATCGGTGCAAATGATTAGGTAAAAAGTTTACTCCTTTTGGTACTGCGACTATTTTAAGAAAACTGATTTGACGAAAATAGATAAGCTACTAGCTCTTTAGAGTGTGTGCATTTGGTAGATTAATTAGGAAGATATTTTTTTTAGTTTTTCGTATTTTTTTAGGCTGGATTATTTTAAATTTTATTATATAAATTCGATAACATTAATTTTTATTATGTTCTTATTGATATTTTAAAGTTTTAAAGGTCATCTCAATTTTGGTTTATATTAAATTGCAATTAATATGTTTCATATTAATTGAATATTATGAAATAAATATTCAATTTATGCTTCAATATACATTGGGTATTTATGAAATTATAAAAATTTACATTACGTAAATCAATTTTAAATTAATGTAAGTAAATGATCATTCATATATATTTTCTTTTCAATAAATATATATATATGAATGATTTTATTATTTTAGTAAAGTGTTAGGTGTATATTAAGTTTGAATTATATTTCTCTTTTATAAAATTTGGTTATTTAGTTTTGTTATGTCTTTGAAATTAAATGGTATATTATTACATTATTGTAGTTTTCATGGACTAATATATTACAATTATTCTTGATATTTCGAATGTTTTGAAAATAAGATCTAATCCTTGATGGTTTGAGACCCCCGCCTCGCTGTTCTTTACGGCCTTGTCCTCCTCAGGTAGAATCTGTCCACCGAAAGTTGCAGGAGGTATGCACTATAAAAGAAAATAGTTCTAATCCTTGATGGTTTGAGCCCCCCGCCTCGCTGTTCTTTACGGCCTTGTCCTCCTCAGGTAGAATCTGTCCACCGAAAGTTGCAGGAGGTATGCACTATAAAAGAAAATAGTTTTCATCTTTTATTTTGTTAGATTTGGATATTTTACAAATTCTATTTTTCCATGATGTTTTAGGCTTTTTTCGACCTCCTAGTTTCATCATGAAGCTTAAGGAGTTTGTTCTGGTATATTGTAACCACCATAGATCCATCTTAAACCAGAATATACTAAGAATCTACATAGATCCAATGTACTTTTCATTTTTTATATGTTATGAGTAGACATGTGGTTTTTTTAAATTAATTTTTATTCTTATATGAACTTACATGATTTTTTTTAATTACTTTTTGTTTTGAGGAACATTATGTAATAATAATAATAATAATTTTCTTCTTAATGCTAGGAACAATAGTGGAATCATTTTGATATTCTTATTAGTTACATTAAATACTATTAATGGTTTTCGTTAACTGGAAATTCTGACACTCCTATAGGTGTCATGTACATTTGGTTATGGGTTTTGAACCTCGGTGGGACAACCACAACAGACTGCCCCAACCAACCAGCCTACAAGAGGAACGCATCCTCTTCCAATACTTCATAATAACATACTAAACAAATAGTCTATAAGTTTGATCCAACCAGTAGTTCACATGTTGTCGAACTTCGACAAAGTCTAGAACTTCGACTGCTTCAACAGATTCATCATCGACTTCAACAAGTCCGAACCTCGACACAACCGACCTTGACAACCTCAAAAGGTTTTGCGCTCGACATACAACATCTTGACATGCCTTGTCAGCACCGACAACTTTCGAACATCGACAGATTGGCTCCCTGTCTTCCAAACGTTTGCGATGGTTGAACTTTCGAACCGTTATAACTTCTTGTAAATGAACGTAACGGGTAGTCACCTAAGCGTCTCAGCATTCTATAGAAACATGTACATTATTGTAACAATCAACCATCTTTCATGAATAAGTAATATAGAAATTGGTTCGAACTCTTGCATATTATCTGTGTGCATACTTTTTGTCGATATAGTGTATTTCTTGCTTTCCTTGTTCTTTTTCTAAGCTTCCGCCATAACAGTGCTCGACCCATTCATTCAACTATTATTCCAAGTGTGCACCTGAGCACGACATGGATCATTGGTATCAAAGCTTGATCTTGTCCAGATCTTAAGTAACATCAACACTTCCATCAAAGTTATTTAACTTATGCATGTTCAAACACTCTCACAAACTCAACAACATAAGAAGACACTTCCTTTGACTTTAGAAAAGATGGTCGAAGAAGTAGACAATAGACATGCAATTGAAGAGACAAAACAAATCATAGAAAAAACACTGGCTCACCAGCGAACCGAAATGTTCACCCAATTCAGCGAGATTCTCATGTGATTCTCTTCGAACTCCAGGGAATCCTCGATGCAACCTCACTCCGATAAAATCAACCCCTTGAAAGTGCAAATGAATCTGGACATAATGAATCTTGAAGTTTAGATTGACGTAGAATATGTCGACAATTGGGTACAACAACTAGAATCTTACTACTCCGTGAATCAACTATCTGAAGCGGAAAATATCACCATTGCATCCTTGAAAATGTCAACCTCCGTACATTGCTGGTGGGAGAATTTATCGACAAAAATGGAAAAACAAGGTGACCCCATAGACACATGGGTAAAATTTGTTGAGTATGTTCGAAAGGAGTTCTACCTGCCCAAGTATCTTGAACAATAAGATAAGAAGTGGAAACAACTAAGGCAATGGAAAGACATGTATGTATAGAGTTATACTGACGAGTTTTATCAACTCATGGCTAGGCTTGTCGTCCAAGAAGACGAAAAATTGCTTGTTGTGAAGTAAGTCAGTGGTTTATCCTTGTACATTCAGTAAGATATGGATTTTTTGACTATTAGTACGCTTGCATATGCATTTAATTATGCCACCAGTGTTTCACGAACAAGCCAACAGTGCAAACATTTGACAAGAAGTCATTGATCAACTCCGACAAGTCAAAGAACCCTTCTTAGCTGACTCCGCCAAAGCCTAATCATCAAAAGAAGAACTTTCAGAAAGACAGGAGGGATTACACCAAATAAGATCCTACCTGGAAATGGTGTGATTATCACAATTCAAAATGGTATGATACATTAGAATGCAAAGCTCAAAAGACATTTTTGGAAAAAATTTCGACCTCCGACTTGTCTTTCAAAACCCTCGTAGAATCTGATCTAGATGCAACAACCCTCTTGGATTCAATCTCGATTAATCCGATAGCCTCAACCATCATCGATCAGGAGGAACGAGAACACTTGTTCCATACATGGATATGGGTTCAAAAAAATCCATTACATCTGATTGTGGATAATGGTAGCGAGAAGAAATTTGTTTCTCAAGATCTTGTGAAGAATCTTGGTCTTGTCACCACTCCACATCCTCAGTCATACAATATTGGTTGGATGAAGGATGGACGAGAGCTAAGGATCACATGCCAATGCAAACTCACTTACTTCATTAATCCTTTTGAAGATGAAGTTCTCTACGATGTGGCACCGGTTTTTGTAGTCAATGCCTTGTTTGGGAAATCGTACTTATGGGATCTACACGTACACAGTAGTCATAGCCTTGGAAGGTGTTTGTCAAAATTCAGAATCAATGGTACGTCATACCAGAGTGATAACCCACATCCACAGTTGCTATGATAACTGCCAAACAAACAAAGAAGCTTATTAACCATGCCTAGAAGTTCACATTAATTATGATAAAGCATCAACATTCCAAAAGGACTACAACAACTTGTCAACTCACCGACCAAGGCATCTCTCGACAAGAACAATATATCAACAACACTCTTGCGAAATACCGGAACGTATTTCAAGAGACGAATGAAGTACCTCTACATTGTCAGCTAAAACACTCCATTGACCTTGTTCTTAGTTCTTCATTACCTAATGCATCTATTTACAGAAGATACATTCTCAAGAATGAAGATATTCGTAGGAAAATACATGATTTGATCCACAAAAGTAATATCTGCCCCAACTCCTCTCCCTGTGGAAGTCCAGCCATCCTAGTTCCAAAGAAATACGGGACTTGGGCCCTGTGGATCGACTATCGAGCTCTCAACAAAATTTCAAAAAAGAGCATATACCCTCTTTCATGGATAGATGAACTCATCGACAGTATGAAAGGTTCTAAGTTCTTTACGAAACTTTACCTTAAGTCGAGATATCATAAAATTCCAATTGAGTCCACCGATGTATGGAAAATGACTTTCAAGACCAGGGAAGTATTGTTTGAATGGTTAGTCATTCATTTCGGTTTAACCAATGCACCTGCAACCTTCATGAGATATATGGATGACCTTCTACGAACTTTCATCGGCAAGTGTGCCATTGGCTATCTCGACGATATTTTGATTTTCAACCGTCATGGGAAGAACATGTCAGATAGCTTCGATAAGTCTCTGACACTCTCCAACAACGTCGACTATAACTGAACAGGGACAAATGCTCATTTGTGATGACTAGATTCAAATATTTGGGGTATGTAATTGAATCTGTAGGAAATCATGTCGACCCATAAAAAGTACAGATCCTCAAATATTGGCCCATTCCTCAAAACATTCATGAACTAATAAGTTTTCTTAGTTTGGAGAATTTCTATTGATGGTTCATACTTGGATTCAGTCACATTGCATGGCCTTTGAATCAATTGACTAAAGAAAATGGGAAAAATGTCTTCAAATGGACACCGAGACAATAACAATCTTTGTACTACACCAATACTTATGTTTCCTGATTTGCATCAACCTTTTGAGATTGAGACAGGTGTATCGGACTATCCTCTCGACGTAGTGATCACTCAGTTAGGTCACCCAGTCGTGTTTCATTCTGAAACCTTCAATGACATTGTTAGAAGGTATTTGACATATGAAAAAGAACTGTACACCATTGTGCAAGCTCTTAAGCAATCAAGACACTGCATTCTTGGCAAGGAAACGGTCATTCTTACTTACCATAAACCTTTGCAGTTCACTCCATCCTAGTCGAAACTACATACAAATCGATAGATCAAGTGGATTAATTACCTGCAACATTTTCAGTTGGTAATTAAGTATCAGAAAGGCAAAGCCAATACCATAGCTAATTGTCTCAACCAAACACCCATTACTCTATTGTCTACATTGATGAGTGTGAAGAGTTATGACACCACTAATTAGCCACAATTGTATTCGGTAGACTGCAACTTCTCTGCATTTTATCTACAACTTCATACCGACACGTTGTCAACTACCAACTACTTCCTAAATTAAACCTTCCTATACAAGCTTGGACAATTTTGTGTATCGACCGTTGAGCACCGACATAAGCTCATTTGGGATGCGCACTACAGCAAGACTGTGAGACATTTTGGAGTCGCAAAAACACTTGTTATCCTACAGAATTATTGGCCTTCACTTAAATATGATGTCAACAAGTACATTCGATCACGCATGGTTTGTGTCATTGCTAAACCGCTAAATCATAGACAAGGACTGTAGACACCCCTCCCATCTCCTAGTCAACTATGGGAATCTATTTCTATGGACTACTTGACAAGATATCCTACTACCAAACATCAACATGACACAATCTTAGTAGTAGTCGACATATTTTCCAAGATGGCTATACTTATACCATTCAAGAAGAATATGACAACATAGTAGACTACTCAACTCTTATTTGAACATGTGTGGAAACATTATGGCCTCTCAAAGACCAGTATTTCCAACAAAGATGCTATATTTTCCAACACCTTCTAGAAAACTCTCTGGAAACAGCTTCACATGAGAATTTCTTTGTCAATAACCTTACATCTGCAGACAGACGAATAGATGAAAGTTGTAAATCACTTGGTAGTACAACTACTGCTCATGTTCAAACACAAGCATATTCAAACATGGGATGACATCCTTCCATACATACAACACAACTACAATCTTTCTCAACACAGTTCTACAGGAAAGAGTCCATCTGAGATATGTTATGGATTACAACCCTCAGTTCCTCGACACAATCGAATGACAACGACTTTAAAGGATGAGAAGTTGAGAAATAATTTAAGTTTAGAGATCAAATATACAACATCCAGAAGAAAGCACAAGAAATGTTATAATGATCTAATGCAAAAGATAAGGCTCGACACAACAAGCATCGTATTCTTCATTCATTCCAAATTGGGGATCATGTCTGGTTACATCTAAAGAAGGAGCGCTTCACTCCTCCATACAAAAAGCTGAAACCTTTGTGATATGGTCCATACAGTATCCTTAAACAGATTGGAGAAAACACTTTTCATCTTAACATTCCTGCATGCCTTTTCCTACATCTAGTTTTCAATGTAGATCTACTTTGACCATACTATGCACCATTGTTGGAACATAACGACTTGTAGACAACAGAAACCGAAGACATCCATCCATATGTTAAGGAACCTCTTCTTTGTGACACCATTTTGGGACGAAGCATACGTCATACAAGGACAAAATCCATTACCTTGGTTCAAGTGGCTAAAGCTGGACACCTCCTAGTGCAAGGAAAATGGTGCACTACTACTGAATTATCCAATGAGTTTCCTCACCTGAAAAAATACACAATGGAGGCCATTGTTTCTTAAGGAAGGAGGAATGATCCAACCAGCAGTTGGCATGTTGTCGAAATTTGACAAAGTATAGCACTTCGACTACTTTGATATCTTCGACAGGTTCAACACTGGCTTCAACAAGTCCGAACCTCCACACAACTGATCTTGAAAACGTTGACAGGTTTCGCACTCGAAATACAACATCTTGGCATGCCTTGTTGGCACCGACGAATGTCGAACATTGATAGATTGACTCTCTATCTTCCAGTCGTCTATGGTGATTGAACTTTTGAATCGTTATAACTTATTTTAACTGAACGTAATGGGTAGTCACCCAAGCATCTCAACATTCTAAAAACATGTACATTATTGTAACAATCAACCAGCTTTCATGAAGAAGTTATATAGAAATTGGTTCTAACTCTTGCATATTTTCTGTGTGCATACTTTTTGTCGATATAGTGTATTTCCTACTTTCCTTATTCTTTTTCTAAGCTTCTGCCATAACAGTTTTCAACTCATTCAGTCGATTGTTGTCCCCAACGTGCACTTGGGAATGACATGGATCAAAGTTAGTCCACCCTCTCTTTATCCTTTAGTAACTTTTAATACTAATGATTGAAGTTGTGATTGAAGCCTCTTTTTCTTCATGTTAGCCAATTTATACTTGTATAATAACTACCTTACATTAACCTTACTCTCAAAGGGTGGGAGAATGAAC
The DNA here is from genome assembly GCA_001517045.1 of Pseudotsuga menziesii. Classification (NCBI taxonomy): domain Eukaryota; kingdom Viridiplantae; phylum Streptophyta; class Pinopsida; order Pinales; family Pinaceae; genus Pseudotsuga; species Pseudotsuga menziesii. Next base: position 117,581 of record LPNX010692812.1, read on the forward strand.
TTTAAATGAACGATAGGCTCGGGTGTATTGCATTTAATTCCAAGCTTGTTTATTATAAAAATCTTTTAGAATTTCTTGATTTTTCTCCAAATCTTTTTAGAAATATACGACGACCTCATGCTTTACAACCATATCCAATCACAAGGATAACAAGCATATAAAAGATAAAGTTTTCTTTTCCATAACCATAATTCAACTTCTTTATAATTATTTTCAATACCAAAAAATGGTTTCCAACCTCCTCTAACCCCTTTTCCAACTCTACAATTCTAGTTATCTTATGATGGATGTCCATTCCAAGATACTTATATGAAGGGATTTCTTCTAATCTGTGGTTATCGCAAACAAATTTAGACAAATTTAGGGTATGTGACATGCCTGGACTCGATTATCATTATTTTTGTTTTATCAAAAGTCATGCTTATTCCATAGTTAGTGCAAATTGTAGTGCCTTTTGAGATGAGAAGGAATCCTTGCTAAAATGACAATGCAATATGCATAAGGAGGATAATAACTACCCTTGCAAGGTCAATGCACATATAGCATTCTTCCTCTAGGAAATATTCTAACTTTTTATGACGATTCTAAAAAGGACAAGAGATAAAAGACATTCTTACCTCACATCTTTATTGCAATCAATTTCTTCTAACCAACCCTTATTGCTTCTAAATTTGGCAAGAGCTCTTTCATATAATCTCATCTTAACATTTATTAATTCAAAGAAAACCCCAATATTTTTTTAACTCTTCTAAAAGGTTTTTCCAAGAGACTATATCAAAATCTTTTATGAAGTCGAGAATGCAACTTAAGAGATTGTTTATGGTTAGCACTCTTTTTCTATAATCCTAAGAGTAATTAAATGCTCAAAATTGAAGCTATACCTTCTAAAACCAACCAATCATCTTTTAACTATCTTTAGCATGGTCTTGTAACCACAAGTTGATCTTATTTTCTAAAATTTTACATATGACTTGGCAAAAAAAACTTTTTTTCTAAAATTTTACATATGACTGGGCAAAAAAAAGGGCTAATGATGATGGTTCTATATAATTCGAGTGTTATTTTTGTTATGTAGTTAAAAATAGGGGAGATGAGGAAATCCATGGCAAGATTGTAAATGTTGTGAATATGGGGAATAAGAATATAGTTATGGATTTTTAGATTTTTCTTTGAGAAACATCGATACAAGATTGTAAATGTTGTAAATATTAGAAATAAAAATATAGTTATGAATTCTTAGATTTTTCTTTGAGAAATTTTGATGTCTTCAACTTTTCGTTTTATAAGTTGCTTAACCCTAAATAAAATGTCTTCAAAATTTGCCATAGCTTGGAATGATCCTGATGATGGATGGAGGTTCCACGAGAAACTCGTCCCTCACTTCTAAATTTCTACAAAGTGCAAATCCATAATCTTACACATAATAAATTCATTTAATTATTATTTAAAATATTAGAAAATATTTAAAAAAATATGAGTTCAGGTCTCTTATAGAAATCTTACATTCTTTATTAATTTTAGAATAGTAATATGAATCTCCAAAACTTTTTAAGTTCAAATTTAAAGATGTTTAATATTTTCTCTTTATTTCTATTTATATATTTAAACATTTTTATTAAACTTCATTCTTTTTATTTTTTAACCTTATAAAACAATCTTATATATTTTTTCTAACCACTTTATATATTTTTTTCAAAGAATGTTGTTCTATAATTATAATTATATATATTGTAAAGGGGTTATGTATTTTTTGAAAGAATGTTGTTCAATAATTATAATTATATATATTATAAAGGGGATGGGAAACTACTAACCGACCCGACTTGTTTAACAACCTTTGTGCCTTAAGAGAAAGGGGAGTAACCAACAGACCAAATCCAAGGCCAAACATACATATTTTCATTTGGCATAAGCATATTTTATTTTATTTTTATTTTTTATTCACGGGCTTATGCAAAATCATGGACTCCTTTAAAGACGCGTTAGATGCTACATAATAGTGGAAAAACATGGAACTTTTGACTTTAGGTGAGAATTAGGGGTACTTCCCTAATGTATTTGAAGATGAACTAAAAATACAAAAGATAGGTAATTGAATCAACTTTCATAATATATAACATTTATGCAGAAAAAATGTGTGTAAATGATTATAAAATTAGTTTCCGTGAAATTGCGTTTTCAAAATTTCAACACATCATAACATATATGTTTGTGCGGGTGCAACAATATATGAGATAAATCATGTCAATTTTGTATAAAATCTTGCAGACATGTAAAGGACATACGGGCCTAGTGCAACACTATTTATTCATATTGTTT
>LPNX010692812.1:124899-129128 GCA_001517045.1 Pseudotsuga menziesii
ACAAACTCAACTGTTCGAGATGTTTAAAGTTTCCCACATAGAGCTAAGGCTCGGGCAAAGATCTTTTGAAAAATGCAAGCCTTGGTATGTTAGAATCAATACCATCTGGAACACTTGTTGTTGTAGATACCACATAGAGTTTGACCTATATTACCATAAATTTGCACATATATGTCGTTTTTTGCATCCTAACCATGTGCAGGAATGCTCAAGTATAGTACCACCAATTTGTCATCCAGAGATTTCATCCATAGCATAATGTGTCAAAGGAAAGATGGGCAGACACATTACTTAAAACAATGTGTATACAGTTCTTGCAACAATTGTGGTGGGCTATCATTATGGTCTGATTTCATCCATGAAAGTGAAGAGTCAAGCATTCGGGAATGTAATTGTCGAGAAGCAGAACTATAAGTATGAGACATATCAGCTACATGATGGGAAAGAAAGCAGGAAGATTAAATTGGTGACTTCATAGGTAAATTGTTGAATATTGAAATATTAATATTCATGTACACATCTTTTTATGTTGTTTTATAACACTGTTTTTTTTACACCAGGTGCAAGTATGTGATTTTATTTCAGAGTTTCGTGGAAAGATCCAATAGTACATTCAACATGTCGATATGGCATGGTAGCAAGATGAGAAATTCAAAATATGTCGGGACACCTTCCCTCTCGGAACGATACTATCAGTGGTTGACTTTGCGAAAAATTACAGCCTACAACCAAAAAATGAAATACAAATTCAATACTATCACTCAAAGTAGGTGAGCATAATGGTGCATATCACGTATCGACATGGACCAGATAGCAATGAAGAGAAACGTGCGACACTGAAAGAAAATCACTTCTACATAAGTGACGACCGGACCCATGACATCCATTATGTGCAACATTGCTTTAAATTATTCTATGATCATGTGATAGCTATATATATACCATTTTATCGTCATTTCATTTGGTCAAATGGTTGTGCTGGAAAGTTCAAGAATGCACGTGTATTTGAATGGTTGTGTTTTTTGCACATAAAATAAAAGGTGCCACATGTATGGAACTACTTTGAAACTGATCATGGAAAAGGAGAGCACAATGGTGCTAGTGCATGCATAAAAACTGCCCTTCGAAGGGAAGAGATGAAGTTTATAGGTGCTCACCTTTGAGACGCTGCATCTATAGTGAAATGGTGTGCATCTATCATGGGAGAACAAGCAACAAGGAAATACCTGGTGTGGAGAATATTCTAGGAGGTGACAAATGTGGACCGATCCCAAACACATCAGGTGAACACAGTGCATGGAACTTGACAGTTTCATTCAATTAGAAGCTCAGACAACTCGACCCTACAAATTTGGACAAGATTGAAGGCTTGCTTTTGCAGTTCCTGTAGCATCGACGAATGGGATGATTGTGTGTATACAGATACCATTGATACATGGCATCGAGTGACACTTGGCACCAATTTCAATGTGGTTAATGAAATAGACCATTTGGAAGATGATCAGACACATATTTCTACAGACAATGATCACATATCGGATCTCATACAAGTAGGTACATGAGTAGTACCTAAATAAGAAAATGCATTCATGTATTGTTTACTCGACCTATATAGAATTTAATTTATGTAGAAATTAGAAATTCAAGACCTTATTTAAAAATTTTATTGTTAACTTGACCTATTTCCTTTCACAGGTCATATTTATGCAGTGGTTTCCCCAAAAAATAATAAATGGGGTTCTGACTATTGGTTGGCACATTTCTTAGAGGGGAAACAAACAATTCTCGAACTTGTTACAAATGAGTAAAATATTGAATTCCCAACTAGATCGATGGTTATAAAAGGGGAGTATTGACACTTGCAGCACAACAGAAAAGGAATGGTGGGTATGTATATCAGGATTATAGACCAAGAGCTATTGTATACCACTTCACCAACCTAGTAGTTGGTATAAACATCAAGCTACACACACTTAGTCAAAAAAATAGTTCGTATCTATGATACTTGCTACCTCATATAGAGCACGAAAGATTGATGGACACCATTGGCGGCAGAGATGATCCAAATGGCCTACTCGTCTGAGTGCATTCTCAGGTGCGTTATTTAACCTTTCAAGTGAATGTTGAAGCACAATTTTAATTATTTAGCATTAGTTTATTCCCAATGTAATAAGCCTGTGATTGATGGATACCATTCACAGACATAATATTATTCAGAGGATACTGGACACTATAAACACGATCGTACAACCTCAGGTGAGTTATCTATAAACCATGTTCGCACATTTTCATTGGGTTCTCTTTTATTTCTTATGATGTTGCTAATATCTAGACTTTCATTTCCCTAGGATACAAACACCATCTATGGCACATTGGAGGCGCCAAGAATGGTGTCTTTAGACACCAATAAATAGAAATCGAAAAATAGCATGCTGTCAAGTTGTTGAAATTTACATTTTTTTATGTTTTAAGTTTAATATACATTTAATTACATTGTTGGGTCAACTCTTGCAACTATTTCATTTGGGGGTCAATGCATGAAAACCCTCGACCGTGGTTGTGTTGGTAGGGTTCCCATATCAGCCTTTCCCATACACACTTGCAGGAGCCAATGACATGCGATTTTGTTGCTCTGTTTGGTTTTTCTCTCCTTGACTGGAAGTCATCAAGTGTCCCTCAATGAATTTTTTATGCGACTTTCAACTGGACATAACTCAAAAAACGGAGGTCAAATAGAAGAACCGTCATCTTCATTGGTCTCCTGGCATGCGATTACCTCTAGGTGGCCCTATCCCTCCTGTTTTCAAGGACCAATGACTTCATTGTGCATAAACTAGGTTTTTGCTCAGTTTCCTTCAATGCAATTCTTGAATTCGTGGGTCAACTCTGTAAAACCCTTGATCGTGCCTCTTACAAGTTATGAGATGGAACTAGAAACACATGGACATGTACATATTGAAATCCAACTAGGGTTTCATGAACACCAAATTGCATTCTATCACTAGGGTTGACAAGTTATGACATGGAACTAGAGTTTAGTGACCTATTTACAAGTTATGAGATGGAACTAGAAACACATGGAAATGTACATATTGAAAACCAACTAGGGTTTCATGAACACCAAATTGCATGCTATCACTATGGTTGACAAGTTATGAGATGGAACTAGGGTTTAGTGACCTCTTTACAAGTTATGAGGTGGAGCTAGAAACACATGGGCATGTACATATTTAAAACCAACTAGGGTTTGATGAACACCAAATTGCATGCTATCACTAGGGTTGACAAGTTATGACATGGAACTAGGTTGACAAGTTAGGAGATGGAACTAGAGTTTAGTGACCTCTTTACAAGTTATGAGATAGAACTAGAAACACATGGACATGTACATATTGAAAACCAACTAGGGTTTCATGAACACCAAATTGCATGCTATCACTAGGGTTGACAAGTTATGAGAAGGAAATAGGGTTTAGTGACCTCTTTAAAAGTTATGAGATGGAACTAGAAACAGATGGACATGTACATCTTAAAAACCAACTAGGATTTTTCATGAGCACCAAATTGCATGCTATCGCTAGGGTTGACAAGTTATGACATGGAACTAGGGTTTAATGACCTCTTTACAAGTTATGAGATGGAACTAGAAACACATGGACATGTACAAATTGAAAACCAACTAGGGTTTCATGAACTACAAATTGCATGCTATCATTACGATTGACAAGTTATGAGAAGGAACTAGGGTTTAGTGACATCTTTACAAGTTATGAGATGGAACTAGAAACACTTGTACATGTACAAATTGAAAACCAACTAGGGTTTCATGAACTACAAATTCCATGCTATCACTAGGGTTGACAAGTTATGAGATGGAACTAAGGTTTAGTGACCTCTTTACAAGTTATGAGATGGAACTAGAAACACATGGACATGTACATATTGAAAACCAACTAGGGTTTCATGAACACCAAATTGCATGCTATCACTATGGTTGACAAGTTATGACATGGAACTAGGGTTTAGTGACCTCTTTACAAGTTATGAGGAGGAGCTAGAAACACATAGACATGTACAAATTGAAAAACAACTAGGGTTTCATGAACACCAAATTGCATGCTATCACTACGGTTGACAAGTTATGAGATGGAACTAGGGTTTAGTGACCTCTTTACAAGTTATGAGATGGAACTAGAAACACATGTACATGTACAAATTGAAAACCAACT
>LPNX010692812.1:129537-141795 GCA_001517045.1 Pseudotsuga menziesii
AATGTGACCTCTTTACAAGTTATGAGATGGAGCTAGAAACACATGTACATGTACATATTGAAAACCAACTAAGGTTTCATGAACACCAAATTGCATGCTATCACTAGGGTTGATAAGTTATGACATGGAACTAGGGTTTTTGTGACCTCTTTACAAGTTATGAGATGGAACTAGAAACACATGGACATGTACAAATTGAAAACCAACTAGGGTTTCATGAACTACAAATTGCATTCTATCATTACGGTTGACAAGTTATGAGATGGAACTGGGGTTTAGTGACATCTTTACAAGTTATGAGATGGAACTAGAAACATGTGTACATGTACAAATTGAAAACCAACTAGGGTTTCATGAACTACAAATTCCATGCTATCACTAGGGTTGACAAGTTATGAGATGGAACTAAGGTTTAGTGACCTCTTTACAAGTTATGAGATGGAACTAGAAACACATGGACATGTACATATTGAAAACGAACTAGGATTTCATGAACTACAAATTGCATGCTATCACTAGGGTTGACAAGTTATGAGATGGAACTAGAAACACATGTAGATGTACATATTGAAAACCAACTAGGGTTTCATGAACACCAAATTGCATGCTATCACTAGGGTTGAGAAGTTATGACATGGAACTAGGTTTAGTGACCTCTTTACAAGTTATAAGATGGAGTTAGAAACACATGTACATGTATGGTATGGTCTGGTATGTTATTATGGTATGGTATCTAGAACTAGTATGGTATGGTATGTTAGTATGTTATAGTACATGTTATGTTATTATAGGGTATTGTAGGGTATGATGTTAGTATTCTAGGCTATGGTATGGTATATTAGTATGGTATGGTATGATGTTAGTATTTTATGTTATGGTATGGTATTGGATGTTAGTATCATAGGGTATTGTAGGGTATGATATGGTTTATTACACATGCATGCATGACTTAGAAGTAGAAACACATGTAACTTTAGTGTTATGATGTTAGTGTATGTAATTTAGGTAGTGTATGGTATGGTTATGATGTTAAAAAGTTGAGGATAGCCATAATGTTAAAAAGTTGATGAGTCATAAATTCTTCCTTTAAGTATTGGAAATTATTCCTTTAAGTATTGGAAATTCATACTAGCACACACGTGAACCACACATATCATTATATCACATAGGTGAACCACACATATCATGTTACAAGATCAAGTCAACCATATCATGTTCCAAGATCAAGTCAACCATATATGTATAAATCTGAACCTTGCTTTATATTAGATATGTATACAAATAATGTTACAAAAATTGGCATGTCACATGACCATAATAGAAAATAGTGGATCAAACTAGACATCTTAGTGTATAAAAACAAAAATTTACATCTATGTATCCCCCCTATACATTTAGTCTAGTTATCCCCCCTTTCCCTACCACTGTCAATGTCTTCGGAGAAATCTAGCTTTCCTTTTCGACTGCTCACTGGTGATCCCCATCACTGAACAAGAGGGATAGGTCGCATCAGTGGAGAATGTAGAAAAACCAAAATTTGTAAGTTAGTTTACCAACCTATAAAAATTCTATGTACATTTGTTCAAATTCCAAACCAATATAACATTTTTACTTATTGTACGTGAGTAAGTAATGGTGGGTCATGGTGTCTCACTAGGAGCGACCCCGATTGGGTGCTCTTCAAGCACCACTTGCTCACTATCAAGATGCATAAAAAATATATATATTCCAATGTCAACAAATATACATGTACATTGGGGGGGAAGAGGCGGGTCACCAATTTGGTGCTCTTCAAGCACCAAATTAGAGAAAGCGATACATAAACGTACAAAGAAAGTGATACATAAACGTACCTGCTGGCTCGTCAGAGGTGGGTCACCAATTTGGTGCTCTTCAAGCACCGGTGCCTCACTAGAAGCATGCATAAAGTAACATATGTGAATTTCGTATAATAAAAAGAATCAGATACATATATACTACATGGACGGAAAATGATGTTTTCAAAGAAAGTGAAACATACATGTACCTAGTGGGGGGGAAGAGGTGGGTCGCCAACAAACTCTCTTTGGTGCTCTTCAAGCACCACTGACTCAATAGATTCTTGCATAAAGTAAAATATGTCAAAGTGATACATAAACGTACAAAGAGGAAGCACCAAATTAGAGAAAGCGATACATAAACATACAAATAAAGCGATACATAAATGCAAGTGCTGGATCATCAGAGGTGGGTCACCGATTTGGTGCTCTTCAAGCACCTGTGCATCACTAGAAGCGTACATAAAGTAACATATGTCAATTTCAGATAATAAAAAGAATCAGAGACATATATACTACATGGACGAAAAATGATATTTTCAAAGAAACTGAAACATACATGTACCTAGAGGGGGGGAAGAGGTGGGTCGACAACAACCTCGCTTTTGTGTTCTTCAAGCACCACTGGCTCAATAGATTCCTGCATAAATTAACATATTTCAATGTCAGATAATACAAAGAAAACAAGACATATCAATGGGGGCAACAAGAAAAAAAATACTTGCATGCACAAAAAGAAATATAAGCAAGAGTTGCAATATATATAAATATACCTAGGGGACGTGAGGAGGTGTGTAACCAATGGATCGATTAACTAGCAACGAGAGAAAATGACTTCTACTTACATTAGCGAAGAAGTTCGCTTTTTGGACATATTCATTAAAATCACGTTCCTACGTACAAAAGGATAAAGATACAATTAGACAATTTCAAAAAATTAAAAAAATACATGTTGAATCATTAAAACCACAATTAAAAGAAAGCGATACATAAACGTACATGCTGGCTCATCATAGGTGGGCCATCAATCGGGTGCTCTTCAAGAACCGGTGCCTCACTAGAAGCCTACATAAAATAACATATGTCAAATTCAGATAATAAAAGGAATCATAGACATACATACTACATGGACAGAAAATGATGTTTTCAAATAAAGCAAAACATACATGTACATGGCGGGGGGGAAGATGTGGGTTTCCAACAACCTCGCTTTGGTGCTCTTCAAGCACCAATGGATCAATAGATGCCTAAATAAAGTAACATATGTCAATGTCAGATAATACAAAGAAAACGAGACATATATAGGATGGATGAAAAAATGATTTTTTCAAAAAAAGTGAAACATAATTAAAAGCATACTTAAAATAATACTTGTGTCTGGGAATCTACTTCTACATGAGAGGGACTAGGCTGGGATTGAACATACTCATCCTGATCACCCTACATAAAACTTATTGTATCCAGATTAGGATGTATTGAATGTTACAATATCTACTATAAATATGTAAATAACGTTGACAAATTAAAAAGTATAGTTCTTATAGATAATGGTGAAAAACCAAACCCATATGCAATATTGACAGCAGCATCAATGTTCTCAACATTAATCGACGGACTATGCGAATCTGGGCTGCCATGGGACACCAGCTATATATTTGTTCATATAATTTGTTAGATAATTAAATAGAAATAAATTGCGAAAAAATTGAAAATTGTGATATAAAACAAAATATAATATAAAAATAATGAGTTTTACTTACAAATCGAAGTAATCCTTCATCCCGGAACTTCGAAGCAGGGCCATAACATATTCCTCCACATGTTGTACAAGGGTGTAGAGTAACACGACGCTCTGAACGCTCTGCATCTCCAGTGAGATCTGTAGATGGATCCTTACTGTGCGATGGGCTAGCCTTAGAAGTTCCAATCCCTTGGCTTACATTGCCTTAGACATCAGTCCCATGGTGAAGCAATATATCTTCCAAGTCAAATAAGGCCTCCCGTATATCCTCAATCACAAGACCTGCATGAGGATATACCCGAGCAGGTTTTGGTGTGTGTAGATGGCGTGACACACGGTTAGGATCCATCTTGGCCCCTTCCCTATCTTGGGGCATCCCATGACCAACACCCTAGAAGCCTAAAATATCGAAATAGTTAACATATTTCCCTACGATGAGTTCTGCATACAACTTCCTGAGGAAATAAAATGGGATGTCCATATTCCCCTGAGGGTCTTCATCGAAGACCATATACCAACGATCCATCCAATTGGCTTTCACATTTGGTTCCACGCACTAGTCTATGGAAATGTGTGCTCGACTAGTGGGTGGAACCAATCCGATGATAGGGTCCTGGAATAATGAAAACAATTGGTCTTTTGTAATATTTAGGTTATTGATGTCTTTATAACTCAAACCATCGGAAGAGTATTGCCTCCTGGATTCTCTGTACGAGCTAATGTTGTACAGAGCTCCTTGGGCATTGGCAATTGTGTTTGTTATGGTGTCCAATGCCTCGGCTAAAGATTGTCTCAAATGACCCCCCTATAAAAGATGAGCTAAGGCGCCTCAATGCACCCAAATGTGCCAAAATCTGTGAATTCCGGTCTTTTTCTCCCTCCGGGTTTGAGTTTGGGTTCCTGTTTGGGTTTGTGTCCATGTTTGGGTTCACGTTTGAGTTCATGTTTGGGTTTAGTTCTTGGTTATTAGTGGGTTCGTTTTCCACAATATCTTGCTCATTTCTGTTATTTGTTAAGATTTAAACAACAAAATACAAATTGTTTTAATTTATCATTCTTTGATTTAATTCAATTTTTTTTATTAAATTTGTTTCAACAAATATAAAAACTATGAAATTAACAAAAACAATCAAAAATTGAAAACAATTTGTAATTGATATGAGTACTCACCTGCCATTGGAGCCAAGCCACCTCCATAGCCATCTCCAAATCAACCTCCAAATGCTCAAACGTTGAATCGCTGGTTTGGTTTATCGCCAGTGCGGTTTATCACTCTCCCGAAACGCTTCGATGTGCAAATGACAAAGTGAGGCCCGTAGCCTCTGTTTTATTTTTTATTTTTCTATATCGCATATGCGATATTGGCTTACTAACCTTGGCATCGTCTTTGGGTTCGGGCTTTTCCGAACGTACCATCACATATTTGTTATGGTTTTACACTTCGGAAGTGCGTTTCCGATTTTTTAAGTGGCACTAAAAAGTGGAACCAACTTCATGCGAGCACCCTCACACAAAAAATAAATAAATTTATATTATATAATAAAAAGATTACATTCCTTAGCAGAACATACATAATTTCATTTGACATAACCATGTTCTAATTTTTTTTTTTATTCACATAAAAAAAACCTTAAACTTCTATTATATAATAGAAAAATTACATTAAGATAATTATGGTTTCACCTTGATACATATCAAAACCTATTCAAATAATTTTCAAGAAAACAAAGCATGCCTCAGACTTACAAACTGTATACTTTATCGAAATGATGAGTTTTTGTTCATAAACTCACGTTATTTATACAAAAAAGATGCTCGTCTTTTTTATGTTCCAAAAATCCCATAAATCCTGCACTCGAAAACCAAAAATCCCATCCAGATATGGATGCTGTAGCATTCAAATATCCAACTTTTCTTGAACCAGCTTCAGAATCACCATCAAACGAAAACTGGTATTGTTTGTACCCTGAATCACAAGCACCGAGGTAGCTACATTTACATTTCTATATATACTCATCTTATCCAGCAATTTTTCCCACTGGCACATGCTTTCAAAAAGATCAATCAAGATGAGCGTTTCATGATCCGACATTTCTGTCCAAACTAACTTTACTAACTTTAGAGTGTAAATACTGTTTCCTTTAAGATTTATTTTTCTCCTTTTAAGATATTATTTTTTAATTCAGATATTTGCCAATTTCCTGCCTGCATCATGACCTTCTTTATGCAAATGCATCCATGGTATGGGTATTTAACGATGCATTAACTCAAGTTTCTCTATATTTTGAAGTCCATAAATCATAGCCTATCTTTTGAAAATAACTTCACTTAAAAAAAATTAATAAATTTTGAAAGAAACAAAAAAACAACAATAATAAACTAAATTAACATGACTCAAATAAAATAAAATAATATTTGATACCATGTTAATAAAAAATATAATAAACGACAAAGACAAACAAATAATTAAAAAACTAATGTGAACTACTGTAATTCTATAACATTTCTTTAGCGCTCAAGTCAAAAGCTTACAACTATTTTGCTTCAAATCAAGTCGCCAATATACCACACTTACAATGTCTCTCGTTCCACCAACTACATACACAAAATTGAATTCATCTACAAAGACTTGCATTCTTCAACCCTAATTATTTTCGGCGAGGCATTCAGCAGAATGATCGGATGAGAAGACCTGAGCAGCGTCTCTGTCGCCGGAACATAATCCGATTGAAAGTTCGGCTGATCTATCGAAGACCTGAGTCCTCGATCTGTCTCTGCTCATCATTCTCGTTAGCGAACGAAGGCGAGTACCGGGAGATTTCGAAGACCGCTGCGAACTATTTGGTGAACATGGCTGATGGCCTTCGCCGGAAAACGAGACGCCATCGGGCCTCTTCGGCATATCAATTGCAATTTCAGGCATTACTGATCTTCCACCAGAGATTCCCTCATCCATCTCTGTTTTCATCTGCTTCTGCTGAACCCAAGAGAATATATTCGTCAGTTTCGCCAGACTATAGTCTTCTCCACGGTTTGCAATCTCATGTGCTTCCTCCAAATTCAGATTTTCTTGGGAACCTGAAGAAATCGGTCCTGAGATTGTAACTGAAACCTGCTCTATTATAGCTGATTCCAAAACTGGCTCTTCGGGTTGGGCGGCCGTTCTGCAAACGGGGCAAGTGGAGTGAGAACGAAACCACATGTCAATACACTCAACATGAAAACTATGCCTGCAATTCGGCAGAACCCGGCCTTTCTCATTCTCCTCGAATTCGCAGAGACACACTGCGCAGTCCAGCCCATCTGTGAAATTCCGAGATTTATATAGAAACATGGGCAGAGTCCCTAATATCGCAGAATCCAACCCCACATTCCTCAGCCTCTCTGGTTCTTCCCCCGTAAAATAAAATTCAGGAACTGTAGAAGCTGATCTCCGTCGAGTTCGTCTGAAAGATGTAGTGGGTTGTTCCGAAAACCAACTGACGTAAACGAACCGGAAACAGAGAAGCAAAGTGACAATAACGAGACATATTATGGCCAATATCATCATTTTGTCATATCTGGGCTCCTCATTATCCTGAGGTGGGTAAGTTCTCTCACTGGCCTGCAAGCTCATTCTCTATCAAATTGAAGCCACAGAACAGAAATCTGAGCCCAAAACCAGTCAGCCTGCGCTGCAAAATAGCAAGCTACAAATAGTTGGTATTTATGTGGCTCGAACCTTCAATTTCTCCCCAATGAGCACCACCTCCGATGCCTATTATGTGAACTGTCAAATGCTTCCTTGCTTTCAGAACACACGAAATCGCTTGAGAAGCCGAGATGATAAAACGGTTATTCCAGAGGCTCATTTTAATGCTTTGTTTGAGCACGGAGATGGAAAATTGACAGCAGGTCATCCGGTCGTTTGGAGACTCGGTTTCTACATTGCAGATAGTGTCAAAATTTGATGATTGAATATGATTCAATTTTAGTGTCAAAATTTTTATAGTTGAATATGATTCAATTTTTGCGTATAGGACACGGAAGGAAAATTTGTAATCTGGCAGTGGGAATCGGGATGAGACTATTTTAAGGAAACTAATCATTGATTATATATATATATATATATATAATTTGGTTAGGTCTATTTATTTTTGAATTTTATTATGAAAATTGGATCATTATATTATTGGGTTTAAAAGGTTTATTCTACAAACTAGAGGGGAAGACATGCAACAGTTTTAGTGCTCATCCTAGTGTTATTTATTAAAAATAATAAAATGTTATAAATAATAATAGCTCGGCTCAATTTAGATTTGAAATATTTCTTGGAACCATATATATATAAGACTACAAATTAAAACCATAAAAGTTTTAAAGATTTATTTTGAGCCATATTTGTTGAATTAAACTATGGATAGTATGAGATTCATGATTCTTAATTTGGAGTGTGTTAAATCTATTTGTGGAATTATAAAAAATTACAATGAATAGATATATCTTAAACTAAATTACAAGTAGAAAATCATGATTATGTATATGTATGTGTTTGTGATCCTTCAAATTTATTAGGTACAAAAAGAAAACAATACATAGGTATATATTGACAAGTCCGAGTAATTATAAGTTTTCATATTTTTGTGGAATTATAAGAAAATTACAATGAATAGATATATCTTAAATTAAATTACAACACAACTAGTATAAAATCACTATTATGTATATGTATGTGTTTGTGATCCTTTCAAATTTATTATGTACAAAAAGAAAACAATACACACATGTATATTGACAAGCCCGAATGATTATGGGTTTTATATTAAAAAGAAAAGGGGTACCCTCATAAATACATAGCAAAATAGCCCATGGCTATGTTTCCAAAATTCTATAAAATCCTTCCAATTCCATTGTGTAATTCTTTATATACAAGACAATACCTAAAACTTCTATCTCTAAAACTATAGATTCTAACATATAAAGAGACTACAATGAAAAAATATGAAATGACAATCAAAGGATGTCCCCTTGGACTTGAGGATTGTTCCACATCCTTGTGGGGTAGAAGGGGCTTCTTTTTCTTTAATTGTCATTTGTAGCATAACCAACTGTGGTTCCAACTACTCAACTTTGGCTTCCAAGTCTTCATTTTTGGCTTGTTTCACCTCCAACTCAACCCTCACAACTACCATCTTGTATGCGTTCCCACCTCACTCCATCAGACGCTCTTGCTTCTCCATAATTTTCTATTTCCCTAATTGCTAGTCTAATGTCTGAAATCCATGCTTGAGATTGTGGATCAAATGACTCAAATGGCGATGATTCGCTTGAAGTCTCATTAACCTGTAGAAGGTACAACAATTTCCCTCCTCATGCAATCCTTCATTTGTCATGTCGTTGCCATACATCATGCTCTCCAGTTTCCAAAAGGTAGTGTGAGTCGAATCCCCTGTCGTCAAGTTCTACTTTTCCAAGAACATAGTTGTGCTCCTCAACCTGCGACTACACTTCAAACCTTCTTTGTCTTGCTATATAAAATCATCTTGCCACCTCCATACATGATTAATGCCTACTCTAGGAAATCATAAAATGTTAAATTCACACGCTACAAAGGACGATCCCAATCCTTCCCTCCTCTAGGAAATATTCTAACTTTTCAATGTAGATTTTGAAAAGGGAAGGAAACACAAGACATCCTTACTTTACATCTATATTACACTTAATTTCTTCCAACTAACCCTTATTACTTCTAAATTTGGCAATAGTCTTTCATATAACCTTATTATTATAGTTAATAACTCAAAGAGGGCCCCAATATCTTTGAGTATCTTCCCAAAGCCCATTTAAAGGGAGTGTATCAAAACATTTTCTGAAGTCAAGAATGCAACTTAAGAGATTTGTTTATTGTTTTCACGCTCTTTGTTTATAATCCTAAGAGTAATTAAATTATCTAAAGTCAGTGATAACTTTAAAAACCAAAACATCCTTTAACTATATTATCATGGTATTTTAGCCACATGTTAATCTTATTTTCTAAAAATAGTAATACAATTTAACCATAAAAGAGTTAATCGTGATGGTTCTATAATTTGAGGGGTTATTTTTGTGAGGTATTTTAAAAATATGGAAGATGATATTTATTAGTATAATGAAAACCCTATTTAATTAAAAGATTGGAAATGATGTGAATGTAAGGATTAAGAATAGGGTATATACATTTTTAGAATTTTCTCTGAAAACCCTTGATGTGTAAATTAGCTCTTCCCTTATAATATGCTTAGCACATAATGTCTTTGATAATGAAAGAAACGTTCTTTGTGTGTCGTCTTCCTAATCTAAACCCTCTCCCTACAACCATTTTATAATGTGCCTTATTTGCAATGTCAACTTTCATTACTTGGCTCCATAAATTACATTTCGGTTTTGTTTTTTGTTTTTTTTGTCATTTCTTCCCAATCTAAACTCTCTCCCTGCTACTTTTTATAAAGTTATGTGTTCACAATGTTAACTTTTGATTACATGTCTACCATGTTTCTTTTTACACTTAATAAATATAAATTTATTATTATTACTTCCAAACATCAACTATATGCCCCTAAGATTAAGATTCGGATCAATTGGAGTGAGGAAACATGCTCCAAAATGTTAGTTATTGTCATGGATGGACGTTTGGGTTAGGAACCATCTCAAAAACGTGGAAAAATAAATAAATAATTAAAAATAAAAATGGTATGGCGAAAAATAAAAAAAACTTATATTTCATAATGAAATGCTCGATCAAGTAAAGCAACTTAAATCAATGTTTTAGGGTTTTAGGTTTTTCTTTCCTTTTACTTTGGAATTTTCAAGTCAAATTTCATGGGGATGGAAGGAGCGATGCCTTCCCAACATAAAACATCTTTTATTTTTTTTTTGAAATATTTAGCATCGCATTTTTTCCAGGCTTTTTTTTCGGAGTAAGCTAGCTATGGAGCAATCCTCCCTTATCGGACGGAGGAGGAGCAAAGTTAACGTTGACTTTGCTCCTCCTCCGTCCGATGGAGGGAGGATCGCTCCATAGCTAGCTCACTCATTTTCTTTCAAGGGGACCTTGGGAAACTCCATTCATGGAGTTTCATTGTCTCTGATCATTGGGTGTACATCCTTATGTAACATTGGTTTTTTTTTAAATGGTAATTAAAATAAATTATAGAATTAGAAAAGCTAATGTTATTGTATTACTATTAGGAGACGAGGTTCAAAAGAGAAGGGTTTTAGTGAGTAATTCAAATTGGTTTTAATGTTACTATAATTATTTTTAAGATAAAGTTTTATAATGTTTAATTTTTTTAGAATTTAGAAACGTTTTTAATATTTCATATAGATACTTGGGAATCATATATAGTTTTTCATGTAGTTGTATTGTAGTGTTTGATGTCGATAGAGTTGTTTAATTTCAATTTTACAACATAACTTTGTGATGTTTTGTGTGTGGCTATGTTCTATAACATACTATCAAAAACCATGTGTTTTTTTGTGGAGAGCGAAGAGATTTCATTTTGGGAGAGGTGAGAAATAAATATGTTCTCAATGTGTTTGCTAACCATGTGTGTTTTATGAGGCTAAGAACAAGAGGAAGAGAGGATACATGTTCCCATTCATAATAGATGCAACAACAAGCGAAAGCAATAGATGTTCAAATTTTTTATATATGCAACGTCTTAAATGAAAAAGCATAACAAAATTTCAAGAATTGGAGATGGAACACTTATCTTGTTCACATGATGATGAGCTAACCAACATACTGAGTATGGACAATTTTCTACGCAACCATACTTGTATCCCTTTGTGGACTCCACACCCTAGCCATGAAATGAGACTAGAACAAAGAAGACTTGCTCAAGGATCCACAGTCACCTACTTTTCCTTCACCAAAAAACTTCAAGACCAATCAAGAGAGTCATTGCTAGGATCTTTAATCCATCTTCAAATATACTAGCTCAAGCACCCATTCTACTACCCCATAAAACATGTAACACCTTTGGACTAAAACCCCAATTTGATAAATGTGATTATGTAAATGACTATGAGTGCCCCTATGGAGAAGCCCATTGCGCATTTTAAATATTAATAAAATATCTACAACTGGTCGTGGTTGAGTCACAATTCTAAAAGATTGGGGACTCGTGTATTCACCCACGATAGTGAGGGGGGCTTGTAATAGCTTGGGGGCTAAGTTTATAAGGCTTTTTAACCCTACAGAACAAAAAGAAGACCCTTTGACTTTTCGATAAGGGAGGATCCACGGACCTGGGTAACACTTTTTGGCAAGCGAATTTGGAAAAAAACCAAAAAACGTACCTCGGTCGAGGGCTTATTAAACCCTCGACCGAGCTAATAATATCTCGACCGAGCTTTTATGAAGCCCTCGACCGAGGTTTTTTTCATCCCTCGGTTGAGGTATCTATTAACCCTCGGTCGTGGTATTAAAACCTCGACTGAGGGTTAATAGATACCTCGACCGAGGTATTAACTCGGTCGAGGTATGCACCTCGGTCGAGGTATATAGCTCGACCGAGGTACTTCTGTCAAAAAAAATATAGTGCGGTCTGTCTGTTTGGGTGAATGGCCGGGTGGTGTGGATGGGTGGTGTGGACCGCCTTACGGTGAGAGAGGGTTTACAGTCTGTGTGATGGAAAATGCAAATTATTAGTTGCATGGTAGTATGAGTTGGTCAATTAA
>LPNX010692812.1:142793-204891 GCA_001517045.1 Pseudotsuga menziesii
TATGAAGCCAATATAATATTCTACAATTTGTTTTCTTACTGCAAGTCAAAATTCACATGGCATATATGCGTTTTGAGGGCTTCTATCTAGCACATGAGTAAAAAATCAGGTTTTCATCGCTAAATTTGGCCAAAAAGTGTTACCCATCTTCATGGAATCACCCATAAACCTTAATCTCCCTTAGCTAAACCATTATCTTGACTTATGTGTTAATGATGGATTAAACATGGTTTAAGTGGTTGATTAGTAAATTTGACAAGAATTTCATGGGGGGGGATTGTAAGGATCCATACTTATTTAAAAGTGTACAAACCTTGGCAAATCTTACCAATTCTTAAAATGTCAACTATAAAATATTTGGCGATACTTCTCTAAATATTTAAATTTATAAGGATTTTATATAGTTTATATACTAATTTGGCGATTTTTAGAGTGAAAAATTTTACCCCTTCAAAATTTGGAGAAACAATGCTTCAAAAAAATGCATTGTATGGTACTATACCATTGCTTGATTTTCTAGTATTTAAATCCTTATTGGAAAACTAACTAATTCTTGGAATGGTATTATGCCTAAATCCATCAGTACAAGAATTGCTTCTTAAGGAAAGAAGTCGAGGAGGAGGATGTAAGTATAAAAGGATGAAATCCCAAGAAGGTGCCTTGTACATAAACAAATCATCAAATAAACTAAAATAAAGTAAAATCCATGGATTTCCATACCTTCGCTTAGAGCACAGAGTAGCCTTGACATTACAGTCTTACTTGGTGGTTCCATTCGGCGAATCTTGCTTTGTAGGCGAGCCAAGCAAATCACATACTTTTTTATTTGTTTCCTCTCCAAGACTATTGGAGACTTGAAGCACTTTCACCAACTCACCGCCATAGACAAAACTTGTAGGTTGAAAACCCTTGGGACAACACAACCCAGCAAAGGCCAGGTGGTATTTTTCTAGATGAGAAGCTTGAGTCCTTGTTCAATTGGAGACGTGAGAAACAACCCTCCATGTATAATGATATTTTGGCTACATTGACATCCCACAAACCAATATAACTCGTAAGCCTTTGTACTATAGAAAAATAGATTTTGTCTTTGTGGGTCATTTGCATTTGCATCTAGGTCTACTGGGGTTAGATTCATGGTCACTTCAATGGTTTCTTTCTTGGTCACCATCCCAGCAGCATCACAAGCCCACCCAACAAGCTCTTCAAATGATTTACAAGGAGTCCAGAAAAGCCCATTGAATGAGGGTATATCATGCCTATTTACCACTTCTAATGTTAAAAGTTTGTTGTCGAAGATATAAGATTCAAAACCCAGAGGCCAACCAATTATACCAATTATACACATATTGATTTGGGCATTTTAGACATTCAATACATATATTCTCCTCCTTCATGCTCTTCTTCTCTAAACCTGAAAGAACAAAGCAATCCGATTTCAAGTCTTCCTTCAAGGCCCTCTCTCCATACCTTCTACAAGCCCCTCTCTCCATACCTTCTAGAATATCGTATAAATCTAAACAATATCTTTCAACCATCATCATGCTTTGGAATTGGATTCACACTAGAAATTGAAGAAATGGTAAGCATTCAATATCAACATGGATTTATTCTTTGGCAACGTCTTGGGTTCATGCATAGATGCTTTTCGTGCTGACTTATTCAATTGAAAAAAAAAAGCGGCTTTATTTGTGTTTTTAATCAATGTATTCAACGCCAAGTCTTTTAAGTGCTGATAAATGTTTTCAAGTACTAAGGCAAGTTTGTTATAAGTGTGGATTAGAAAAAACAATATTTTCTTGAAAAATTAATAAAATATCAAAGTCATGCTATTGGTATGTAATCACCTTTTTGACCTAAAATGTTGTACTATTTGAAAGTGGCAAATCTATGGTATTCAATAGTCTGCTACTTTTCAAAAGTTAGTTTCACGGAGATTGAAAATGGACTACAATATTTTCTTAAAAAATTAATAAAATATCAAAGTCAAGCTATTGGTATGTAATCACCTTTTTGACCTAAAATGTTGTACTATTTGAAAGTGGCAAATCTTAGTTTTGAAAAGTGGCTACTTTTCAAAAGTTAGTTTCACGGAGATTGAAAATGGAGTACAATACCGCGTTTTGGCATTGACTTCGGTGCGCAGATTGCTCGTCACGTTCGTCTACCGACGTGGAACGCAAAATGTGTCGTAGAAGAGACGGAAATGGCTGTTCATAATTAAGATTCCTGTAAAATAACCCGAATTTTTAGAAGCAGGCTAACTCATTTTTAATTAGCATCAAATTTGACAATGAATTCGGCTGAAAATTTCAAATCAAATCATGGTTGAAAAATGCGTGAGAAGTTTTGTGAGATTCTCATAGGAATGCATGAATGTATTAAGTTTTGTAAATAGTGGATTTTGATTTTAAATTTGGGAATGTATTGAGATATGAATATTTGAGAATATCATTTGTATGAGCTTGTTATCTTATGAAAAATCATTAAAGTGAGGTTAAAGTAAGGAGGTGTCAAATTATGTAAAATGATAATTTGAAAGGATTAAGTTTATGGCATAATCATAATATTTTGTTATGTCGATAGATGTTTTTATTTGAGAATTGGTGTGGACTAAGACCTATGTTTTTTCATCTACGGACAAGGATGAGACAAATGTACTGTCGAGATGGATTCTAAATTCGAAATAAACAATTACAAAAAAGGAAAATAAAAAATAACTGGTAGCTAGTTGGTAGCTAGTTGATGAATGGATAAATGGATAACTGATAGCAATGCATGGATAACTCATAACCGATGAATGGATAACCAAAAGAAAAAGAAAAAGCAGAAACGGTCTTCCATTCTATAACTATCTCTTAACCAACCATTTAATCTCTACACATAATCCATCCACAAACTATATCTATATACATACGCTAATTTCAATTTAGTCATAAAAAATAACCAGAAGTAAGTTTGAGCAAGAAGTAAAAAGCCATAATGTAATGAAATTGAAGTTGAACACATTTCTTGTCGGGTTGTAGGAACCACATATCCTTGTTTAGTCTAACCTAAAGGTGTAAAGATGTAAGAAGAGTATACAGGTTATAAAAAATAACATTAGTCTATTACTCGTAGTAAATTAGGTGAAAGAGAATGTTTCAGGGGCATACTTTACTCTTAATATTGGTATGAAAGAATATCAACGTTACTTTTAAGACATTAAGTGAAAAGAAACTGTTTTTACAGGGTTTTTTTAATTTTATATATATACACAGAAGTGAATGTATGTTTACTTTCGTTTGTTATGTTTAAAATTTTATTGTACGTAATGTTTATAAAGATTCGTGTTTATATCTTTTACGAATAGTTATGTTATGTTTTTTTTAATGTAGTTTACTTTACAACATAGTTTTTGGTGTTGAGAGATTTTATTAGATTTGTTTTTATGGCTATGTATATAGCATGAAGTAAAGGGAAAGAGGAAAAAAGAATTTTAGACACTAAGTTATCATTTATTTTATGGATGGTATGGGATTGTTGAAAATATTGTTATCAGCTTAAAGGGCAAGAGGAAGAAAGGCTTTTAGATACTAAGTTATCATTTGTTTTATGGATGGTATGGGATTTTGTTAAAAATATTTTTATTAGCTTAAAAGATGGCTTTACCATTTTATTTAGATTTACAAGTGTGAAGAGGGCTTGTGGAAATATTGAGATATTGAGTTTCAAAGACTTATGAAAAAGATCATTCAAATGGTGTTGATGTGTATACAACAAAGTTATTATAAAAACGTATTTGCTAAAATTGGAGAGTGCTTAACTAAACATTATAAATGAACATATTTTATAAAGAAAATTTGAATATTAAATTTACATATAAAAATTTGAATATATATATATATATATATATATATATATATATATATATATATATAATTTGACTTTTAAATATATTTCATGTTAACCTAAGGCTTTTATAATCTCTTGTAAATTTAATTATAAAATGCATGTTATTTTTTTCACAACTTAAAAAAGATATGTTAGTTATATCATTTAAGTTTCGTTTTTTTGTTTTCTCATGAGGAAAAATCACCTTTCGATTATTTCGAAGGAATCAAGGAAAACTCACATAAGCACGTGAAATCTCAACAACTTTTTCACTTTCGTGGATATAGCAAACCATCCACCATATATCCAAGCCATAACATGTCTCAACAAAATTGAACCCAGGTGAATGGAATGAAATCCATCTAAACCCACCGATAGACCACAATATCATTTACATTATATCATTTAACACCTTATTTTGAGATTAACAAACAAATAACATAGAATCACATGGAATTAAACATTCTCCTCTTATTTTTAGAGCCTTATGATGCTTCAACTTGAATATGTTGCACTTCATCAACTTCAATACATCCCTTTTTTTATTATGTTATTAATTTTGCAAGGCTTGCACATGTCTATATGTTTTTAATTATTCATTTATGTTCTCCACTCTGCCCTATTTTCATTCATTTATGTCCTCCACTCTACCCTATTTAATTTATTTTCCCTTTTGTAAGTTTTGAAATTACTCAAAATATCTTGAATAAAGATTACATTTTTGAATAAAGATTACATACATTGCCAATTGTAACTTCCATTTCATCCTATGCCAATGCTATGTTTCTAATAATTGAGTTGCATTAAATTAGGGATTCAAGTGGTGCTTCATGCTACTTCTCAAACTTATCTTCACAATCTTGTATATCTTATGTGCCCCTCTTCTTATAGATGCAACCATTTCTAATAGTTTCTTGTTTCTACGTGCTTATGTGTTGGTATACTTTCCTACCCTTTTGTGTCATTTTTTCTCATGTAAAGCAATATTTTCTCTGCTCACAAGTAAAATAATAAACAATAATTTAAATTTCTAGCACAATGAGAATGTGATTGTGAGCTTGCACCAAACCTCTGTAGCAATTCCTCAATTTAGTTAGGGAGTATAATATGAGGTACTTAAGGAAGTACCCAAGAAGATAGTATTATGTTTTAAGGTCATCTCTATTAAACAAGGCCTGTTAGCTCTCCAGGAAACTCCTCTAGGTTGTAGCTTGAGGATGCCTGGTAACTTAGATATTTTTAATGGTTTTTCTAAATGGATAAAGTCAGATGACCAAAAGGACCTCACACACTCAAGACATGCATAAAACTCAATCAAAAGATAAGGCTTCTAACCACCAATGTTTAGAGGGTTGATAATAAGGTGAATAAATGAAGAACTTACTATGCTGGCAGATTCATATATAAAACAATCACATATGAATGACTAATCATAACAAGGAAAAATACTTGTAATTCAACTCATCAAAACATAGATAGGATGGCAACTATTTGGTATTAGACAAAAAGAATAAACCTGAATCAGACATCCAAGAACAAGTATAGAACAGAAGAGATGGAACCTGAACATATAATGGCAAAAGAGCTTATATTAAATGATGAATAACATGAGAAGATTGATAACAATAAGGGTCTAAAAGTATCTGAAGTTGAACCCTTGCTTCAACATAAGTCTTAGGCTTTATAGCCTTTACAAAATTTATCTCAAATCCTCAAAAGTTGGATCTGATTTACTAAAAATAGATAAAATAACTATTTTTGCAAAATTAGGTAAAAAAAACCTAATTTAAGTGCTAACCTATCTAAATCTAACACTTTTTCACTCCTTGAACTCTTTGATAACTGTAGTGATCACTGAAGTAGAGCTATGACCTGGTATTTGACAGATAAGTCACGGTTTGTCAAAAGCAGGTAGGGTTTGTGACCCATTTCACCTTGATGGCACCCTGAAAACTGGAACAGACCCCTTCCACTAGTGCCTTTAATCAATTTTCAGCTTCATAATTCACCCCTAAGGTGTTTGTACCCATCAAAATTGGTTCTATGTGGAAGCATGTCTTTTTGCACCTTTTCGTGCTTTCGATGGTTAAGGAAACATAATTCTGGGCATGTAAGCTACCGAAAGCTCTGCTTTTGGTGGCTAATGAACAGCTGTTGTGTTCGCCTAAGCCACTGAAAGCTCTGTTTTCTACAAAATTTAATTAGTCTTCAATAAACGTTTTACAACTTTATTCCTGACCTTTTGGTACTTCTTCAACCTGCATAAGATTTGGAATATCAGCAACATCATGAGCTACCTTCGAGTCCTGAAGGCTTATTGCTGCCTCTTCTAGGGTTTCCAATGCAAGGTGTGTTTTAGGGTTTGGGTCCTTCTTCTGCAACCTCAACATTCTAATCATCCTATAAAACTTGGATTTATCCTTCCTTAATCTTAGATTTCTTCTTTTCAACAGGACATACATCCCTTTCATTTCTAGGAGAGAATTATGTAATTGAGTATTTCTTTTGGTTAAAATTGCATTGGTTCTTTTGATTTTTCTATCTAGTACCTCCAGTTCATTTATTTTCCCTAATAGCTAGTTGATTCTTTGGTACCTAGGTTTACTGGAGGAAGCTTCTGCCACTGGTTCACCCTAGTCTTCTTTTGGTGTGGGTGATGGAAACTCCTCTAGCCTTTCTTAAGACTGTTCTGCTGGGTTATCCTCCTGTTTCTCTTGTTCCTTAGAGTCTGAGTAAGGAAAGTTAAGTGTGTTTCTGTCTGGAGCTAAAAATTCCTCTACCTTCCCACTAAAATCTAGATTTCTCTTGGCTTTGCTGGTCTTAGTAGTTGGAGAGGGCTGATCCATTATCACTGGTGAGATGGCCTTCCTCTTCCTCTTTACACTCCTGGGAGTGGTGGACTTCTTTGAAGGGGAATTTCCTCTGTCTTCTGGCTGTAAGCCTGTTCAAACTCATTCCAAAATAAGAAGTATGTCCATGCAATGTTTCTTCTTTGTAGCAATTCTTGGACAATGAGCTTTATCAACCCATGGTGGGATAGCCTTCCTGCAATTTTGGTGGGTTGGGACTTGACTTGGTGGGCCATCTTGGTCAGGCTCTTGTGGAGGTAGAAGGGTAGGTTTAAAGGGATTCTTCCTATGAAATGGTTCATCAATTTAAAGTGGTATATCATCACCCTATTATACCTGGCCTCACAGGTTATATAAACCAAGATCGCTTTCAACAAATGATGCCACTTCTCCTCAAGCCAGGATGATGGGATGCTTTTCTTCCATACTATATTCTTGTGTTCAGGCTTTAAGTAAGACCTGAATTCCACATCCTTTGTAATGGTGGTTTTGAACAATTTCTCCTCATTCCTTGGGAGCTCTGCTACTTCTACTATTAGGGACTCATCAACCTGGAACTCTTCTCTGCCTATCAATGCCTTAGAGCCATCAAAATAAAGAGCAAAGGCTTCTGCCACTTGCTGGTGGAAACCCTGGATTTTCTCATAGAACCTGTAATAGCTTTCATCTTTGAATAATTGGCATACTTCTAGACGTGACTCAAGATAGCTAATGTTACCTAATTCCTGTCTTAGGGTAGGTCCTCCTCCTTTCTTCATCTCTGGACTGCTCTTCTTGTACCTGCAAAATCAAAATTTAAACCGTAGGTAAGGAAATGACCGTGCTGGTTTCAAGGAGAGTTTAGATCAGTGAGGACGCATGTAGGACAATGGGGAATAGACTGAGGAGAGGGCATTGATTTTGAGGGGCTGAGCAATGATTGGTACTTGAGCAGGGTAACCATAAACTATGGTGGGAACCTCGAGATGGCTAGTGTAGTAATCATATTAAATGGAACTTGATGTCTTGTGGTGGTTATATTTCAGTCATGGGACAGATGGAGGGCCGCGAGGGTTTTTAGGTATTTCAACAGTCATTTCAGTTTCATAACGACCACTTCTCTGCCAACTCATGATTTCTTCTGCAGTTTCAGTCTTTTCGGTGGCTAAGAGCTTGTGAGAGGCTCTCTTCTTGTTGATGGAGGTTGATATTAACAACGGCACTAATCGTTTCCCTTTTTGGATATTTTGGTTGTTTAGGTAGTCTTGGCTCCAGTTTTTTAGCTGCCGAAAGCTGGGCTTTTCTGTGGCTAATGAATTGTTGAAAAGTTTGCCTAAGCCACCGAAAGCTCCTTTTCAAAATTTTTATTAAAAACAGATTCAACAGGCTTTCGGTGGTTAACGTAGTCCTGAGTTCAAATTGTTAGCTGCCGAAAGTTGGGATTTTCGGTGGCTAATGAACGGTTGAAAAGTTCGCCTAAGCCACCGAAAGCTAAACTTTTAAATTTTTTGAAAAAACAGAACACAAGTCATTCCGATTTTGTTAATCACCCAGACATATTTCATAATATGCCCTGAAATATTCATCACCATGCAAAAATAAATTGTCCGAGCTTGACCTATTGAAAACTAATTTATTTAGGAGATAACAAGGTCCACGCAGAGTAAAAATTAATAATTGTCATAAGTCTTATTAGAAGGATTTTCTTTCTAGAGAATTCATTCTCGAGGAGCTACCTAGAAGGTTCCACCTACTAGAAAGTTCTATATCTAGAAAGTACCTAGGACTTTATATAGAAACTATATAAAAAGTAGAAACAATAGAATGATATGTCTCGTGAACTATGTTGGATGTAATAGTTGTAGTAAGCATAGCCTGTGGAGTGACTCCTTTCATAAGGAATATTTAATGGCATTACCATGCCTTAAGGGTATTCTCTACATTATTGTGTCATTACCTCCAAGGAAAATTCTAAGGATCCATATTTTTCTTATAGTATAGAAACCTTGGTGAATCTAATTGGTTATCAAATTTCTAACCATAAAATGTTTGACGATTTTTTTTTTTAAATATTCCAAATTTAAAGGGTTTTATATAGTTTTTGGAGAATTTTGGCAATTTTTAGAGTAAAAAAATTAATCCTATGGAATTTGAGAGAATCAAACGGGAAAAAATAGAAAATGACGAATAATTTTTTGGAAAAAAACCTTGAAAATTAGCCCATGTGCTAAATTTAGCCCCTATTTTTTTTGTTATTATCTTGTTGTTTATTGTGTTGATTTATTGTATTATTTGCAACTTAATTTATATATTCTACATTTTGATATATTAATGAACACAACTTTTGGTATCAGAGCCCTTTCTTGGGGGAAAAAAATAGATTCTTTTGTAGAGTTTTGAAGGAAAAAATAGGGCGGAGACACTCCCATCATTTATGAGTATTTTTTGATAGAGTTTACATAAAATAATTCTATGATTTAGTTCCTCTTAGAAAGATGCACAATTTAAAACAAAAAAAATGCTTAAATTGGAGTCTAAATATAGGAGATATTGTAGTTTGAAAATTGTTTTTTTTTTAGGAATTTAGGTGACAATTGTGGCTCTTGTAGAGGACATAGATTTTGACAAAGAGATCATATTGCAACCATAGCAACACCATATGATAGAAAATTTTTAGGGATTTAATATGACATATTATATGATATATTTTTTTATTAATATTGAGTGTTCTGCAACCATTGTACTTTTTCATCCTCAAACCCTTGCAGAATTGAAGAAAGGAAAGGCGGGTGATAAAAACATTGCAAGATACATATGTAGACCTGGATGCTATAAAGAAGATAAACCATAAATTTAAGGAGGCAGATAGAATGAATACCACACATTCCTTTAGCATTAAAGAGTATACAGAAGAAAGAATTGCATGGTATGAATTAGAAGGTGCTTTTGAGGGTTGATATATGAACAATTATAATTTTTGGGAATAAATTTGCTTCCATTTTATTTTTGAAAATTGTCTCCACCATATGAAAATAAACTTGTGGAGAAAAGATAACAACATGTGGTTCCTACCAATTTCTAGTATGCTTCTTCTAAAGTGGTAGAGTTCCTTTTAGAGTCATCTTTTTTCTACTACATGGAGGATTTGTTTCCTTTGGATAATTATACTTAATTGGATCCACATTCCCATGATAAAGATTCTCAACCTAACACTTAGTGATTCATGAAGCTTAGTCTTCCTTATGTGATAACTTGTGCACCTAGTCATGAGACACAAGTTTATGGATGCATCCCTTGGATTACTTTAGCATGATAATTAGTCCTTACACGAGGGTTGTTGGATTCGTTAGCACTACAATGAGAACTTGTATATGGGACTTACTTTTATGGTGGATATTCTTTGACTACTTAAACATGATCAACACATGTTCCCTAGTTTACTTCAACATTGTGATTAACACTTGTGCATGGGACCATTGTTAATGGTTGTACCTCCTCACATCAAGCATTGAGGGAAACTCTTTTCAAAGGGGGGCGAAATGTAATCTACCAAGGAGATATAATATGGGGTCCCTAGGGAGGTAACCAAGAGGATACTATTATGTACTAATCCCATGTATATTAAATAAGTCCCATGTAGAGTGAAAGTAATAATTGTTTTTGTTGGAATATGTAATGATGACTTGTGTGTTATTGTTGGAATGTATTAATTTGGAAGGTAATAAATGGTAAGGCTAACTAGAAGGTTTTTCCTAATAGAACATTCCGTCTTTAGGATGCACCTAGAAGGTTACACCTACTAGAAAGTTCATTTTGTAAAGAGTACCAAGGAGGTTAGATAGAAACTACATAAAGAAGTAGAAACAATCAAATGAGATGTATTGTGAAGTATGTTGGATGTAATAGTTGTAACGAGCATAACATGTGAAGTGATTCCTTTTATAAGGAATAGTTAATGGCGTTACCCTACATTAAGAGTATTATCTCCATTATTGTGTCATTATGTTGTTGTCTATTATGTGGATATATTGAGTTATTTGCAAGTTAATTTCTATCTTCTATCTTTAGATATATTAAGGAACAAAACATTTAGTATCATGGCCCTTTCTTGAGCTAAAAAATTTGTATTTTTTTCTCGTTTTTATAATTTTGAAAGAAAAAAGAGGTTGGTGACACTCCCATAATTTTTGAGTATTTTATTATATACTTTACATAAACTAAATGTATATTTTGGTTTCTCTTGTAAAAATACACAATTTCAAAAAAACAATCACTCAAATTAGAGGCCAAATAGAGGAGATATTTTAGTTTCAAATTTGTTTTTCAAAAGCTTCATGTCATGGTCACACACCTTGTAGAGGACATAACTTTTGACAAGGATATTAGTTGCAACCAAATATACACCATTGAAAAGACAATTTTTAGGGCTTTGGTCTGACATGTTACATGATTTATTTTTGATTAATATTGAGTGTGCTACAATTATCATTATAAATTTTTTCCCCTCAAACCCTTGCATAATTGAAGAATGGAAAGGTGGGTGATACAAATTTTACAAGATATAACTGTAGAGTTGGAAGCGAATAAACTATAAATTTAAGGAGGAATGTATGATTGACACACCAAATTCTTTCATTATTAAAGAGTATATGAAAGAAAGATTTAAATGGTATGAATTAGAATATGCTTACGAGGATTGGTATATGGATAATTGTAGTTTTTGGAGAGACCGAATTACTTCCATTTTAAGAGTCTTGATGACTCTTCTCCACCATATGAAGAAAAACTCATGGAAAAAAGATAATAGCACGTGGTGCCTACCAATTTCTAGCATGTTTCTTCTATAGTAGTGAATTTCTTCCCTAAGTCATCTTTTTAGTACTATATGCAGGATTTGTTGGCTTTGGATAGTTATACATATTTGGATCTACAGGACCATGATGAGCATTTGTAGCGTAACACTCAACAATTTATAAAGCTTAGGCGTACTTGGTTGGGTGCTAATGTGTGTACCTGGACATGAGACCCATGTTCATGGATTAGTTTGTTGGATTGCTTCAACATTGCAAGTAGTCCTTGCACGAGGGATATCGGTTTTTTCAGCATTGTGATTAACACTCATACATGGGGCCTAGGTTTATGGTGGATTTCTTCAAATACTTTAGCATAGTTACCACTTTTTTCCTATGTTAGTTCAATATTGTGGTTACCACCCATCCATGAGACCGTGGTTTAATGTTATACCTCTTTCACATCAAGAGTTGAGAAAAAAAATGCTTGTAGAAGAAAAATAAAATCTTGGAATCTTGGAGATCAACCTCCATCCCACAAACATGGATATAATAACATCTAACAAGTTCGACATAACAATAAGGTTTCCGGTTCAAAGATGCTTCTTAACCATCTCATTATTTTATTCTGAAAGCATTCTTAAGTTAATAAATGTTTAGGACCAAAGTTGTTGGAAACTAACCTTGATAATTAAGTGTATATTTTTTTAGCACTTAGTTTTTCTTAACGAGGTGACCCGTCAGCTCTGTACACAACTCCCAATAAAAAGTTTTAATTATTTGTTTTAATAGTTATATATTATATTATTATTTTTCCTTTAAATAATGCTTCTCTTATTGGGTCTTCACCCATGTAATGATAGTCTAATTGCCTCTTTTATGTTTTTTATAATGTATTAAAAAATTTAATAAAAACATGGTATTGAAATAGTATTTGTATGTTTATATAGAAATGGCATTAAGATATTTAATTTTCAAATTTATAAGACGGGTTGTAATAACATTTATTTATAACTTAAATATCAATCAATAAAGTTATATGTTTAATTTAATTAAAAAAAAGGTTATAATTAGTTGGCAGAAATTTATAACTCAACTTCAGAGTCAGAGTAAGACTCAACTAACAGTTCCGAAACTCGGAGATTTTTTCAGAGGAAAAAATACCAGTCTTTGTTATTCATAAGAATCAAAAGACATCATTTACATATACCATTTTTGTGACTGAGAGCACTATAGCAACCAGAACATCACACAAACATAAGATATAACAAGTCAGTCTACTACCATCCAGAACAAAGAAAAAGTCTGATCATAGCAGACTTTTCTCATCATCCCTGAATTATCAGGTCAGAATATGCTGAGTAAGATCAAAGATGATCGACGAACAGAAATTCTTGAGCAAGACTTGCTGGTTGAGAGGTCTCAAACATAACAGATAAAGATGATCAATCAAATGCTGAAAGTCAAAAGCTGAAAAACATGAGACTCAACAACACTAAAAAAGAACAAAATGGCCATGATTAATGACTATACCATCCAAATTTTTAGAGAAAGTTCCATAACCCATATCAAATTTCAAGGCCTGTTTAGAGAGTCCATCTGCCATTGAGTTTTGCTCACGGAATATGTGCTTGAAATCACCGGAGGGGCCAATTGAAGCATATTTCTTATTTCATCACACCAATGCATCAGAGAAGGAACATCAAGCATGGAAATTCTGTTGAGCCAAGATATAATAACCATAGAGTCACCAAAAATCAAATGTATGGGAAGACCCATCATTAAACTCACTCTAAGAACTGCCCAAAGAGCCAATGATTCCGCTCTAGTGTTCATGCTGCAACCACATCCCATAGAGAAACTGTAGAAATGAGTATCACTTAGATAGATCACAAAACCCGAACCACCAATTTTCTCTGTAGTAGCCCCATTGAAAAATCCACAAGGAAAGGCCATCTGAGGTTTTGGACCAATATCCCGAAGTTTATGAATTTTTATTGGAGCTGGGTAAGAATTTAAAAAACCTTCGATCCTGGAAATAATAGCAAAGAAGGTAGGTTTCCTATTTTCAAATAGACAGTTATTTCTAAGTAGCTAGATACCCCAGAAAATAAATAGTGGCAGATATCTAAATGGTGCAGAGCGCGCAGAGGAGCTAAGCCAATGAATCAGAAAGGATGGGACAGAGTTGTAGAAAGGAAGGGAGGTCCGAAACTTTGCTGCAAAATGTACGAGAATAAACAAAGAAAAGGGGCAAGCCAAAAAGAGATGAAATACATTCTCTAGATTCCTTTCACACAGAATGCACCGACTCGGGCCCTAGAACCCTCTATTCTGAAGCTGATCCCAAGTTAAAATCCGACCTCTAGCCAATAACCAAATAAAGCATGCGATTTTCAGTGGAATATGTTATGTCCACAGGAAATACAGAGCAGGTTCTTGAAACTCAAAACAACTGACAGAGAGAATGCAATCATAACCTTTTGTAGCACTTAAAGAACCAACATAATTATTATGTGACTAGAGAAGGGTATCGCGCTGATCAGAAAGACGAATTCTGCCAAATTCCATCCCCCTGATAAATTTATCCCAAAGAGATTTCCATTCACCACTCAGATCAAGCTCCTCAGCTGTGAACCAGTAACCCGAAGCAGAGGAAGTAAGATTTCTAGCTTGGGCTAGGGAGCATATCCCATAGTCTTCCAAATACTCTCTCAAGTCTCTCGGCAAAATAAAAGAGGAACCCATACCCACAATAGGATCCGCACCTATACGGATTGCAGAACCATTCCCAACATGCCAAATAAGCCCTTTACCAATCCACGGTAAGGTAGCTATGAAACCTCTCCAAATTATCGAGGCATTCCAACTTTTGAAGCTTTTTTCCCTAAACCAAGAATGTAAAGGCCTGTTTTCATATATTTAACTATGATGAGATGATGCCAGATGCCATTGCTGTTAAGAGCAAGCCAAAAAAATTTCATTCTTAGAGAAAGACTGAAGCTGGGCAAGTGCTTTATTCCCCAGCCACCAAGAGATGTAGGACGAGCCAGCATATGCCAGTCTGCAAGATGGAATTTTTTAATCTTTGATGAAGAGCCCCAAAGAAACGAAAATATGAGTTTTCTGAGCTTGTCTAAGATAGAGGAGGGTATCGGAACAAGAGACAACCAGAAAACTGGAATGCTCGACAAAACATATCGAATGAGGACTAGGCGTCCTCCAATAGACAGGAGCCTGTTAGTCCAATGGGAGATTCTCTTTTCAAATTTGGAAACAATCCAGTACCAATCCTTTATTAGATAACCCGAAGGCTTGAGGAAGTAACCAAGATAATCAAAACCCTTATTTAGATAATCAAATTTGTAAGGAAGGAGACCAGTAATTCTTTGGAGAAGGGCCTCATCCAGATCAATATGAAGAAAGCAGGATTTTTTTATATTTATACACATACCGGAGGCTTCACAAAATGTATCAAGGATGAATTTGAAAGCCATCCATTCCTCAAAAGAACCCAAACCAAATAAGATCACATCATCTACAAAAAGTAAATGGGTGAGGAAGAGATGAGATGAAATCTTGATTCCTTTAATCTTACCATTCCTTTTGGCATATTCGATCAAGAGATTAAGACCTTCAATAACCAGGATGAAAAACAGGGGAGACAATGGATAGCCCTGCCTGATTCCACGAGAGGCCGGAAAAAAGGTAGTAGGAGAACCATTGATGAGGACAGCAAAGTTAGCTGAAGAGATGCAGCCCAAAATCGAATTCACCCCAACAAGAGGAACCCCGATTTGAATAAGTAGAAGATGGACAAAGGTCCAATTAACCCGGTCAAAATCTTTTGACAAATCCAACTTAAGGATGAGAGCACATCTCTTGTTAACTTTGACAGTATGTAAAACTTCCTGAGTTATGGCTATGGGCTCAAGGATCTGACGGTTCTTTAGAAAGCTGAATTGCTGTGGATAAATGGAAGCATCTAAGAAGGGTTTAAGTCTCAGGGCCGCAATTTTAGAGATCAACTTATAGCAAAGATTATAGAGTGAAATGGGGCGAAAATCAACAAAGGAAACAAGCAGATCAACTTTAGGAATGAGAGCTAGAAAAGTGGAGTTAAGGGCGGGAGCCACTCTGCCCAAGATTCTAGAATTTTCCACAATATTGACGAGGAGAGGTCCCAGGAGGTCAAAAAAGGTCAAGTAGAACTCAACAGGCCATCCATCCGGGCCTGGAGCCTTATCTCTTTTAAAAATTTTGAGGGCCCTCTCAACTTCTGTAATAGTGACAAAGCTAGTGAAAGCCACATTTTCCTCAGCACTGATATAGGAGGGGAAGAGGCGAATAAATTTAAGCTGGACAGCCAGATCAGTCAAGTGATCATCATCAAAGATCTTCTTAAAGTAACGAATCCCAAGGGATTTAATACAATGATCATCCGAAACCCAAGTACCTCTTTCATCCTACAAACTCCAGATAGCATTATGATTTTTCCGAGCCGAAGCCACCGCATGAAAATACTTAGTATTAGCATCCCCATTCAAAGCCCAAGTAACCCTACTTTGAAGTCTTGCTGAGTATAGTTCATGATCTAACACTTTTTGAAGATCAGCCTCGAGGGAGTTTAATCTCAGCTGCTATTATTCATTTAAAATAGCAGATTGAGAGGAAGAAAGAAGAGAATTAATTTCCTCTTCCAAGAAGACTGACTTATCCTTCATCTTTCGAGCTTCGACTTTAATCCAAGATTTGACTTTATATTTTAGGACGCGAAGTTTATAAGAGAGTTCAAACATAGCATCCATCGAGTTATTCGAATAAATAAGTGGCCATTCGGCTCGAATCATCTTGACAAATTCCTCATTGACTAACCATGACTGATTAAACTTAAAAGGATAAGCACAAGGGCTCTAAAGATCCAGCCATTCAAATAATACAGGGAAATGATCAGAAATCCCACATCTATGAGCCCATACCCGATACCTAGGGAGAGAGCTAACAAGCTGGTCTGATAATAAAAATCGATCAAGCCTTTTCGAGATACCATCTTCCCCCATCCTACCATTCCTCCAAGTAGGGCCTACACAAGAGGGGGCCACATCCACTAAATGATGATCAGAGAAGAGCTTGGAGAAAAAAGGTCCCAAGGGATCAAGTTAAGCTCTAGGGCCCCAAATCTCTGAGGCATTCAGAGTGAAATTCAAATCACCAGCTAGGATGAGATTTGGTAGCGAGAGGAGACCACCAGAAGCCACAGCATTCCAGAAGGAATCATGATTAATGTAAGGGCCGTAGCAATTTAGAATAGAAAGCTCAAATGAAGAGCCACGAATCGAAGCTTTTAGCAAGATACCGATGACTGTATGGAAATATTTACATTTGAGGAGTTTAGGGTTCCATCCAGAAAGAATACCCCTAGAGAGACCTTTAGAACTAAGAGCACAAAACTACCATCCCGGACAGAGCTTGGATAATGAAAATAAGGCAGGGTAAGAACTGGTCATAGTCTCTTGAAGGAGAACAACATCAGGTGAGAGTGAAACATTCAGGTGATGGAGACTTTTTTGCTTGGCTAAGCCCCCCAAGCCTCGAACATTCAGGGTGAGAAAATGCATTAGGAGTCAATCAGCTGAGGGGTTGAAGCTCTAAGGACCCTTTGTGGTGGAGAGGAAGGCTTGAGAGCTGTTACTTTAAGTCTTGTGGACAAGGGAGTATAAGGAGCCGGGACGAGGTCCACAACATCAAGAGGAGATTTATTTTTCTTCTTCCTCCTTATAGTAACATTCTAAAAACGAATGGAGTCGAGAGGAAGAACTGAGGGAGAAAGAGGTGTCTTGTCCGAAAAAATACTCAGGGACTTTTGTAAAAAAGGATCGAAAAAGGACGGAGAGGTGACAGGGCTATGTGGAGAAACCACGGTCGAAGGACCAGAGGTGACGAGAGGAGGGAAGTCAGCATCAGTGAACAGTAAAGCGGGGGAAACACTTACCAGAGGAAGAGATTGTAAAGGAGAAAGACGCGACGAGACTACCACGGGGTTTACTGCATTAGAAGCCAGAGAAGGAGGGCCTTGAAGGGCCACAAGAGATGTAGGATAAAGGGAAGTGGTGTGAGAAGGAGGTTTTAAGGGCGAAGGGGGAAGCTTAGATAACGGGGCAATGAGATCCAGTGAAGGAGAACCAGAACGAGGAGATGAAACATCTAGAGATTGAGGAGCTGTGGGGGACTTATGAGTACCTCTACTAACCACCACTGAGTCCAACATAGCTAAATCCATGTTCGAAGCATCATCAAAAAGGGAACAAGCGCTATTTAGAAGTCCAAAAGAGGGGGATGGAGGAGTCGATGACAGACATACCTTATTATCCCTCTGATTTGGAGAGGTAGTAAGTAAAGTCGCAGAAAGATATTAATGATCCAGGGATGCAGATCCATTACGAAAAGACGAACAGACGCGACGCAAATGGCCCGTTTCCCAACAGCAACTGCATCTAAAAGGGATGCCTTGATAGTCCAGACGTTGAATGAATAGGCGCTCCCAACAGAGTACCTCAATTTATGCTGGTAACCCTTTCGAAATGTCCATCTCGACTAAGATTTTAGCCATCCTCTTATCGAAAGAGTTCATGAAATCATCCTCAAGTGCCATGAAACGACCTATTGTGTTCCCCACACCTTCCAACAGAGGGTGGTTCCAGAGCGGGAAAGGAAGCCCCGGAAGAAGAGCCCACAGGTGCCTTTTCTTTACTCTTTCACGCGCAGGATCGAATTTAACATGCCAACGGTCTAAAACCAGAGACCCTTTACCAACTCTCCAAAGGAGGTTTAAAACTTGAGTAGCATGAGAATCCTCTGAGAAGACAAAAACTATCCAACCCTGAACCAGAAGACTGATAGCTGGAATGTAGTACAAGAAGGGCTTCCAATGTTTAGTGGCCCAGGAAAACCAGTCTTTTTTGTCCATCGAAACATATTCCAATCTACCTATCAGCGCACGAGCACATAATTATTCCACCCTGTCCAAATATATATCACAACCCACCACATAGCGTAGTTTCCCTTCCAAAATTTTATGGGCCTTAGCCTTTCTACGACGACGGAAGCGTGTAGCAACAAAGTCATTCGATGGGTCAGGCGACCCATCATGGGTCTCCGACATAAGGACGGGAAAGAGATCCCCAAAAGTGACCCACTGGACCACAAAATGTCAATGGAAGATATTGCAAGCGTCACAGAAATCCCGAAAACAAACCCTAGTTAAGGAAGAAACAAGGGGGAACAACAGGGTTAAGGAGAATCAAACCCTAATCAAACCCACAACCCTGAAAACGACAACCACCTTCAGATAGAGACATGGCGCGGACGTGGGGATAAGGACAGACAAACCCCCAAACCCCCAAAATCAGGAGATGGAGAATCTTCCAGAGGCATGGAATAAAATCATCACGACGACGCTAGAAAAAAGGTGACAGAGTCACCACCCATCCAAATACATAGCCCACCCAAAGGACCAGCCAAAACTGACTTCTATGTACAGTTCCCACTTATTTTTAACTGGTTGGTACTAGTCCTCAACACGTGAGGATGGACTCCAGTCATCGGCAGTGGCTACATTGAATAGTCCCAAGAAGAAGAGCAAAGGAAACGAAGATAGAAAACCCTACAGACAAGGAACAAAAAAGAACCCAAAGGATCCGGTTCAAGGAGCGGACAATTACCAAAAAGAAAGCAAAGGAGGAAAACTAGTGCCACGGACAAGAGGAGGAGGAGGTGCGGCCTAGAGGCAACGCCATCCTGAAACCTGCAAACTCCAAACCCTCCCACATTCAAGCATCGCTTCCGAAACTTAGAGATTGATGTCGAGATCAGCGTGTAAAATCGAACCCTTCACAACCCTTCCCGGAAGTGTAAAGTTAAAATTGTCCTTCAAAAAAAATTTAAAATTTGAATTTTATCCTTGGGCATAATTTATATTAACATTTTAAAATAAATGCAATTTTTGAAATTATCCATCTATATAAATTTCTCTTCTCTTTAAATCTTCATCTCATAGTCATAACTAAAATTTATTTGTAGTTGAAAACATTAAGGGCTTTTTGCCCCAGTGGAAATATAACTGGATCGTAGACCTCTATTATATCATCCAATAATTGAAATTTATCTCTTAATAATGACGCTAAAGCTAACTGCATGCGAATCCTCCCCAAATCCCTGCTAGACATCGGAGGATCATCGCACAGCTCGTGATTCTTCTTCACATCCCCGATCCCATAAGCAACCCAAAGAATTTTTTAAAACACATATTTATTGCCTCAAATTTCATAGATGATGGCAAATTGAATCCAAATTGATATGTGGGCAAGTGGATGATGTGGAGAGGCAATATAATGATATTTTAATGTGTGAAATGGAGTTATTGCATTTTTACTTCATTGTTCAATCAATTTAATAAATAATATTACTTTGTATGGCCAATTGAATCCGAATTGACATGTGGGAAAGAGGATGATGTAGAGAGGCAATATAATGAAATTTTAATGTGAGAAATGGAGTTATTGTAGTTTTAGTTCAATGTTTAACCAATTTAATGAATAATTACACATGTCTTTCAAAGCATTGATGTTAAGACCTTGCGGCGGGAGTTGACTTTATTGTAATTTATTATGCTTGAGATATCAATAGTTGTGGTTTTGATGGTGAGAGTGAATGGACTAGTTTTTATTATTTTAGTTGTGTTATTAAACTTTAATTGTTTCATTCATTGTCGTGAATGGTGGCAAGGTTGTCTTATTTGTGTTGCTAGGCTTCATTGTTTTGTTTGCCATTGTAAATGGTGGTGTTGGTCCTGGCTTGTTCATGTCATTGTGAATTTATGTTGTTGTTGTGTTGGTGGTAGGAGTGAATGCATTGCGCTCATTCTTGTGTTGGTGGTAAGAGTAAGTGGAGTATCGCCTACCCTTTCTCAGATTGTTTATTATTTGTGCTATTGAGCATCTCTTGGTTGATTCATTATGTTGTAATCACCATGGAAACTAGAAGTTTACAATAGGTCCAATTGTCATTTGTGTTATTGAGGTCTTATTCACTGTGAATTACCTATGCTAATCTTTGTTGTAATGGTTGTGGTGTTATCGTGTGGTGTGAATGGACACTCATGGTGACTATGTACTAATGGGTGCAAAGACAAGGGTTTGGTTGTATGTCATTGTTTATTACATCTTTGGCTAGGTTGTTAAAGAGAATAGCTAGTAGGATTTGGTGACTTTGGAGGGTTGTTTGTCAAACAATCAAAGGTTTGTGAGAAGTTTTTGTTCTTTTTTTTTGAATGCCAAAGGTGGATAAGGATTAAAAAAACACATATACTTTTTATTCCTTAGAAGAAAATTATTTTTTATAGTGCTTGTTTACATGGCATTTTCCAACTATTTCATCAACAAAACATAGCTACATGATATAGCCTCTTTTTATCTAATTTTGTCCTTTATTTTCTGCCATATATAAACTTTGATATTGCATTAGTCTACATCAATATTTGTAGCTTAGCCTTTTTACCTACCCATCACTGTAACCCACATA
Organism: Pseudotsuga menziesii; assembly: GCA_001517045.1. Classification (NCBI taxonomy): domain Eukaryota; kingdom Viridiplantae; phylum Streptophyta; class Pinopsida; order Pinales; family Pinaceae; genus Pseudotsuga; species Pseudotsuga menziesii. Next base: position 163,864 of record LPNX010692812.1, read on the forward strand.
CTTCTCTTTTGATAAAAAGACTGCTCAAAGATTAACCTTCAATTTTCTAATATTATACTCTAGACAACAAAAAAATAAACCATTCACATCGTAACCATAAAAATGAAGTAAGAACTTCTTGAATCTTCAAGCAAAAAAATGTAAATTTACTTGTGGGTTTGGTTGCTTTTAGGGTTATTGGTAAAGTTGAAAGAAATTTATAAGAAAGATGTGTTATTTTTTTGTGCTTCTAGGGGTGGAAAGGGTCAAATTTGGTTAGGGTCACTTGGACAATACTTTAGATACATGCTCTTGAATTAAGAATCCCAACAATGAAAACAAGATAAGCTTGGTGTGTTTCTCTACATTAAACTAGGTTCTTTTGATTTAAACAAGGAAATGGTTGTTTTCCCAATATACAATTGTTTTGGTCTTTGCATGCATTAACTAGTAATTTGTTTGGGATTTCTATTGTTTTTCTATGGCGTTCACAACTTGGGATTGTAACATATTTCACAATTATGTTATCTTCTTTAATGCTTCTAAATTTTAATATGTGTAAGTTTGAATTGTTTAGAGATGTATTTCATTATCACTTCACCTTACTTTTTTGTAAGTATGACATATAATATTAAAATTTTATTGAAACTTTACATATTCATGCGTCCATTATTGCCACCTTGGCATTCTGAATCAACCAACTGTCCATACTCTATCTTAACATTAAATAAACCAACATGACCCCTCCCTCGAAGAGTAAAACAAGGCATACAAACCATTAGACTAATAACAGTTCCAAAGTCAAAATGTTAGAAAACCATCATTACAACATTTGCTAAGGCTCTAAATTCCAGCAAACCAAACATCTATGGCCCAAAACTATATCAACTAAACCACATAAACTTCACAAACGAAAACCAAACAAACTTTTGATAAACACAACCATCAACCATCCTAGAATGAGAGCCCAAAGAAAAACCATCAAGGAACCTAGAATCTTAGCAGAGAAGACACATGGCCAGCATGTGACTGACATCCTATTGGTTCATTCCTTCCATTTTGGATATATGTGTCCTAGTCCCCTACCATGCCCAGCGATTAAAGAAAGGGTAAGCCTGGTTAATTTCCTATCACATCAATATTCATGTGTAGGAGTCGGGTTTCTGCATATAATTCATACCAAAACGCCACCGAAACCTCGTCCCCTTTATCCTTGTTCTCTCATTCCAACAACACGCGGCCAAGGAGCCCCTTCACAACTCGCATCTTTGATCCACTCCTCTAGAGCAACAAACTCTGTCAGAGGACTATTATCCTCCACCTCATGTCACACACTATGTTCAGACATCTCAATGTCCAATCGAATCGATGGGTGGATGGAGGCCCAATATAATTAGGCAGCATGAGGGCCGGTCCAAGCTAATGTTGGTCACTTATGACGCGTTCGTTGCAATGGAATTCTGGAAAAACAGAAATCAGAATGTCAAAAAGCAATATTAAAGGCACCTACACAACTTTTTGTAATATGGCGTAAGAATATGAAACATGGACAATCGGATTACCATCCACGATATATAAACTTTTATTTATGGAAACCAAGTATAAATCCCAAAAAACAAGGTTCTTCTAAGGTTGGTATGTTATTTTTTCCCCAAAAAGTAATGAATATGTTTGTGTTGCTCCACATGTTTGGTATGCAAATGGTGGAATTTTGTGAAAACGATTATATAGAGTGGTAGATAATAGGCATTTCTAGTGCAGCGTTATTTTTCCATATTTATTTATGTTATATTTTTTTTTAAATTAAGGAAGTCAGTGATGCCCTAAAATGACAAGGTCGAGCATTGGTCCATGACGTCTTGGTCTTAACATAGTCAATGAACAATATTTTTTTTAGTATGTAGGTCTTTGTGTCTTCTTGTGCGGGTTCTTTTACATTTTCTAAATAGGTGAGCCAATCAAAAGTTATAGCTGAAGCAAATAGCCTACCTTTTGTGTTAGAGTGACGTTAGTCCATTTAAAATTAAATAAAAAATAGAAAAGATAATAGATTTAAATAAAAATTACATATTCAGAATCTCTATATAGAGTTTCACAAGTGTGTGAATTTTCATTAGCAATGGATAAGCATGGCATATGCAAAATCATGCACAAAATAGGAGAAGTGGTACAAAACATGTTTTTTGTCATAAGATAGTCCAAACCACTTGGTTTGGAAACCCGAACTTAAAACCAAAGCAACCAAGTCATCCACCACGTAGGTTGGAAAAATGGATCCCACCAAAATTCTAAATTTAAAGTAGCATGTACGTGCAACAAACACGCGTGTGCATAGTTTAAAAAGTAATGTGCACGCACTAAAAGTGTGATCGCGCGTCTGAGTGTGTATGCGTTAAACATGCGTGCGTGCATATGTTTAGTTGAAACTTTGGTTTGATTTCATTTTCAAGCATCTCAATCCCCCCTCTCCCTAATTGTAATCCTCCTCCTCCTTTATTTTCCTAACCCTCTTCCCCTTTCTCTATGTCTCTCCCTAAACCTCCATCCCTATCTCTCACTCCTTCTCTCTCTACCCATATAACTGTGTAGTAGCTCTGTTTTCCACACACAGTCTCTCACTCTCATCCACACACAATTTATCTCTTTGATTCTCTCTCTCTCTCTCTCTCACACACACACACACACACACACACACACACACATAACATGTCATCCTACCTGAAATTAAGACAATGATGATGATGATGACAATGACGACGACGACGATGATGATGAAAAATGTTGTTGACGATGGTGATCATGACGATGATGATGACCATGATGATGATGATGATTGTCATGATGATGACTGTTACGGAGAGAAATTCCTATGGCTTGGGGTACCACAACAGACAACTTGACTCCAAAAATCAATCCTTTCCAATATGCAATAGAAATTAAATGTCTAACACTAAAGGATTAGACCTCATACCTTATTCCAGACGGTTGAAGTAGATCCCCGTTGAGCTTTCCAATCTTCAGCTTGAATTGATCTATTACTTCCTCAACAACAAGTAAACAATACAAGCATTCTATATATCATGGTGTTAGATCTATTCTAGCATATATAATCAATAATGTAAAAGCATTTGACATGATCCCATGGATAAAATATTCATTCAAACACACATTATTGGACAGGAAAAGATATTTATATTAATATAAATCAGAGATTACAAGATACAACGTCTGACGACACGTCTGCGAACCGGAGAAACTGAATCCCCCACTTGGGCCTCCACCACTTCAATCCTCCATCTCTCGATAACAAGCTCAAAATCAAAAGAAAATCTTGGGAAGAACACAAAAGTGCTCCAAGGGACAAAGGGATGCAGACTCAAGCATAAGTTCTGTCAACAATGGACTATAGTTTCGTTGCTCTCAATTCTCTCTTATGCCTTCAATGTACCAAGGGGTTCCTTATATAGCTTTTCAAAGGGGTAATGAAAGGTTGAATCTAAGCAATCTCAAGGCATAGGAAGGCCAGGAGTCAAATGAGTTGGATCCATGTCAAGGAAAACTCCAAAAGGATTTGGATTATGCACACATCCCGATGTACGCGGTTTTAGTGGTCAAACCCACGTATGTACGCGCTTATAGGTTTAAAAGTCACGTATAGCATTTTTCATGTGTTTTTAGGGATGATCAAGGAAACATCAAAGGACATAAAGTGGTCCATAGGGTCTAAGGAGTCTGCAGCGGGACATGGGAAGGCCATGCAAAGTGTGATTCACCTGGAGTGGTGAAATCCGCTATAACAGATGCCCCCTAATGTGTGAGGTCAGAGGGGTCATACGATGGCTAAAATACATTATAAGTCCATCCCAGAAGTGGAGTGATGAAGGACCCCAAATGGAAGACCAGCCACCCAATCAACATAGTACAATAATACAACTCTGCATACAACTGTAAATACATATAGAAGTCCCGGATACATAAGAGTACAATGGCCATGAATAGGCATGATACATGATATCACATATGTGGTCATCGCCACGTACAATATGGATAGATCAGAATATCCATGATGAATATATACAAAGGACCATGATCTCCAAAATGGCTGAAGATATATAATAGATCAAGATCTCCATAGTGGTTGGAAATATCTGACATATACTAGAATCAAGTCACGAGAGCTGAAATCTCATGAAAACTGGCACGATCAAGGAGGTAGCATATAAGAGATGCCACCAATCTAGAAAGTCTTCTACACCAACCGCTACAAGTACATGTCCTACTATGTGAATAGAGGTGTCGAGGTCGAACATAGTAGTCCATCGTCTGATTACCGGTCATTAATGTATACCATTAACAGACGCGAGATCACCCACCGATAATGAAAATGGGAATCAAGGTACTAGAGTGCAAACTAACAAGTGTGAATAAATGTGTTGAGGTTAAACACTTGAGAGGATCCATAGATCAGGGGACATTGATGTATTCCCAAGAAACTGTCGATGGCGAGAGAACCTGCCACTGATGACTGCAAGTCTCAAAGCACTCAAAATGACTCTAGACTCCAATCCTAGAATAAATGATCTGACGTCGATGGGATGAAATTTGCTGGAAGGAGGGCATTAAGGCATCCCCCATCATCCAACACGAGGTACTCAGCAAAGTTGTATAATGTGGAAGTACTCGATCATAAAGTGCATGAACCAATAACTGTACCAGGAATGGCCGACATGCAAAGTCAAGATAACTGAGGAATGGTCGACTTAGGTTTCAACTTCCTTCGAACAAGAGCATAATGGCATATGGTGACTGAATGAAGGCAACATAGACTCGATATACAAACTAGGACATCTCTGTGACACAGGAGGCATCAACAGAGGCTCCATAGGGATTGGAAGCTTAACCAGTCGGTGGAGATAAACTCAGATAAACGAGTACAGCTCCTAAAGTCAAACTATAACCCAACCAATGGATGTGATATATAGTGCTCTGTTCGAAGGTGACACGACTCGAAAGCTGCAAAAGATAACATCTTTCCTTGTCCGGCTTTTTGGTTTTTTGATTTTTTTTTTTGGACTTTTTCAGTTATTTGAAAAGCTTGAAAAAAGAATAAACTAGCTTTATAGTTACAAACTAGGAGGAGACGAGTGTCATAAGGGAAAAAAAACTAGTTCCAAGCAGTGGAACATACCTATGCTCTATGCAAGGATACATGTGTAGGATATCGACACTCGGGGGAAAATCCCCTCTTGGTAAAAAGGGAATCAAGCTGCGAAGGATATAAAAATGGCTCTGCATGGCTAGACATGAGACAAGCTCGAGCTATATGGCTGAAATGAAATGTCAGGGGAGCCGGTATAAAGCTCAATAAGGTAGGCAAAGCTCATGATAATGCATTCACAACTTGACATGAGGGAGTCCTGAGGGAAAATAGGCCAGCATAAGATCAAGATGAGTATGAGGCTCTTGTGAAATGTCATGGTAGTACTATACAATGGAGTCCCACACCCTAAAGGAGAAACCATCGACATGGGAACCAAATGCAAATAAGGCTTTAACTAGGGTACCCATGTAAGGGGAGGCTCTACCACTCATATCATGCCACTTCTAAAGTAGCAAGAAGGTTCCATGACATAATAGAGTGGGTTCATACCTAAGGTCATGGTGATATGGTCACAAGGTCATGCAGAATGCAAACGATGGTGAAACCTAACCTATATGCTAGTTTAGTCATGATACCTGAGATCGGCATGAACGGGTCAATCCAACGGCTGAAACGACACTGAAAAAGGTCTTCTACAACACCAATTATGTCAAAAACGGTAAAAAATGGTTAGAAAATGTCGAAACTATAGGAAAGGGGGTAAAAATTTTCAAAAATTTGAAATTTTTTCTATAAATAGTAAAAAATATAAATCATTTGAAACTTTTACCCATTTGAGCTTTGACTTTCAACTGCAAATTCTAGGAGATCCAGCCGGCGGAATTCACAACCGTTTCTTCTAGGTATTTACTCATGCTCTCCTCTTGCATTTTGACATAATTTTTATAGATTTTCATGGTCAAATTAATTTTCAAGTCCATCCCAAAATGAGCGCTGTGGCCCACGCAGAAATCGAGGCTTTTTCTACGTATAGGGCTGGATATACGTGGAAAAGGGCCTCAAAACCGCGTACATACGCGGCTGTTTTCAAAACAGTTGCGTATGAGTCCGTGCATATGATTTTCAACTAAACTAATGGGCAAATTTTCAATTTATTTTGCAGGATGGTGCTAGAGTGGAGAGAGCGTGAGCATGGTGAAGTAGAGGAAGTAGTAAGGGCCGACTTAATGGCTCAACAAGCTCTTCGTGCATGTGGAGTCTAAAAGTTTTGGTGTCTTGGTGGTTTGAGGGCCAAACCAAGACTACTACAGATGCTGGTAGACTATTGGGATCTAGACTCGTAGTCCTTTCATATTGATGGGATGTCCCTCACTATAGAGGTGGAGGACATATACTTTATCATAAGTCTTTCTAGATGAAGGGAGGTGGTGAACCTTCGTTCCCAAGGTGGGACAGGGGGTGTCTTGACTATCGATGAGTACATTGCAGTGTACTATTATCCAGACATCGAGAAGGTGGGGAGTCAGGTCCCTACCAATGCTATACAGGTGCTGGGCCTAAAGGCCATATTATTGACACTGGGCAGGATAGCCGGCTTAGCATCACTCCACCAGGCCTCGTGGCCTCTGATGTTCTATGTAGTTTAGTGCATGAGACCCACAATCTATGACTGGAGTACTATGCTACTGAGCAACATGAAACACCAGCTCTGTGAGTGTAAGGCGGGCAGGGTACGGAACTTCGGGTTCAGCAGTATCTTGAGCATGTTTTTCTTCGAGCGTGTTCTAGGATTGAGCCCTAGAGTGGATGTTCCTCTCCATGGGGTTCGAGAGCCGGCCCAACAGTGTTGGGAAAATGCTATGCGCATATTGGGGGGTGGTAGGGTGGCCAACCCATATCCAGCTGACTTCTTTCCATGGTGGCGACGATAGATAGTTTCCATTGATGACTACCCCTATGTAGGGATAGATTTTCGGGGGGATCCGGACATGCCATTGCCACTAGGATCGAAATATGGTGATATAGGTAACGAATCTCGACCCTCACTTTTTAAAATTTTTTGAGTTATTGAATTTTTTTGTATTTTCTTGATTTTATGGAAGCAAAAAGACATGTTTTTGCGTGACGACACATAGTGACATCTACCATTTGTGTGCAGATGTGGGACCACGGTGGCCAGAGGGCTTCCCTCATCATAGACGAAGGGGAAGAGGAGATGACATCACGGGTGTGGATGCAGAGCGAATGCTCCAGAGCATTCATACCAACTTTGTGAGACTGACTCATAGAGTTCTGATGGTGCAAGTCGAGGACTTGCCTAAGGCCATGCAGTGACAGGTGGTGGGTGTACCATGTGCATGGGTGCATTTATTTCGATGGCTAGCTAGAGCCGTAGTGACGTTCCATGATCACAACCCTCCTCCTCCTCCACAGGATTAGACACCTGGGAGTGTATCTATTTTGTACGACCGTGTATTATATGATGGTGGCTTAAAAGCCCCACTTTTGTATCATGACACTATGTATTATCACATTTTTGATGTATAAAAAGTTTTATGGTGATCGATTTATTTATTTACATGTGTAAAAATTTTGTTTGTGATTAATTTATTATGAATCAAACAAATGCCAATCTAACACGTAGTTAGCATACAAGTCAGCAACTTGATTATTATTTCTTGGAATGTGTATATATGTTATATTGTCAAATTTCCGTTCTAATAATCTCACACATAAGAATATTCTCAATAACGTCGGATCTCTAACATGGTACAAACCATTGATCTGTGACACTACTAACTCCGAATCAAGACATACCTCAATAGATAGAACGCCATGTAGAATGGCATCCCATAGAAGCTCAATAACGGCGCTATATTCAACAACATTGTTGGAAGATGGCCGTAGACATACACCTCCTGAAGACAGTACCTGACCCATAGGAGTATAAATCACCCAAGCAGCAGAGGCTGAGTGTTGAGTGTGACGGCTTGCACCATCTGCGAATCCTATCTAGGTGGAAGATTCCATTGACATCTGCCAAACGAAATGGAAACTAATCACAAACCTAATCACGATAAGAAAAAAACCTAACTATGAAACGCTGTACAATAATATACAACAAGCAGCCTTGGCTAAAGATTATGCATAGTATTTTTTTAAGATAGAGCCCATTTCTAGGCTCCGCCAAAGTTGTTCCTTCGTAATCCACTAACTCATAGGCACCCTTCTCTAACACACGCTTGACCACGTAAGGACCATGCCACATAGGATTAAATTTCCTTGCCCCCAAGGGTTCTTTCGGTTTATCCCACAAAAGGACCAAGTCTCCTTCACTAAACACTCTTGGATGGACAAACTTATCATACTGGACCTTAACGCAATGCTTATTAACCTCTAGAGCCACCAAGGCATCCCGACGCTGCTCATCGAGTTGCTTAAGGTGAGCCAAACGCTCCTCCAAAGGTGAAGTGTCTGGTAAGAGTTCCACAGCTAGCTTCAACGAAGGAATTTTGCATTCAACTGGCAATATCGACTCCACTCCATGTACAAGTTGATATGGAGAAAAACCAGTGGCAGTCTTAACCGCGGTTCGATATGCCCACAAAGCAGGATATAACATAATGTGCCAATTATTCTTGCTTTCTGCGATGGTTCATTGGAGAATGGATTTGAGTGATTTATTCACTGCCTCTACCTGTCCATTTGCTTGGGGGTAGTAAGAAGAGGAGTGCTCTTACTTATACCCTAACTTTGATGCCAACTCTTCCATCATACGGTTCTGAAAGTGCGAGCCATGGTCAGTGACAAGCTCTTTCGAAATCCCAAAATGAGTAATAATTTGGTTGAATACAAAGTGAGCGGCTCAACAGCCACTATAATGTGATGGTGCCCCCCAGTCAAAGCTGGGTTGCAATCCATAAAATCGAGCCCCCACTTAGTGAAGGGACCGACGGTGATAATGGGATGTAATGGGGTAGGTTTCGAGCACATATTACATGCGAACACCTGGCAAGGGTGGCACCTCTTGACCCCATCAATACAATCCTTAAAGATCGACGACCAGAAATAACCCGCTCTCAAAATCTTTTGAGCTGTAGAAATCCCAGATAAATGACCACCACACGCCCCTCCATGGAAATCATTTAGCACAACCTCAGCCTCGTCATGAGTTAAACAATGTTGTAAAATGGAATCTACCCCATGGCGGTACAAAGTATTGTCCACTATAAGGTAGTTCTTAGAGACGTGACGTAATCGTCGTCGTTCATCTCGCAAGAGGTGAGTAGGGGTCTTCAGTGTTTGTAAATATATTATAATATCCCCATACCATGGGTCTAATGTATAGATTAAGAATATGTGTTCATCGACAAACGTATATTCACATACCATCTCCTCGGCCTCGTTCGGAAAATCCGATATAAGCTCTGCAAAGACTAAAGACTTCTTCAATTTTGCCGAAACAAACTCGAGATCAAATTCTTGCAGAATGAAAATCCATTTATTATACTTTCCCCCAATCATCCTTCAGGTGAGGACGAATTGAAATGGATTGACATGGGACACAACCAAGGTCTGGCGAAGGAGAATATAATGTCTCAAACGCTGAACCGCATGTACGGTAGCTAAAGCAAGCTTCTCGACATGAGAATAACAAATCTCTGCATCAATAAGGTTTCGGCTTAGATAATATATGACATTCTCTTGGAGCTCTTCATCCTCTTGAACCAAGACCATACCAATCATCTCTAAAGACGTGGCCACATATAATAAGAAATCACAGCTATAGTCCGGAGGACTAATCACCGGGGCCGATGCTAGGGCTCGCTTGAGTGCATCGAAGGACTCTTGGGCTCATTCATCCCAATAAAAGGGAGCATCCTTCTTCAAGAGACGCATAAAGCCTCTAGTCAAATTGGCAAAGTTGACAACAAATCTTTGTAAGAATTTTTTCATGCCTTGCAAACACTGAAGATGACGAATATTCTTCGGGGAAGACAACTGAAGTATTGCCTCAACCTTCAAAGGGTCAACTCTTATACCCTCTTTTGAAACGATGAATCCTAAAAAATGACCTGATTTCATGCAAAAGATGCACTTATGAGGATTTAATGTAACTGAATAGTGCTGGCATCTTTGGAATACCAATCTCAAGTGATAGGGATGACGCATTCTCATATGAGAATGAGCAGCGAGATCATCCAAAAAGACTTCGATAATTGAATTGAGATCGTGGAAAATCAAGGTCATTTCCTGCTGAAATGTAGCTTCGGTGTTTTTAAGGCCAAAAGGCATTTTTCGATATGCGAACGTTCCCCAAGGACAAATAAATGCAGTCTTATGTTGGTCCTCAGGTTTAATTTGTATCTGATTACACCCGAAAAAGCCGTCCATAAAGGAGAACACCTCGCTCCCCGCACACTCATCCAAAATATGATCTATAAAAGGTGTGGGGAAGTTATCCTTAGGACAGGCACGATTCAAATCACAGAAATCAGTGCATATGTGGATCGCTCCCTGATTCTTATCCACCGGAACGGGATTTGAAACCCACTCCTTCAGGGGAATGGGATAGATGAAACTGACTTTCAACAGTTTCTCTATCTCTGCCTTAATGGCGGGTGCTTTCCTAGGATTCACCGCCCATAAACGTTGTCGAACAGGCTTAGCGTTGGGGTAAGTATTAATATCATGCTTGACAATACAAGGGTCAATACCTGACATCTCGTCGTAGGACCAAGCAAAAATATCGCAGAATTCCTTGAATATCTTGGTATATTCCAGAATCTCAGCATGGGAACATTCCGCCCCAATATAGACATTCTCTATTGTGCCAGGATTGCAAGAGATGTTGATAGGAATCGTTGAAGATATGTTTTCCATGTTTCAATCAGCCATCGGACTAGGAGAGCTTAATGGAACCACAGGACTACCAACTCTTTGACTAAGAACCGCCCTAAAATCCTCATGCTCCAAATGGTCAAGCTCTGGAAGGAAGTACGATCTATGATGAAGTTCCTCCCATGGTGGCTCAACTCCCGACATAGCCTCAATAATCGCTTCATCCAAAGGGTAAACCATATCAAGGTAGTCGTGGGCATGAGAATACTGTACTGCCCATGTCGGCAGCACATACGGGTCCTCCTCCTCCGTCTGTGAAGAGGAAGGACTAGGCTCTGCAACACTCTTGAGATTAGCTTGATAAGCTATCATGGCTGCAGGCAACGGCACGCTTGTATCGACAGGCTCACTCGAAGCACTCGATGTAGGAAGAATACAAGGGTCTTCCATATGATTCGTGTGAAAAGACACCGATATCGTAGAAGTTGAAACCTCATCGGAACTAGATCCTATCATGAGGATCGGTGCAGGACAACTAAATCTTCCCATGAGGGATGGATACATGCCTACACCCACACTCCCAGTTATCGGGTGAGAGTGCTCAATGATCGGGATCGAAGCTCCCGAAGATGCGGTAACAGATGGATTCTTGAATGTCATTTGATCAATCGTTACAATATTCCCATTATGTGGAAAGCATACAACGCGAAACAAGGAAGAAGAAACGGCTTGCATACTGTACATCCAGTTCCTACCCAGCAAGAGATTATAGTCAAGGGGCGCATCAACCACCTCAACCTCTATCGCAATGGTCTTTCCCCCCAAACGAACTTTAAGGGAAGGAAGGATGCCATGCGGCCTAAAATATCTCCCATTGAAAGTAGTTAACATAGTCACTGATTTAGACATCTCAGGAGAACTGAGACCCTTCCAACATGCCAAAGACATCACAGAAGCATAAGCGCCCTCGTCAATCACAGTACATTTGACGGTCATACCAAGACATTCTACGTGCACCAAAAGAGACACATAGTAGGGCAAGCGAGGCTAATGTCCTGCGGTTTCAAATTTGATCACAGAGGAAGAATCATCATTGTTCACACCAAGGGAAGAAAGCAACGCCTTCCTTTGTGAAGGACAACTTTGAAGCACTTCCAATGCAGACATCGCACAAGGAGTATGGCCCAAATCCTCGACAACTGAATAATTCTGGGCAGCTCAGGCATTTGGATTATGCCCTGAACACTTAAGGACTCCCTTAGGAATGCGAGGTGAAGCCTTAGGTTTATCTGTAGGTTTCTCAATGCACAAAGGGGATCCTGGTGGATCAGGATTTTTGCCTGGGCTGGGTTGTGACGAACTATAATCTTTCACATGAGTCACAACTTTCGCAGCACGGACCATGTTAATGCACCCATGACCACTACCCTTCGGTGGATCATCATCACTAGACTGGTCATGGGACTTCGAGTTCATATTTTGATTATGCGGTAAAGGGTTAGTTAGCACAGCTGGGCCTTGTGCTAAGAATATCGAAGCTTCTTCAATCTGAGGGCACAAGTAAGTGAGGTGATCGTCCTTACATAGCTTGTAAGGGAATTTAACCTTATATTTCGCTTACTTGTCCCCCCCAGCATTTCTACCGTTCTTGTCATTATTGTTAGCATTCTCATTCTTATTCCCACCCTTTCGATTATTATTTTTACCCTTTTTTCTATTCCATCCGGGCTGCTGGTTACCCTTCTGGTCCGACGATTGCATAGAAAGTACATTCGCCATTTGGGCAGGTTGAGATCAAGCCGTAGCTTGTCCCGAAGCAGATTGGTTGATTGACAATTTACTAGCTTGTTTTGCAACCGAATCTGTAGGTTTCGCACTTGCACAACCCACAATGCCATCGGCATGTGGTCCAGGTTTGACTTTGGGATCGAAACTGGAACGAGGAGCATTGGGAATAATCTCATACAACAAACTAGGGTGAGCATAGATAAAGTCCAGTTCCTATGCCCTAAAGATCGCTTGTTCCTCATTCTGCACTCCAGATGTGGAAACATCCTTCGCTATATATGGCAATAATGACTTGAGGAACCACTCAAGGAGGAATTCCGGCGGTATAAAAGCTTTAATTAATCTCTTCCATCTACGCCACTCTTGAATATGATTAGAAATATGTGTGGCTTTATCTTGTTGAAATGTCGACAAGAGTTCAGTACTGAAGTCATAGCAGACTGGTAGCTGGAAGTGATTAAGAAAAGTCATCGCAAGGTCGTCGAACAAAGTGAAAGCTCCCTTAGGTAACTCTATATACCATTTCGCAGCAGGCCCTGTGAGGGTGCGTTGAAATAGTTGCAAACGGACTGAGTCCTGATGTAACAAATTCAAAGAGCACCAAAGGTGAAACATAGTAACATGTTCACTCGAATCCTCTCCCGGTTTGCCTTCGAACTTAGGTATGTCCGAAGGAAGCTTGGTAGGGATAGCCGGCCAAGCCGGGTCATGAGCCATAGGATCGTTCGTAAGTCTCGATAAGTCAGGAAGATTAAGCGTTGCAAGGAAAGGGAGCCTAGGATGTTGAGGTCGATGGACCGCTCCCTAGTTCATATAGGGTTGATTACCACCATGGCCTTGGCCATAGTGTCCTCCTCCTATCTGACCCGTATAGGGTGGCGTGGAAGTACCATAGTATGGTGGGCCTTGACTAATAGGAGCTACAAAGCCGTAATTAGGAGAGTAAGCAGGTTGTTGATACCCGCCTCCATAAGGTGAAGAAACCTATCCACACTGTGTCCCATAATAAGGTCCATAGGTCATCACATGCGATGCCCCATGAGACACTCTGTAGGTAGGAAGATACACTCCGGAAGTAGGGATATAAGCCCCGGAAGTAGCAAGATGACCTCTAGAAGCATGAACATAGCCTCTTAATGCAACGGGCAGTATGTGAACTTGAGACACAATCGGTCTAGTAACCGCAGTACAGACCTAACTCGTAGCCATATACCGGCTCAAAGGACCACACGAATAAGGTGGAGGATGTACATTTGAAGAACTAGGGAACGAGAATGAAGGAACTTGAGTAATAATATATGTATTACCACCTATCGTCACTCGTCTCGGATCGCTAACCCTAGACCTAGGAGGGAGATATGATGTAGCTTCCACCACTGGGATGGAAGGTGCAATGTGACTAGTGCTCCCAAACCTCTCTGCATGGTAAGGAATGAGAGTTCCCCCAGGCATAGTGTTAGGCTCGAAATCGGATTCGACATGAAATGTCAAATCATGTGCAGGGAAACCAGATGTAGCATAACTACCGTAGCTAGTGCTGGAAAGTTCAAAATGAGTCTCAGCGTCCTCCGACATTCCATACCGGTAACGCGGCAACGGGGAATCAGACCTAGAGTGAGTAGGCCTATCGTGCGAGGGTCCTATCTCAGAAATCACAGGACCTGACTCAGCTAAGTCGGGTGAAGGATCATAAGTAGGAGTAAATTCCCCATCGTCTACACAAATGGGAGGAGGTGGTTCAGGAATATCTTCTAAACGGTCTCCCATGGTGTGTGAATCAATGTGTGAAATATTCCGCTTGGACTGTCTAGGTCTCTATCCCAAAGGAGGAGGAGAAGTAGAAGGCGGAAGTCCTGCTAAACGACGAGAACGGCGAGGAACTGCACTCGAATCCACAATGACTCAAAAAAAATAGAAAAGACTCTCTATTTACATAAACCCTAGGCCAACTATCGTGCATAGAGAAATCACTAATAAAATCTAAAGCCAAATGCAAGCAAACAAGGGATGGATAAGTGAGCTCCTGAATGAAGCAGGTATGTCTCGCCTAGGAGAGGCTTGAGACTCCCATACACAACAAGCGGAGGTACGTAACCAATTATTGTGGCCCTCAGCTTCAACGCGTAAAGCGACTGTGCTGTCTGACCCCAACCTGGCCGGGACACCTGCAGAATAACCCCTGCAAAGTACCCCCTCAATATCCTAGGTAAGGTCACTAAGGTCACCTCAATATAATCAATGCTCAGGTGGACAGTCGCAGGTGGGATTGACCGTATGGGCAGGGTAGAAAAGCCCAAAACTCTCAAAAGAGCCCCCAGATACGAATACAATCCTGGAAATATCTCCGGTGCTACTCAGTTATGACTAGGGGTCATCCCAATCAATAACCGCTCACACTGCCTTGTGCTTAACTCCCTTTTGAGAGGAGGATCCTGAGAAACACTGGTTATACCAAGGATTTCACACACTCACCTGGACAGACACCTATATGTTGTTGTTTAGTGATCTTGGAGAATTGACTTACAATGGACTATTCCAAGATCCTAAAACCTAAGCTTGTTGGTGCACCCTAGAAAAGAAAAGAGTGTAATTCATTTTATTTAGCATTGATTTTAGTTGGCTTTATTACTCAAAAAAGGGATATGATTGTGCAACTGATGGTGTTATGATGCAACAGAAAGTAAAATGCGGACCTAACAATCAATGCAAATGCATTGTGTCCATGAAAACAGGGTATGCTACTACGTGAAATGCACAATTCTTCTTCAAATGATGAATGCAAATTTCCTATATGAAGTCCTAACTAGTACTCCAAAGCAAATCTATCTAGTGCAAGTACAATGCAAAGTGAAAAATGCAATGCATGATGATAAGCAAATGTTTTTGGATTTTTTAAAAATAAAAGAGATGCAAAAAGCAAAAGAATGATTCTACGACCCGTAGACTCTGCAAGCACACCTAAATAGCACTCAAGCGAAGCACTAAGGTAAAATAAATCTAATGCAGTAATCTCAAACAAAAAATCAAAAATGCCATGACAAGAACTTTCTTAAAAAAGAAAAATTAGGCTAAAAAAACGTTTCTGGTCAGAAACAGAGGTCAAAACGGACTCAGGCAGTGCCAAAGGAGACTCAACAAATATTAGAATTCACCCAACAACCAATTATATTCCCCAAAAATGCAAAATCAAGGGCATACGCGACTGTTCGCAGTAAACCCACGTGTATACGCAGAAATCACAGAAGAAACCGCGTGTATACGTGACTGTAAATCAAAAACCCACGTACAGGAAGAAAGGTGCATAAAATCAAGGAAAACAGACAGGCTGAGACAAAATTCACACCAATCAGACTCTACCAGGCATACATGCCCCCATACCCGACACAGAAACAATAGAGAAAGAGCAATTCAAATTCATTGAATGCCAAGAAAACAACCCCCAAAGGACAACTACTAGGAACTCCCCATCGGAGTCGCCAATTCTGTTACGGAGATAAATTCCTATGGCTTGGGGTACCACAACAGACAGCTTGACTCCAGAAATCAATCCTTTCCAATATGCAATAGGAATTAAGTGTCTAACACTAAATGATCAGACCTCGTACCTTATTCCAGACGGTTGAAGTAGATCCCCATTGAGCTTTCCAATCTTCATCTTGAATTGATCTATTACTTCCTCAACAACAAGTAAACAATACAAGCATTCTATATATCATGGTGTTAGATCTATTCTAGCATATATAATCAATAATGTAAAAGCATTTGACATGATCCCATGGATAAAATATTCATTCAAACACACATTATTGGAAAGGAAAATATATTTCTATTAATATAAATCATAGATTACAAGATACAACCTCTGACGGCACGTCTGCGAACCGGAGAAACTGAATCCCCCACTTGGGCCTCCACCACTTCAATCCTCCATCTCTCGATAGCAAGCTCACAAGCAAAAGGAAAGCTTGCGAAGAACACAAAAGTGCTCCAAGGGACAAAGGGATGCAGACTCAAGCATAAGTTCCGTCAACAATGGACTATAGTTTCATTGCTCTCAATTCTATCTTATGCCTTCAATGTACTAAGGGGTTCCTTATATAGCTTTTCAAAGGGGTAATGAAAGGTTGAATCCGAGCGATCTCAAGGAATAGGGAAGGCCAGGAGTCAAATGAGTCAGATCCATGTCAAGGAAAACTCCAAAAGGATTTGGATTATGCACACATCCCGATGTACGCGGTTTTAGTGGTCAAACCCGCGTATGTACGCGCTTATAGGTTTAAAAGTCGCGTATAGTATTTTTCATGTGTTTTTAGGGATGATCAATGAAACATCAAAGGACAAAAAGTGGTCCATAGGGTCTAAGGAGTTTGCAGCGGGACAGGGGAAGGCCATACAAAGTGTGATTCACCTGGAGTGGTGAAATCCGCTATAACAATGATGATGACGATGATGGCGAAGATGATGACGACGACGATGATGATAATGATGATGATGATGAACATTGATGATGAACAACGATGATGATGATGACGATGATAATGATGACGACAACGATAATGATGATGTTGATGATGATGATGATGATGGGATTTGATTCTCCCATCATAGTTTGATTAAATCATACCCTACATGAAATTAAGACAACAATGATGACGACGATGATGAACAATGATGATGATGATGATGACGACAACGATGATCATGAAAAATGATATTGACGACGATGATGACGATGGTGATAATGATGATGCGGATGAAGATAGTGATGATGACCATGATGATGATGATGATGATGATGATGATGATGATGATGTTGATGATGAAGATAATGATGATGACCATGATGATGATGGTGTTGATGATGATGATGATGATGATGATGATGATGACGATGATGATGTTGATGATGGTTATGGTGATGATGATGATGATGACCATGACGTTGATGATGAACAATGATGATGATGATAATGATGATGATGATGATGATGATGATGAGAATTATGACGATGATGACGATGATGAGGATGATGAATATGATGATGATGATGATGACGATGACGATGATGATGACAATGACGATGACGATGACGATGACGATGATGATTACGATGACTATGACCATGACTATGATAACGATGATTATAATGATGATGATGATGATTATGATGATGAGGATGATGATGACTATGATGATGACTATGATGATGATGATGATGATGCCGATGAGGATGATGATGACAATGAAGATGATGATGACAATGACAATGACGATGACAACGATGACGACGACGACGATGATGACCATGACGATGATGACCATGATGTTGATGATGAACAATGAGGATGATGATGATGAGGAGGAGGAGGAGGACGACAATGATGATGATGAGAATGAGGACTATGATGATGATGATGATGATGATGACGATGAAGATGAACAATGATGGTGATGATGAAAACTGATTGTGATGATGATGATGATGATGATGACGATGACGATGATGATGATGATCACGATGACTATGTATATGATGATGATGATTATGAGGATGATGATGATGATTACGATGATGAGGATGACAATGATGATGGTGAGGATGATGACTATGATGATGATGTTGAAAAATGATGGTGATGATGATGATGATGTCGATGATGATGAGGAACGATGATGATGATGATGATGATGATGATGATGAATGATGATGATGATGATGGCAATGATGATGATGAGGATGATGACTATGATGATGATGATGAGGATGAGGATGATGATAATGATGATGATGATGATGGTGATGATGATGATGATGATGATGATGATGATGATGGAAATGATGATGAACAATGATGGTGATGATTATGATGATGATGATGACAAGGATGAGGACGACGATGATGATCACGATGACTATGACTATGATGATGATGATGATGAAATGACGATGATGATGATGATGATGATGACCATGCTGATGATGATGAACAATGATGATGATGAACAATGATGATGATGATGATGATGATGATGATGATGATGAACAATGATGATGATGATGGCATTTGATTCTCCCATCATAAGTTGATTAAATCATACCCTACCTGAAATTAAGACAATGATGACATTGATGATGATGAACAATGATGATGTTGTTGATGATGATGATGATGGCGATGATAATGAAAAATGATATTGACGATGATGATGATGATGGTGATGATCATGATGAGGATGAGGATGATGAGGATGAGGATGACCATGACCATGATGATGATGATGATGATGATGATGACGATTATGTTTATGATGGTTATTGTGATGATGATGACGGTAATGATGGTGACCATGATGCTGATGATGAACAATGATGATGATGCTAATGATGATGATGAGGATAAGGATGCAGACGATGATGATGAGGATGATAACTATGATGATGATGATGATGCTGATGATGAGGATGATGATGACGATGAACAATGATGATGATGATGATGAGGATGATGATGATGATGATCAGGATGTTGCTGATGATGACGATGATAACGATGAAGATGCCAATGATGACGATGATATCCACGATGACTATGACTATGAATATGATAACAATGATGATGATGATGATGATGCCGATGATTACAATGATGAGGATGATGATTACTATGATGATGATGATGATGTCGTTGTTGATCATGATGATGATGATGATGATGATGATGATTATGATGATGATGACGACGACGATGTCCATGATGATGATGACGATGATGGCTATGAGGATGATTCCCATCCTCTGCCATTTCAATATATATCATTATTTGGTAAACATTCTGTCTCTATAGTTCATTAAAACATACTCATGACACCCATATCCCATTTAAAGACCTACAAAGAACTTGTACAAGGGGCTCATGTGTTGGTTCAAGGACTTGTTGAAGGATCACACACATTAGAATGTTCAACAATATCATGATATCTTACACATTAGAGTGGTTTCTCATGGTGATTGATCCCTAGAAGTGGGGTTTGTTGTCTAAGGACCTAATGATCTTGCTCTACCCCCCCGCCACTCTCCATCTCTCTACTCTCTCTCTCTCTCTCTCTCTCTCTCTCTCACACACACACACACACACACACACACACACACACACACACACACACACACACACATATTGAACATGTCATGCTACCTTGTTTATAGCCTAATGCCCAAATGGTTGCACTAGGGCTTGAGGCCATGTGTTATTAACCATGGTCGCCACTAAACCTTTGTTAAACCTTGAAACCCATCCTTGGTCAGTGTTTGAGGCCTCCCTTACCCTCCAATAGCTATAGGTAAGGAGCCTAATACCGCATAATGGCACCCATGGGCCTAAGAAGAAAGTATTTGTGAAGACTATATTGTAAAAATACTCATACATGTGTGAATACCAAGACATCCTTGAAGAACGTTAGTCATTAAATGGGATAAATGTTAGTGAGTTAATGCTGTAAATGTTAGGAAGCAGTGCACACGCGTGTTTCTACATGTATGCATGGACATGTGTGCACGCTCCTATACATGCATGCGCACACCTGTTGCTAGTTAAAAAAAACCATAGATATGGATTCCCAGGGTTGCTACCAATTTTCATAGGTTTTCTACCACTGTTCACGTGTTTTGTGCTACTGAACTTTGGAATTTGGCTCACACTCAATCATCAATTGGACACTCTTTGATCTATTGGATAGAATATCACTAGTGGAATATAACAAACATATTCAATGGTCTTGGAAGTTAGTGGATACATTTAAACTGCAAGTTTTCATTGCTCGAAGAGATAATTTTGAATAGGTATAGTGAATTGTAAATAATTGTTTTCATTCACAAGATTTTAGATCATTTCATTGATTTATGTTTTAATGATATTCCTACAACAATATCTCTCTCATAGACAACAATCAATTTCACAAGAAGAATTCCCAACTATACATCTAAACAAGTCTCATGTTCTACATACAAGATCAAGTATGCAATGTTAACTAATAATGATTTGTACATGAATATATTTTGATTTCACACAATGATGGCATAGATGAAGTTATCTCTTGAGACTCTTCAATTTGAAAAAAAACCTTTGAAGCAATCATGGGAGAGGTTCCATATTGAATAGTTCACAAAGTTTTCCATATTCTCTATACAAGATGAAGTATGCGATGTAGAACAATCATGATTTGCACATGAATATATTTTGCACTCCGATAGCGATTTATAAATATTTAGATAACGATGTAGTCAAATACAGTTAGATTCATTTGGTGAATTTTAATTCATCCCCAATGATTCAAATTCCTCCTTATGTAACACTATTGTAACACCAGATTCCTTAATGAAGATAATACTGTAATTCTCTGAGCAATAATTGTCTGTTTCCTGTGAGATTTGATTTTTTTAGTTTGTATAATTCATTCCTCTTCACCGCACAATAATTAAGAATATGATTTCACTCAGTGCTTGGTGATCTAAATGGCATAGCAATTCTAACACCTATTTCCTCTCCATTAATTTGATTTCATTTACATCAAGGCCAAATATTTTATATGTGGAAATGAAGGGGGAATCGCTCTAGTTTATCTTCACAATCCCACCCTGAGTAGCCTAGTTGTCTGCATTCAAGATCGAAGAGGCTACCATCATCGCTTTCTTTTGCTGATACAAGTGTTGAGATTATTCAAATAACTGAGGGGGGGGGGTGAATCAATTATTTCTATGCTTAAACAATTTCTAATTTTCAAGGCATTATTACAGATCACAAATTTATAGTCATGGTGATGCAGAAAGTACAACTAGAGAAATGATAATCATTAATTAGACACATGATAGAGACAAACAAATATTAACAAGAAGCTCTAATTCATTTATATCATTTTTGTTTGAGAACCTACTCAAACAAGGTTGCAACCTCTATTTACAAACTTCTACTTGTAAAGAGCACCAACTCTCATGATTTTCTAGAACCCACTAAAAAATAAAGTTTTCCAGCTACTCATGAGTGGAAGTACCAACTTCCAGTTTTATAGGGTCTAACTTTTAAAGAGAAGAAAACATGTTTTTCCTATCACCACCATACAACCCTTATTCCTTAGATTTAAACATGTTCAATACAGTATGCAGAAAACAGGTATAACAGTGCATACCAACTCTGTTACAATTTTATGATCTACTTCAGGATCTAGTTAGTCAGAATCGACTCATGTTACTGTCTCTTTTCTCTGTATCCAGAGTCCTTGTTCATTCTATGATCCTCACTTTGACGACGGTCCATGTACTAGCTCACTACCTTCAGAGAGTGCACAAGTCCTCTCTCTCGCCCATTCTTTTATACATGCCAATCCCTAATCCCTTCACCTATTCATATTCCAGACTATTCAGTTTCATAATTGATAAAAATCGTTCAATTCCTCATGACAAGAAGGATCCAAATCAACAAGCAATCTATTACCACAACCTCAGTATTCCCGCAAATATGATTTTTTGCAATGACATTTCCGCAACTCTAACTCCTTCCATAAATGTCTTTTTCCACGACCCTTACTCCTTCCATAACTGTATTTTTCTACAACCCTTACTCCTTGTGCAACTATATTTTTACGCAAATTTGAGTTTCCACAGTTCAGCTTCCATAATATTCTTTCCACAAGATTTCTTCTATGCCATCAATTTAATGCAGACTCTCTCCTCTTCGTCGATCTGGAATAAGGTTTCAGATATTGCAGATTGCGGAATCGGGTGTACATTCTAATTTTCTTGAAAAATACTTCCAGATATCCCTTTCTGTAATTTTCTTTTGCATCGTCAATCTCTTACGACGTCTTTCCCGAACAGATGTAGATTGTGGATTGCGGGTTTTCCAAATTTGTTCAAACTACTTCCGCAATTTTTCTCATGCAACTTTGTTTCTGGATTTCTTCTTAACCATCGATTTCTTGCAGATTCAATCCTAGCCACCGATATTAGAACAAATGTGAATTTTGGATTGCAGGGATGCATTTTTTACTTCTCTCGAATTTTGTTTTGCAAATCGCTTTTTCGCAACTCTCTGAGCCGTCGATTTATTTCAGATTCTTTTTTGATAGTAGATATTTGGATTGTGGATTGCAGAATGTGGATATGTCTCCCAAATTTTTCGAAATGGAATTCCGCAAATCTCTTTCCGCAACTATTGTGAACCATCGATCTATTTTGAAGAATCCTTTCCTAACCGTCAATATTTGGATTGCGGATTGCAAAATGCAGAACCAAACTTTTAATTTTTCTGAAAATTAGAACTCCGCAATCTTGTTTTCACAATTTTCTGGACCATTAATTTATTTGTGGGTTCACTCTTGACTGTCAGATCTGTTCATCATTTTTTTTTAAACTTTCATCTTGTGCTTTATTTTGTGTATTTTTGCACAAACCGTTAATTCTTTAGATTTCTCTGCTTATTCGTCATAATATGTGAATAAAGGTCTTATTGTTGAACACATAGGAAACCACTCATTTAGATACCAATGACGAGATGTCAAATTTTGTGTGCAAGGTACCCTACAAATGATGAAAGTATTCCCATGGTGCTACTTACTCTAGGTTGATATCTTAGAGAAATGTGTTGTATTCTATAAGAGTTGACCTTCTAATGAGAATTCAGTGAAGACCTTCCACACTAGAATGAGTAAATAACACTAATAATGAAATAACTAAGATTGATTTCATAATAGGGAAGGTGTTGCTGCTACAACCACCATCCCAAAATTTTTATATTTTAGGCCCCCCTACTTTTTCTTTGAGGACCTAGTTTTTGAAAATCCTTGAAAGTCTACCTTTACCCTACAAAAGTTTCTTCATAACTTAGTTTTTGCAAAATAAAACTTCTTTTTTCACCTGATGCATCGGATGAACTCATGGAGTTTATCCAACATAGTGGATGCGTTATTTGAAGGCCTACTGAATCATTGTTTTTCGCACTTGCCGAAAGAATTACAAGAGTTTTCTGATCCATCAAATAAAATTTCATCTGTGGTATCGATGATGTTGGAAAATATTTTTTGATGCTTTCTGAATGGATGTTAGCAGTCTTTATGATGCACCAGATTGACTATTGTTTTGGTTTTCGATGTCCTCAGAAGAGTTTTGTTTTTACCTGCCCACCATTTTGGTTTTTTGTTCCTGAGTCTTCCGAAGAGTTTCTGGATCCTCGCCGATGCTTTAGATGCATAGTCTGATGTGTAACCGATAATTTCTTTGAAGAGTCTCGCGATGTTGATGTGGATGTTTCACCGATGGATTTTTAATTATTTTCCCCGTTTTCAATAGATTAAGTATGTAGCCACCCGAATGACATCGGTCTCGTTCCATTCTCCTGCTTGAAGCTCTCGTTGTTGCTCTCAAGATCGGTCTTGGTATTAACTTTGGCGCCAACTAGGTTTTCTGCTCGAGTCTCATTTATTATATGTCGAGTTTTGTTTTTTAAGCCTATTTAATCCCATAAGGAAACTATTTTACAGTTATTATTTCCCGCTTGATTTTGCGGAGTTGTCAGTCATTAAGAGAATCTAGCTAGTGGGGACCGCAATCTTTTCAGCTCGTTTCAATAGCCAGGTAGGATCTTACTCATTGCTTGTTCTGATGCTTGGTGGTTTTGTTGTAATAGCTTGGTAGGGTTAGGTATTTTCCCATTTTTCGAGGAGTGTATTTAAGCACTGAGGTCAATTTTGTTTTTAGTTGTGAATATTTTGTCTTTTGGGTTAGCCAGGGCTACCGATTTTATTACCTTCCCCAGCCATTGTTTTCCCATCTCTTTCCATGAGCGTTTCTCTGGAAGTCTTTTGTAGTAGGAGGAGTGTGGGCAGACGAGTGTTTCACCATATGCACCACTCCTTCGTTTTACTAATGTGAAGGTGGCAGGATTGCGGCCATTGGCCGGGTGGGAATAAGCATTTTGTGAGGTGTCACGGGAGGAAATTTTCATTTTGGGTGAAAACTATGGTTATCCATGTAGGTTTTCCTTCTCGACATCCTTGATTTTTCTCTCACCCATCGATGGCATTGGGATTGCTACACCCAGAAAGATGTATTGCTGTGATGAAATCCTTAGAGACCATGAAGTAGAGTGTAATTACCTATGAACTGTGTTCAGTATACTTCCTGAAATCCTTGGACATGTTGTTTTTTCTCCATTTCAAGATAGCATGGTTTAGGGTGGGAATAAAATATTGGCTAAGATATATCATGATGATTCAGTAAAATTTCTGGTTAAAACTGGTTTTCTCATTTTGGTCATATGAAGTGTCGAATTTATTAGTTACAGTTATATGCTTTTAAAATACATCGAATATAACATACTATTTTGTGGTTCAAACATCCTTGTCATTTATATAGCAACATGCCTTGGAAAGGGAAGAAGAAGGTGCAAGCCACGGAAGATGATCCAGAAGTGGAGATCATAACACGAGTCGAAGTTATATATGAAGATACCAAGGCTGTCACTGGCAGTGTGTCACAAACCCCAGATTTGCAAAAAAAATTTATGTTTAAGAAGACATTATATTTTAATTTTATTGTAAAGTGGGGTCAAGGATGATTGTAATTAATTATGATGAATATTTTATTAATTAATAAATAAAAGATGAGACAATAGCTTAAGGAGGCCGTTAAATGAGTGTCTAATGGTCACTAGGTGGAATAGATTGGGGTGAGAGCAAATTGACACATGGCAGCATCCTCAAACACTTCTAGCTGTTGCAAGAGGCAACTTCCCTATTTTTGCGGTCATATTCCTTAAGAAAGTGGAACAAGATCAGGTGGCTCATTAAGTGAAAAACTGACCAAAAGACCTAGGCATGATTATAATTATCCATCAAATTCAGCAGGTGTTGTTCAATCTTTTACTTGTGAATTTCCTGGATTGAAAAGTTTGCATAAGAGATTCAATGGAGGGGTAAAAAACAGAAGTGGTTTTGAGTGTGAAAGCTAACTACAGAACTAGTGCAGCTGATTTACTGAGTTCTTTACCGTAGAAGGAAGAAGTATTACTACTGAATAATTTTTTGGAGTTGCAGGGGTTTTATATTCCATCCTCTCACCTAGTGCTTTCAACCAGGTGGACCAGTGGACAGGCTCGGGGGTCCTAAGACTAGCCGCTAAGCTATCTTCAGGAATTGGTTGGGTGGAACGGGCTTCTTAGGATGTTGTGTCCCTTACCATTTGTTAGGTTCTAAATGTTATTTTATTTTACCTTATGCAACCAAAACAACTGGAATGATTGAAATTATGAGTTGATTTATTTAATGACTTGATAAATTGCTTTTAGACTGTGTAATCTCTTCTTATTTAAAAGTAAACAATTTATGGTTAAATGTATATTTGAATGAATGATTTAGGGTTAGAATATTTTATTTGGAGGATAAATATCCCTTGCTGTATTTTTTCACATATCCAAAGATATAGTACTCTAGTACAACAAGTAATTAAAATTAAAAGTTTTTTTTTTGTTGGCAAAGTGGTGGAACCCCCATGAATAGAAGGGTTGCCATTGGCTAAGTAACCACAAACCAGGGGCATCTAAGCCATCAAAATCACTCGAGGATCACACCCGACCTAGACCCCACCAACCCTTAACATGGCTGGATTTTTTGGTATCCAACGGTATTAGAACCGACGACCTTTCAGCTTAGGGGGTGTCTTAACTACCCCGCCACCAACTGTTCTACATCTCGCGGATAAATTAAATTAAATGTTACTATTAACCCAGAATTTTTATGGTAAGAAAATTAGTAGGTTATCCTTTATTTTCTTAACTAGAAACAACTTCATATGTTCATACCTAGTTTAATTATAGTATTATGGATGTTAATGGTTAGTATTACTCTAATTCATCTCTTTACACCTGTGGCAATAAATAATAAGTTACAAAAATAGATATACATGCCATAAATAAATACAGGTTACAAAAATTTGAACACGTTACATAAATAAATACATGTTACAGAAATATGAACACGTTACAAAAATAAATATAGGTTACATAAATATAAACACATTACATAAATAAATACAGGTTATAGAAAAATAAACACATTACATAAATAAATATAGGTTACAGAAATATAAACACGTTACAGAAATAGATTTAAGTTACCGAAATAATTATTTATACTGCATAAATATTTTATGTTGCCAATAAGTAAAATAAAAATTAAAAGAACTAGAATTACTTACAAACGATTTAGGGTAAAATAGATGTAATTAATTATTCATTTACAACTGTAAAGATTTATATATTTCCAAATGAAATTTTATTTAGGGTTTTTTACAGTATAGATTTTAAACAATTTAAACCCGAGTTAATTAACATGGATTCCTCACTTAGAGGTCAAGGTTTCGAAACCTGAAAGAGTAAATCTCATACAAAAGGTTTAAACTAATACTTTTAGGTTTTTTTTTTTATAAAATACAAATTATCAACAAAGTATTATTTAAAGAATATGGCCTAAAACAAAACATTTTATTTTGTTTTAAACCCTAAACATTTCCTTTATATAGTTTCTTAATGTAGTCAAACAGAGAATTAACTAAACGCTGTAAAAACTTCGAAATCATGGCTAAATATTGTTTATAAGAAAATTTTTTCTTTTTTTGGTAATAACTTATAAAAAATAAAATCACTAAGGTAAGATATTTTTTTTACCCTTTAAAACTCTGAGCTGTAGCCCTTTACATAAACCCACGGGTTGTAAAACGAACAAGCCATAACTATTTTTAATTTATCAAGGCTTTAAAACAGTAAAACACAATCGTGCGAAGCCGAGGCTTACCCGAGTTGTGTGAACTCTGATTTTTCTTCACCGGTATTTATATCCACATCCAACTGTATGTTGAAGAGTATTCACCTGTGGCCACATTGAATGAACACCAGTTTTTTCGTTTTTGTTATGATAGTTCTTTAAAATTCTTATAATAAATAAAATACCAAGTTTTGGGAAAAAGTAGTTTACCACTGTAGTAGGCGTTGCAGAGGGTGAGATGGCTGAAGCTTGTTAGCTTCTACCTCCTCCCAAACAGTCCAGATGTTGAAAATAAATAGTTTTTTAAGGACAAATTGTGTATTTACGAGCCTGGGGTTTATGCCAACCCTTCTGCCAATGTTTGTCCTCCTTGTGCAATCCACTACGGTGGAAATATTTTTTGCTATATCGTTATAGTCTATTTGTTTGGCGTTTACTGCAAAACATCCATCTAATAATTATTTATAGTATGATAAACATTTAATCATACGATAAAAGGGTTTTAAACTAATCTACATATCTATTTTACGAGTTATGAATCGATATCAAACTTTTATTGGATTTTTTCCTATAGTAGTTTTTGGTTAGGCTTCTTTATAAGCTAAGGTTTTTGTGGTTTACACACGTGTTTTTAATTTGTAAACCCTAAACATATACCAAGTAATAATATTACTATGGTTTAAAATTTGGAGCTATATTTTTAGGGCATATAACTATACCTTGTTAATAAGGTAGCTAAGTTTAAAATCACTATGACATGCATATGAATATATGTTTAGGAATAAAGTGCATGTTTTCATTTAAAAAACAAATGGTTTTATTTAGGGTATAGTTATATGCATCACATAGTTTATATAAAAGAAATTTACGTTGGAAGCATCTTAAGGTTTTAACTAGGTTATTGAATTATGTTAAACTTTTAAACAATATTTTTATGCATCGTGAAGATGTTCTTGGGTTTAGTATGGTTGAGTATGCATTTTATTTATATAGTATACCCTCCATGGAATGTTAAATTTAGTAAAATTACTTGTGAAAAATAAATGCCCATTTTACCTTAGATATCATCTAATGCAAATAGAAGTATTAAATAATGCTATCTTAAAGATTTAAGAAATTCTAAGCTAGGACGGTTTTATGACTAGTAATAAACTTTGGAAAAGTTTTATAGACTTATTATAGTGCTTACAATGAAAAATAAAAATAAAAAAATAAAAACATGTTGATTAACTTCATGTCGTAAACTATATCTATCAGAATAAATTGATCAGCATTACCTTTCCACTTTCGTTCACTAGAATGAGTAGTAATTTCTTTAGGAATGGAAGTTCTTCCACGTTGATAATCTAAACAATAAAAGAGTATAAATATTTATACTAACATACTCGTTAGTCTTCAGTACATTATTATCTTACTTTGTAACCTAGAATAAAGTGTACATGTGAATCCTGTACAAATATCAAATCTGCATTAGCTTTGAAAAATCTAAGTAAGCCTAGGGATAACCTCAAGCCCCTTCAATAACACAAGAAAAACAACTTTCAAAATCACACACTTGCAGAAGAATAAAAATTTGATCTCAATTCAGTATGCCTCTAACTCTTTAACTTTGTAAGACTGATTTTTATTAACGTAGTTTGAATGTGGTTAGTAACAGGTGTATTATAAGTTTGCAATATTTTTGTAATATTTAGTCACAATTAATGAAAAGAAATTACTCCTAAGTTTCTCTTAGTAAATTTTCTTGTAATCCATCTTTTAATTTGACTAAAGTTAGTTATTAAACTAGCATTTTAGGTTATGACTTAACATGAAATGTCACATAGAAAATTTTAATTTTTTTGTGAAATTTTGGGATGTTACATATGGTATGAGAGCACATGTTCAGACACTAGGCCTTAAGTGATTCCATGTACGTCAACAGAATGTAAGAAAAGAGTATGGTTACTGATTTAGGCTTTTAATGTTGAATTTACCAAATATTTTCTAAATCAGAATTACAGGTATGGAAGGACTTGGAGAGTATGCTAAGAGAGGTCCCTATTTAATGAACAAAATAAATTTCAAAGAGAACCCGTTAAAGAAGATATGACCAATAATTCATCGGAACTGCTACAAATCATTAAGGAATTAAAAAACAAAATGGAAACGGTTAAAAAAGAGAATGAAAGAATTTTAAGCGCTCAAGAGGAGCCGAACCGAATACTATTAGAAAAATTTCAGAGTAAAGGGAAGGATAAACAGAGAGAATATGATAATACGTCCTATCAACATAAAAGTAAAAAGTCCAAACATTCTAAAATTGAAAGTAGTTCATCCTCTGAAATTTATGGTGACTCACATAGGAAGAATCGCCAGTATTCTAGTGACATTAGTGAGGATAATTATCATTCTAGAAAAATGAAATTTAAGCCCTATGAGGAAATTTTTGGAGAATTTAAAAAGATTAAGCTCCCAACTTTCAACAACAAAACAGAGAAACTGGAGGAAGCTGAAGCATGGCTTTTTGGAATGAAAAAGTATTTTCAAATTTATAATTACTCCAATCAGTTAAAAGCTAGAATGTAAATATATAACTTAATTGGAAAAGTAGACATCTGGTGGCAAGACTTAAAGCGAGTAAAATGCATAAAGAAAAATAATATAAACTCGAGTACCTTTAAAAAATACTTTAAAAATAAGTTTATGTCAGACCAGTATTATGAAGAGCGAGCTAAAGAATTCTATGATCTAAAGTTGGGAACTATGAATATGAAGGAGTTAAACTATAAAATTTTAAGTATACTACGTTACGTGCCTTACATTGTTGATGAGAAACCCAAGGTGAAACTGTTTCTGAGTTGTTTAACTTTTCACATTAAAGACAATATTGAATATGATAACCCTAAGAACCTTGAAGAGGTTATGCAAAAATCAAATTTCTGCTATGAGCAGAACTGAAAAAGGGAAAACCTGCCAAACTAGAAAGCCAAGAGGCCTAATAATTTTAATCCCGAAAAGGAAAGTTTCACACTTAATCAAAATTTTGGGCACAATAAATCACGTAATATTGCTAACAAAATTTTTCAATGAAATAATTTAAAGAGTAATCCACAACAAAACCCTACTAGTACAAGAAATAAAGAATTTACGAGTAATTACAGTAACTATGTTAAAAATAACGAACGTAAGGAACTGGTAAAGTGTTGGGAATGCCAGGGACCTCACTATGCATTAGTCTTCTGTAACAGAAATAAGACCATCAACAACATTCATACAGTGCAGGAAGAAATGACGATTGGTGACTTAGCGAGAGGGATGCCCAGAATCAATACAACGCTGGAAAGATAGACATGTTGAATATCAGACTTCCATGGTGGAAGTAGGAGGTATGCTGAACCATAAACACATTTCTATTTTATTGACCCAGGGGCTATCCTAAGTTATTTTTTCTCCTAGTTTTGGTAGAGAAAAGTAAACTACCAGTAGAAAAATTTGAAAATTCATGGTTGGTTCAATTAGCTACATGAGAAAAAAGGAAAGTAATTAATCAGTTTGAAATTTCTGTAAAGTTAAATGTACTTTTGTTAGGCTCCTATGATGGGTTAATTGGAATGGATTGGTTGGAACAACATCGAGTAGTGTTAAATTTTTTTGATAAAACTTTTACCTATTTAAATAATGAAGGAGAAAGGGTGACAGTGTTGAGGCCTGGAAAATTGCAGGTGACAACAGTAAAGGATTCTACCCAATCAACGTTCCCAATTAGCCCGTTGACTGTTTGGTGTAGGGAATCCATCCGGTTTGCGGTCCGGCTACCGTAGGTCAGGTAACAAACAAAGGGTTTACCGGTTGCGGCCCGGTCCACCGAGTTTTTGTATTTTGACTTAAAAATACAATGCAAGTGTTTAACTAAATGCAAGATGATCAGAATGCGAGGAGCCGTCACAATGTGATGTGCAGGTTCTTACCTCTCGTCTTAAGGCACACAAGCATTTAAATAAGATACAATAAGAAATAACTTAACTATCTAATCTATCCCTAGGGAGCAAGGTTATCATTCGATAGTGAGTAATACCTTTAATACATGCATTATGAATAGTTACAGACAGCTGATACTTCATTCAAAACACATGAACAATTACAGATATTTAAACAACCAGATAGCCAATTATTTTACGAACATCATTTAATACTCACAGTGGAAGAAATCCTGAAGATAATGAAGAACATTTAACAAGAACATAGGTTCAGGAAATTAAACACTCTTACAGTAAATGAAACATAGCTGAAAACGAAATAGTTCCTCTTCAACATTATTCATTGAGTCGCATTGATACATTCCACATTTCACTCTCTCCAGCAGGCAAAATTGCAGTTTTCTTTGCAAAACAAAGTAGTTCCTTTCACAAGTAAACATTACAATATTTTCCAGGGAAAAAGCCTCGGTTCAGTTCCACTTTCCAATATTTAAACTACAATTACAGAGCGTTTCGTTTCCCCCCAGACGCAGGGTCTTCCCATTTCTCAAACGCTTCACATTCCTATATCTTGTCTGTATGCAATCATGAGCCCCTTGGTAACTGAACAATTTTGGGTTTGCGCCTTTACGGCTCTGGATTTCATCCTCCACTTCCCTGGTTTCAGTCACACTTCCGCTGAACGGGTCCGTCTTTCTCTGCACCCCGGTAGATTGACCGCTTTCTTCGAAGCCGCCTGCCATCAATCGACCAGCATCATTCAAAATAGCAAATATTAACAATTAGAAAATGACTATTCCACAAGGAAATGGCAAGGCGCACCTCCTGCAGGTTTGAAAAACCTAGCCTACGATGGTCAACAGTAAACTCACTGGCGGGAAAAATTAAAGTCGGAAATCGGAAAGAAATAAGATCGAAGGCCACAAGGTTTTCCCAGCCGCAACGCCGGGCGAGGCATAAGTTGTGAACAAGCGAAACGCGGGCAAGAGGAGCTTTAAGTCGAAAGTCGGACGGTTTTCCATTTCGAGGGTGGAAACACTTTTCCCGCTGCAACGGCGGAAAGGTAGAGGCTTCAGGCATGTGACAAAAAGGCAGGAAAAGTAAATCGAAAATCGGACGGCTTTGACATCGGACGAATAAACGATTTCGGAGCCGCAACGGCGGAGGGGCTGAAACTTCATAGCTTCCGATCTAACATAAAATTTACGCCCGATCACAGAAAAACTAAGTGTTGAAGAGCTCAACATAGCAGTGGCTAGACTGAAATATCTCAAAGACAACGGTTTACTTAAAAGGCAACTGATCTGACTAAACACTGGCTATCAAAACCACATTCACCTCGGCGATCTACAATAAAATCTTAACACAAACGCGCTCTGGAGAAATAGGCTGCGAATCAATCATTAGAATCGACCAAAGCTGTGGCTAGACCAGACCTTCATGGATCACACGAAATCAAAAACTCTAAGTGATAAGGAGGGGCCCCAAAAATTAAGAAATTAGGGGAAGAAAAGTTGCAGCTGCAACAACTGGAGATTTCATGGTGAACCTAGATCTCTGGGCGATCAAACTTTGAGTGACAGACTGTTCAACAACAAAAAGCATCATATTGAATTCTTCCAGCAGTATGGATTTCTTAAATGATAGCAGTATGTACCCTTAATCATTGATGACAGTCCAATTAGGGAGAGTGGAAACCAAAATCGTCAAGTCCAGATAACTATGCTGAGGCCGGAGGATGAATTTCATTATTACCATTGTCTTCAGGTGGTTAAAAGCTTTGGACACCATAGGATTGGAGCATATGGTAAAAAAAATATTTGTTTTTTCCTCATTCCCATGCCATTTTCACACTTTTCTTATGCTTTCGGACTTTTTTCCTATTTCATATGAGTTTGCTTACATGCCTTTCTTACTGAATTTTGATTCAGGATCCTCTATCCCATAGTGTCCTTTTGTGTGAGTGGTGTACTTCAAGTTCAAACCCACGGATGGAGAGGATCTTTCGGCAATTAGGTATTTGTAATTCAGCTCTTGCTTTGATTTATGATGCTTTCATAGGAGCTTTTGAATCTTTATTTGCCTTTTGGCATTCGTTTCTTGGCATGGGATCATTTATATTTAATACATTGTTCGCCTTGCTCCTTTCCATGGGTCCTTTGCTGTTGCTCCTTAGGACATATTAAATGTGACATGGATGGAGCCTTGACATAGTACCCCAGACTCCTTGAATCTGGTTTATTTCACTGGGGTTAAGCAGGAATTCAATGCACACAAAGTTCTTCGAGAAAACTGCTATACTGGAAGAAATTCTTTCATATAAATTAGCAACACACAGTCTGACACCAAAACTTTTATCAAACCCAAAAATTTCGGATGTTCCCCATGCAACCACATGTTTGTCCCTTTTATTGAAAACAAGAAACTCAAAATAAAGCAAACTGAAAAACATGACTCAAAGACAGCTAAATGGCTTATTTATATACAAGGCAGAAAACTCACCGAAAATCAAGAAAAATAAGGCTTGAGAACCAAACCATTCACTGGTAAATTCTCTTCCCACCCCTGCAGATCTTGCAGTTTATAAGTAGAAGGACCAAGCTTTGCTGAAATCTGAAAAGGGCCTATCCACAACTGTTGGAACTTAGTATGTTTTCCTTTCTCATCATGGGCATGATCCCTTTTGAGGACTAAGTCTCCTACTTCAAATTCTTTTGTCCCAGCTTTATGCTTGTCAAACCATTTCTTAACTAACTCTTGTTGTAGCTTAAAGCGTTCTTTGGCTTTAGATCTAGCCTCCTCTGCTTTCAGGAGATTATATATTCTTATTTGTAAAACTTCATCATCCGATCCCGTAGACTCTTGAGCTAGTATGGAAGATGGTAGCATGATATTGGGAGGGAGGATGGCTTCTTTACCGTAGACAAGGGTATAGGGTGACACTCCTATAGCAGACTTGGGGGTGACTCTGTCAGCCCACAGGGCATTGGGTAAGGCTGAATGCCAACTCCTCTGGTTTTCTATTACAGTCTTCTTCAGAATTCTAATTAGGTTTTTATTAGAGGATTCGGCCAGGCCATTTCCTTTTGGATAATAGTTAGCAGAATAATGCAATTTTATTCCTTTATCATGAGAAAATGCGGTCAATTTGATCGATGAAAAGTATTTAGCATTATCAAAGACTAACGAAACTGGAACTCCAAACCTAGTCATGATATGATCTTGTAGGAAGCTGATGAATTCGTCTTCATTTATCTTGCGCAGTGGGATAGCTTCGACCCAGCGAGTGAAATAATCAGTTGTAGTAAGAATGTACTTGTGCTGCAGGGACGAATTTGGCTGTATTTCTCCGATAATGTCCAGCCCCCATTGCTCAAATGGTTTCGTGATCATCACAGGCTTTAGGGGTGCTGCTGGTTTAGGCTGTCTTCCACCACACCTTTGGCAAACATCACACTTTTTGACATGTGCGTGTGCATCCTTGAAGAGTGTAGGCTAGTAATAACCAGCTCTGAGGACCTTGTGGGCTGTAGTGTCCCCTGAATAATGTCCCCTAGGCGGACCATCGTGCAATTCAGACATTACTTTCTTGGCATCTTCTTTCTCTAAGCATCTCAGAAGGACTCCATCGTAGTTTTTCCTGAATAATATTCCTTCAACAAGTTGATAGGAGGCTGATTTAAGACGTAACACTCTTCTTTGCTTGGAATTCCAATGTTCTGGTAGCAGCCCTGACTGTAAGTAATGTACAAGGTCTCTATACCAAGACTCGGGAGCTGTAAACAAAGGGCATACATCCATTACATGTAATTTGACATCATCTTCCCAGTCTTGTTCTTCATTGTTCCCACTTTTAGTCATCAATTTGCATAACCCTTGACCTTTGACTATAGAGGCTGGCTTGAATTCAAGGTCGTACTCTTGAAGGGATGTTACCTAGTTTCCCCTCCTCTCTCCTAACTCTTTCTGTATGAGAAGGGATCTTACAGCTAGGTAGGGGACTATTACCTTGGTTCGATTCTTTAATATATAAGGCTTGAATTGCTTCACTGCCTTAAACACTGCATAAGATTGCTTATCAATAGCCGGGTAATTTAACTCAGCCACCTGCAGACCAGTACTCATAAAGGCGATTGGGAATTCATCCCCCCCATATTCCTTTTGCGTGAGTACAGCTACCAGCGAATCATCGGATGCAAATGTATACATAATAAAGTATTTATCAAAGTCGGGGATTTTCAAGGAGGGAGCGTGTGCAACAGCAGTTTTAATCTTGTTGAAAGCGTCATTCTCAATATCAGTCCACTTAAATTGTGCATTTTGTTTGACCATCTGCTGGAGTGGTTTGACAGTCTGAGTGAAATCATGCACAAACCTTCGTACAAAATTTATGGTTCCCATAGACGATTGCATTCCTTTTTTATTATGGGGCATGGGAGTTTGTTCAATGGCCTTAATTATTTCTGGGTCTATAGATATACCCTTCTTTGAAACTATGTGCCCCAGTAACTTGCCCTTAGTGACGGCGAACACGCACTTCTTGGGATTGAGGGAGATGCCATATTTTAGACAGCGTTCGAAAATTTGCTTTACATCAAAAGCGTGCTCTCCTCTTTTCTTCGAGAATATTGTAATGTCATCAAGGTACACCACAGTGCTTCATCCAATTAGTCCACAGAAAGCTATGTCCATAGCTCTCTGAAATGTCGCTTCCGCATTAATCAGTCCAAAGGGCATCCTTCTATAGGAAAAATTTCCCCACTTTGTCCTGAACGTTGTTTTTAATCTGTCTTCTTCGGCTACCAACACTTGATTGTAGCCAGAGAACCCATCTAATAATGAAAACAGTTCAAAACCTGAAACCATTTGTAGCAGCTACTCCATGGGTGGCACAGGATAGTTATCTTTATCTGATGCACGGTTTAAGTTCCTGAAATCCACACACAGTTTGATTTCTCCTGAATTCTTTCTGACCGGTACCAGATTTGATACCCACTCAGAGTGTCTGACTTTAAAAATGATTCTGGCATCCAACAATTTCTTTACCTCACTCTGAATCAGTGGTTCCAGTTTTGGATACATTTTCCTCAAGGGCTGCTGATATGGCTTGACTCCCGCCTTGATGGGAACAACGTGTTTGATGATGCTGGTATCGTATGTCTTTAACTCTTGGTACGTCTAGGCAAATAAATCTTTGTATTGTTTAAATAGGCTGATGAACTTGTCTCTCTCTGTTGGCAAACAACATTTGCTGAGATTCACGAACTTAGGTGCCATTTCAGTCCCCAAATTTATCAGCTCGAACTGTAGAGTTGAGCTGTGAGTCTTCACGTTGGCAGGTCTCCTAAACTTTTCATTCAAGTCAAACATCTTTTCTAACATTTGGACCCCTTTAGGGATGAAATTATCAAATTTCATCTCGGCCTGGTGTTCTTCATCATCAATAATCACTCCTTTGAATACCTCGTCATTTGTTAAACATTCTATAATTTGCTGGTCGTCATCGAACACACGCAGGTTGGTAATCATATCAGGTACTGAAGGCCTGAAAAGCAATTCAACAGTACATCGATTATTTAAGGGTACAAGCCTAGCAGCCGAAGTAGCTAATAAGTCAGCTGTTGCGTTTTTAATTCTTGGGATTGAAATAATGTTGAATGCATTAAAACACTTAATAAGGTCCCATACCTCATTCTGGTAAGCTTTTAAGTGAGGAGAAACAGAGTGGATTTGATTCCAGATTTGTTTCACAATAATTTCAGAATCCCCAAAAACTTTTAAATTACTTACCTTAAAGTCAATTGCTTTCTTGAGTCCCTGCACCAGTGCTTCATACTCAGCTGTATTATTAGTACATTCAAACTCTAATCTACATGAAAGGAAATGTTTATTCTTCTATGGGTCAATTAGGACACAGCCGGCCCCTGACCCTTCCAATGTCTTAGAGCCATCGAAAAATAAAGTCCAAAAATCATTACCTACTGAAAATGAATCTACTCCGACTGCTAAGTCTACTATTTTACAATCAATCTCTCTAGCCTGGGAGAATCAAAGGAGATCAGGCTGGGTATTAGATGGGTTGTCAGCTTCTTCCGCTTGATAATTCCCTGGTTCCAACTCAAGAAAATAATTTCCCAATACAGAATCCACAGGTATATTCTTCTCATTCAGTTGGGTAACATTGTATTTCATGTGGGGTTCTCTTAGAATCTTGATCTGGTTTGGACTCCCCTTGTACGGAAACCACAGGTGTGACCAATATGAAGCAAAATATCCATTTAATTTGGCTGACCACTCCCTACTCAGGACCAGACCGTAAGCGTCTAGTATATCAGCTACTATGATGTTAATAACTTGGCATACTTTGTCATTGGAAGCCAAACGGATTAGGATGTCTTTCATCTCACCAATTACTTTAATGTTTGTCCTATCCAACTGAACCACCTTCCACATGGTCGGCTTTGGCTGCCCATTTATCTTCTTACATACTGATATGGGCATGACATTAATGGATGCCCCCGAATCTACCAGACAATTGTGCACGTTATGATTAAAAATTTCAAACGTTAGGAGGAAAGGTAAATGTTTAGCTTTAGACTCACCTCCAACGCTGGTTTCTCCAATTTCTTCTTTGTCCTGAGTTGATTGTCAGCGGGCAGCTTGTCATCTGATGCTTCAAGCGCTTTCAACAATTTCTCTTTTTGATGCGGCACTTTGCACATTTCGAATAATGGAACATTTGCTTTCACCTTTTTCAAATCCTCCACAATGTCATAATTCATCGGCTGTCCAATTGGATGTGGTTTGTCAGTATTTCCTTCATTTGTCTTGGCTGTTGTATCATCCTGTCTAGGGCTTTGGCTGGTAATCATGAATTATGGAATCTTATCAGCCAAAGCTTTATTTTGAAACTTCTTCCTAACATTTCTCTGCAGCCTTCTGATCTTTGGAAGAATAAGACTGTCATCCTTAACCGTTCCTTGGCTTCTTGTGGCCACGTTAGTCTCCATAACACCATGGTATCTCTGAGTGTTTCCTTCTTTAGCATCAAATAATGAGACCGAATTCCATAATGCCGAGGTCTCCTTTTACTGATTCTCATTAGACGTAGAGGCATAATTTTCTTTTCTTTCTTCATCTCCTTCTTCTGTTAACCTAGAATCTAGCAGTTGATTCATCACTAGCGTCATAGAGTTTATCCATTGTGGACAATTCTTTTCAGAGTGCGGTTGTTGGTGGAAAGTGCAGAAATTATCCATGCCAACCTCTGTTAGATTCATGGACGCAACATTGTGAGGAGGAGGATTAGAATGATCCTTATCTTCTCTTTTCTTATAATATGGCTTATAAAACCTTTGCACCTCCTTTTCTTTTTCCATATCTATGATCTTGTTGGAAAGCTTCTGCATCATCTTTCCAGATCTGGCGACTTTTCTTCCTTAGGCTTAGTGAATAATAAGGCTTTTCTCCCCGCGCCTTTCTCTCCTGATTGTTCTGGATAATATTCAATACTTTCTCTTTCCACTTCCACCACTTCTGCCTCTTCATAGGTCTCTGTCAGAGTAGGCTTGGCCCTACCTTTTGCAAACATGGCCAAATTCGGACCCAAAGCTGAAGTATAGTATTCAATCAGTACTTTGTCTGAAGGCTTATCTGTTTCAGAGAAGTTCTTAAGATATGCTGCAAACCTTTGTGTGAAACTGTGCACTTTTTCCTTTTTTTCTTTCTTCAATGCACAAAGTCCTTTCATAAGGGCAGCATGAGTCTTTTGGGTCGCATACTTACTTCTAAAAATCCTCTCAAAGGTGTTCCAGTCCGGAATCGAGTTAGCAGGCAACCCAAAATACCATGAAGCTGCAGCTCCTTTAAGTGTATGCGGGAAAAGTCGACATACTACATCTTCATGCTCCCCAGCCCTTAAACCCTCTATTGCCAAGTAGAAACTTTGCAGATGATCATCCACTAGAATCTTCTCATTGGGGTAAAATTTAGGCAGCAATTTTTCGAAGGATTGGGGTAAGTCATGTAATGGAGGTGTTAGATTTAGAGGTGATTTGGCTCTCCATGCAGGTGGTGGATTTGGTGGGTTGGGGGGTTGGTTTGCATTTACGCTAGCCATGAGTCGGGGTGGAGAGTGAGGGGGTGAACCAACAGGAGTTTGAGCAGGAGAACTGTAAGGGGTATCTGGGCCTTCTTGGTTCAAAGGTAATTCAACCTCCTGCAGAGCAGTCTCTACAAGTTCTTTCCAGTCTCCAACCAACACTGAATCTTTTGCTATAGGGCGGTCTTTCTTCTTGTATTCTCTTCTGGGTAAGTCAAGGATAATTGAAAACCCTCCAATCTTTTTTACATACGCCAGGGTGTGTCTTCTTAGGTCGTTAACCACTTCGTTACCAATAGCATATAGATGTTCTCTGTTTTCTTCTGGGATTGGATTATGGAACCCACTTCTTCCGGAACTGTCACCTATGGAAAATTCTCGGGAAAACAGGTTTCCTCGGCCAGCCATGCACTGGAAGCCCTCCTTCTAGCGCCAAAACTGTTGAGGCTTGGAAAATCGCAGGCGACAATAGTAAAGGATTCTCCCCAATCAACGTTCCCAATTAGCCCATTGACTTTTTGGTGTAGGGAATCCGTCCGGTTTGCGGTCTGGCTACCGTAGTTCAGGTAACAAACAAAGGGTTTACCGGTTGCGGCCCGGTCCACCGAGTTTTTGTATTTTGACTTAAAAATTCAATGCAAGTGTTTAACTAAATGCAAGATGATCAGAATGCGAGGAGCCATCACAATGTGATGCGCAGGTTCTTACCTCTCGTCTTAAGGCATGCAAGCATTTAAATCACGTACAATAAGAAATAACTTAACTATCTAATCTATCCCTAGGGACCAAGGTTATCATTCGTTAGTGAGTAATACCTTTAATACATGCATTATGAATAGTTACAGACAGCTGATACTTCATTCAAAACACATGAACAATTGCAGATATTTAAACAACCAGATAACCGATTATTTTACGAACAACATTTATTACTCACAGTGGAAGAAATCCTGAAGATACTAAAGAACATTTAACAAGAAAATAGGTTCAGGAAATTAAACACTCTTACAGTAAATGAAACATAGCTGAAAATGAAATAGTTCCTCTTCAACATTATTCATTGAGTCACATTGATACATTCCACATTTCACTCTCTCCAGCAGGCAAAATTGCAGTTTTCTTTGCAAAACGAAGTAGTTCCTTTCACAAGTAAACATTACAAAATTTTCCAGGGAAAAAGCCCCTGTTCAGTTCCACTTTCCAATATTTAAACTACAATTACAGAGCGTTTCGTTTTCCCCCAGACGCACGGTCTTCCCGTTTCTCAAACGCTTCACATTCCTATATCTTGTCTGTATGCAATCATGAGCCCCTTGGTAACTGAACAATTTTGGGTTCGCGCCTTTACGGCTCTGGATTTCATCCTCCACTTCCCTGGTTTCAGTCACACTTCCGCTGAACGGGTCCGTCTTTCTCTGCACCCCGGTAGATTGACCGCTTTCTTCGAAGC
>LPNX010692812.1:205261-242388 GCA_001517045.1 Pseudotsuga menziesii
GACGGTAAAAAGAATTCCTAGGAAAACAACAATCAGAAAATGCAAGACTCCTATCTCATCATGAGTAACCTGTTAACAAGTTAATACTAGGACCTGAGTTATTAATGGAAATAGAATAACCGTGAAGCAGATACAAGGTAATTTAAAGGTGGCACAAGACAAACATAAGAGTCAAGTAGATATTAAACAAACTCAGAAAGAGTTCCAGGTGGGTGAACATGCTTTCATTAAGGTAAAGCCTAAAAAGAGTTATTTAAAGTTAGGAAGTTGTGCTAAGTTGGCATGTAGGTACTGTGGTCGTTTCAAAATATTGTCTAGAACTGGATAAGTGGCATACCAAGTGGCCTTACCACCGAATCGTAAAGTTAATAATGTTTTTCATATCTCTATTTTAAAAAGATATGTACATGATGATACTCATGTTATAAATTGGAATGATGTGCAGGTGGAAACCGAAGGATATTTTCTGGTGGAACCAAATTGTATCCTCAACAAGAGGGAGATATTTCTTCATAATTGCACCATTGGGAAGGTGAAGGTGTAATGGAAGCACCTTAGCCCAGAAGAGGCAACCTGAGAGATGGAGAGTCATATGCGGGCATCATATCCAATTCTGTTCCAGGGAAGCTTTGAGGACGATGAATAAAATAACATCGAGGACGATGTTATACTTAAGGGGGTGTGTATGTCACAAACCCCAAATTTGCAAAAAAAAAAATATGTTTAAGAAGACATTATATTTTAATTTTATTGTAAAGTTTGTGATTATAGACCAAGTCGGGTCAAGGATGATTGTAATTAATTATGCTGAATATTTTATTAATTAATAAATAAAAGATGAGACAACAGCTTAAGGAGGCTGTTAAATGAGTGTCTACTGGTAACTAGGTGGCATAGACTAGGGTGAGAAAACTGACACATGGAAGCATCCTCAACCACTTCTAGTTGTTGCAAGAGGCAACTTCCCTATTTTTGTGGTCATGTTCCCCAAGAAAGTGGAACAAGAGAAGGTGGCTCATTAAGTGAAAAACTAACCAAAAGACCTAGGCATGCTTATAATTACCCATCGAATTCAGCAAGGGTTGTTCAATCTTTTACTTGTGAATTTCCTGAAGTGAAAAGTTTGCATAAGATATTTGAAGGAGGGCTAAAAAGAAGAAGTGGTTTTGAGCGTGAAATCTGATTACAGAACTAGTGCAGTTGATTTGATGAGTTCTTTACCGTAGAAGGCAGAAGTATTACTGTTGAATACTTTTGTGGAGTTGCAGGGGTTTTATATTCCATCATCTCACCCAGTGCTTTTAACTAGGCGGACCAGTGGACAGGCTTGGGGGTCCTAAGACTATCCCCTAAGCTATCTTTAGAAATTGGTTGGGTGGAACGGGCTCCTTAGGCTGTTGTCTCCTCTACTATTTTTTATGTTCTAAATGTTATTTTATTTTACCTTATGCCAAACTAAAGAACAGGAATGAATGAAATTATGAGTTGATTTATTTAAATGACTTGATAAATTGTTTTAGACTGTGTAATCTCTTCTTATTTAAAGGTAAATAATTTATGGTTAAATGTATATCTGAATGAATGATTTAGGGTTAGAATATTTTGTTTGGAGGATAAATATCCCTTGCTGTAGCTTTTCACATATCCGAAGATATAGTACTCTAGTACAACAGATAAATTAAATTAAATGTTACTATTTACATAGAATTTTTATAGTAAGAAAATTAGTAGGTTATCCTTTATTTTTTTAACTAGAAACAACTTCATATGTTCATACCTAGTTTTATTATAGTATTATGGATGTTAATGGTTAGTATTACTCTAATTCATCTCTTTACACTTGTGGTAATAAATAAAAAGTTACAAAAATAGATATACAACCCATAAATAAATACAGGTCATAGAAATATGAACACGTTACATAAATAAATACAGGTTACAGAAATATGAACACGTTATAGAAATAAATATAGGTTATAGAAATATAAACACGTTGCAGAAATAAATACAGGTTACAAAAAAATAAACACGTTACAGAAATAAATACAGCTTACAGAAATATAAACACGTTACAAAAATAGATTTAAGTTACCGAAATAATTATTTATACTGCAGAAATATTTTAGGTTTCTAATAAGTAAAATAAAAATAAAAAGAACTAGAATTACTTACAAATGATTTAGTGTAAAATATATGTAATTAATTATTCATTTACAGCCGTAAATATTTATATATTTCCAAATGAAATTTTATTTAGGGTTTTTCTATAGTATAGTTTTTAAACAATTTAAACCTAGGTTAATTAACATGGATTCCTTAGTTAGAGGTCAAGGTTTCGAAACCTGTAAGAGTAAATCTCATACAGAAGGTTTAAACTAATACTTTTAGTTTTATTTTTTAAATACAAATTATAAAGAGAGTATTATTTAAAGCTTATGTCCTAAAACAAAACATTTTCTTTTCTTTTAAACCCTAAAGATTTCCATAGTTTCTTAATGTAGTCAAACATCTAATTAACTAAAAGCTGTAAAAACTTCAAAATCATGGCTAAATATTGTTTATAAGACAAATTCTTCTTTTTCTGGAAATAGCTTATAAAAAAGAAAATCATTGAGGTAAGATATTTTTTTTTACCCTTTAAAACTGTGAGTCGTAGCCCTTTACATAAACCCAAGTGTTTTAAAATGAACAAGACACAAGGAATTTTAGTTTATCAAGTCTTTAAAGTAGTAAAACACAGCCGTGAAAATCGTTCAGTAAACAGAGTCATTTTTCTGACACCCACAATTTTTACGGCTACAACCATCTTTACTGAAAGAGGAATCTTTGGTGCGAATTGGAGGCCTGCCCAAGTTGTGTGAACCCCGATTTTTCGTCACTGGTATTTATTTCCACCTCCAGTTGTATGACGAAGAGTATTCACCTCTGGCCACATTGAATGAAAAATAGTTTTTTCATTTTTGTTATGATAGTTACTTCTTTAAAATTCTTATAATAAATAAAATACCAAGGTTTGGGAAAAAGCAGTTTACCACTATAGCAGGCGTTGCAAAGGTTGAGAAGGATGAAGTGTGTCGATTTCTACCTCCTCCCAAACAGTCCACATGTTGAAAATAAACTGTGTTTTTAGGATAAACTGAGTATTTACGAGCCTAGGGTTTATGCCAACCCTTCTGCCAATGTTTGTCCTCCATGTGGAATCCACTATGGTGGAAATATTTTCATTGTATCGTTATAGTCTATTTGTTTGGCCTTTATTGCAAAACATCTATCGAATAATTATTTATAGTATGATAAACATTTAGTCATACATTAAAAGGGTTTTAAACTAATAAACATATCTATTTTATGAGTTATGAATCGATATCAAACTTTCATTGGATTTTTTCCTATAGTAGTTTTTGGTTAGGCTTCTTTATAAGCTGAGGTTTTAGTGGTTTACATACCTTTTTTTAATTTGTAAACCCTAAAGATATACCAAGTAATAATATTACTATGGTTTAAAATTTGGAGCTAGATTTTTAGGGCATATAACTATACCTTGTTAATAAGCTAGCTAAGTTTAAAATCACTATGACATGCATATGAACATATGTTTAGGAATAAAGTGCATGTTACGCTTTGAAACTTCATTTAAAGAACAAATTGTTTTGTTTAGGGTATAGTTATATGCATCACATCATTTATATTAAAGAAATTTATGTTGGAAGCATATTAAGGTTTTAACTAGGTTAT
Organism: Pseudotsuga menziesii; assembly: GCA_001517045.1. Taxonomy (NCBI): domain Eukaryota; kingdom Viridiplantae; phylum Streptophyta; class Pinopsida; order Pinales; family Pinaceae; genus Pseudotsuga; species Pseudotsuga menziesii. Next base: position 208,997 of record LPNX010692812.1, read on the forward strand.
GAATTATGTTAAACTTTTGAACAATCTTTTTATGCATGGCAAAGTTGTTCTAGGTTAGTATGGTTGAGTATGAATTTTATTTATATAGTTATCCCTCCATGGAATGTTAAATTTAGTAAAATTACTTGTGAAAAATAAATGCCTAGGTTAGCTTAGATATCATCTAATGCAAACAACAGTATTAACTAATTCTATCTTAAAGATTTAATAAATTCTAAGCTAGGACGGTTTTATGACTAGTAATAAACTTGGAAAAGTTTTATAGACTTAATATAGTGCTTACAATGAAAAATAGAAATAAAAAAACAAAAAAACATGTTGATTAACTTCATGCTGTAAACTATATCTATCAGAATAAACTAATCATCACTACCTTTCCACTTTTGTTCCCTAGAAAGAGTAGTCATTGCTTTAGGACTAGAAGTTCTTCCACGTTGATAATCTAAAGAATAAAGAGTCTAAATATTTCTATTAATGTACTCGTTAGTCTTCAATACTTTATTATCTTACTTTGTTGCCTGGAAGAACGTGTACCTGTGAATCCTGTACAAGTATAAAATCTGCATTAGCTTTGAAAAAGCTAAGTAAGCCTTGGGCTAACCTCAAGCCCCTTCAATAAAACAAGAAAAATAGCTTTCAAAATCAGACACTTGTAGAAGAATAAACATTTTATCTCAATTTAGTATGCCTCTAACTCTTTAACTTTGTAAGAATGAATGATTTTTCTTAATGCAGTTTGAATGTGGTCAGTAACAAGTGTATTATAAGTTAGCAAAAATTATGTAATATTTAGTCACAGTTAACGAAAATAAAGTTACTCCTAAGTTTCTCTTAATAAATTGTTTTGTAATCCATCTGTTAATTAAACTAAAGTTAGTTATTAAACTAGCATTTTAGGTTATGACTTAACATGAAATGTCACATAGAAAATTTTAAATTTTGGTGAAATTTTGGGATGTTACACAGTGAACCTGAATACATATGGGGGAAGATCTACCAAATGATTAAGGAACGGAGCATCCTAGATACAAGGTTAGAGGATTTTCCAACATAGAAAGGTCAGCAATTATGAAGGTTTCCACGTGACCGGAACTCTTTCCGTGTGCAGAAGTAATAGGCTGGATCCTCCCAAAGGCCGACGCAACCAAGATGATTCTGTCGAATGCAGTGGGACAAGGTTTTTCTGCTTATATCCCAGATTATGTACCTTAGTCCTGCAAGCTACCCACTCCTCATACTTATCTAATAAAAAAGTGGTTAAAAGGTCTTGACCTTGATATTTTGGACAATGTACAAAGAATGATGGTTCCCGAGAAGTAGTTTTGTACAAGGCCTTCTGAGGAATATGAAACTGTGAAAATGTGCACTCCTTATAGGCTATCAACATTAATGCTGAACAGGATTTTCTGGTGAGCAAATGGAAAATACTACAAGTTAAGCTGGGTGTTAGTGATTTTCTTTGTGGCCACTCAGGGCACCATTTTTAACTGGGCCAATATAATATCCAACAGCCTGTCCTCATGCATAAGCACAGTGCTTGGAGAAATATCACAAAAGAAGTCGGAGTTCCATATGAGCTCTTTTCTGATTGATTGTATTCTATGCACACATCAGTTCCCAGCACTGAAGTGCCAGTGGGATAAAACAAAAACTCCTGTTTATTCTGCATACCAGTTGTTTTGGGCACATAAATATTTCAGCCATTATAAGAGTATTTGCGAATATTTCATAATGCCTCTATATAGATTAATCTTCCTTGCCAAGTGTAACTGCATGTCTGAGGAAATATTGAAGATTGTAGAGGATAATGGTCATTATTACCTAACAGAAGAAGGCCTATACTTAAGGATGTCTGGTGGAACTAGAGCTCCCTCTCTTTTACCCAAATATGCCACAGATTATGTTATCACAAGGAAGTAGTAAGGAAACTATATATTGATGAGATTGGAAACTTCTTATTTGATCAGAAGAATTCTGTGACCCTCCTCTCCCATTCTATATAGGTAGCTATAAGTTCTCCAAGGTGAAGATTGCACCGGATTTCGTAAAGGAGTTAGAGTGCTTCCACTTTCGATAAATAAGATTCCATAGAAATGATTTAGAAGACAAGGTTTCTAACTATTGTGCAGCAGTAGGGGTACATTTTGAGTACATGACTTATTGGGATAAAAATGAAGAAATATTTTGCAATGCCCAATGTTATAGTTGATTTTACCACACCTGGTGAATCACACTTGTATGGCCTTCCCCTGTCCCTCTGCAGACTCTTTGGACCCCATGGACCTTTTTTATACCTTTGATGTTTCCAAGATCATCCCTAAAAACATGCTTAAATTTGTATACGTGACTTTTAAACCCTTTATCGCGTATATACGTGGGTTTGACCCCTAAAACCGTGTACATCGGGATGTGTGCAAAAGGCCAAATTATTTTGGAGTTTTCCTTGACATGGATCTGACTCACTTGTCTCCTGGCCTTCCATATGCCTTGAGATCGCTTGGATTTGACCCTTCATTGCCCCATTGAAGAGCTATATAAGGAACCCTTTGGATACATTGAAGAACATGTAAGAATTGAGAGCAAAGAAACTATAGTCCATTGTTGCCGAAACTTATGCTTGAGTCTGCATCCCTTTGTCCCTTGGAGCACTTTGGTGTTCTTTCCAAGCTTGGATTTTGCTTGTAAGCTTGATATCGAGAGATGGAGGATTGAGGTGGTGGAGGCCCAAGTGGGGGATTCAGTTTCTCCGATTCGTAGACATGCCGATAGAGGTTGTATTCATTGTAATCCCTGATTTTATATTAATAGAAATATCTTTTCCAATCCAATAATGTATGTTTGAATGAATATTTTATCCATGGATGATTTAAAATACTTATACGTTGTTGAATATATATGTTAGAGTAGATCTAACACCAATATATATATATATATAGCATTCTTGTCTTGTTTAATGATTGTTAAGGAAGTAATTTATCAATTCAAGCTGGAGTTGGAAAGCTCAACGGGGATCTACTTCAACCGTCCGGAATAAGGTACAAGTTTTGATCCTTTAGTGTTAGATATTTGATTTCTCTTGCATATTGGAAAGGATTGATTTCTGGAGTCAAGCCGTCTGTTGTGGTACCCCAAGCCATAGGAATTTTTCTCTGTAACAGAATTGGTGACTCCGCTGGGGAGTTCCTAGTAGTTGTCCTTTGGGGGTTTTTATCAGCATTCAATGAATTTGAATTGCTCTTATTTCTCTGTTATGGTGTCAGGCTGGGGGCATGTATGCCTGGTAGTGCTTGATTGGTGTGAATTTTGTCTTAGCTTGTCTGTTTGCCTTTGTTTTTATGCACTTTTCTTCATGTACGTGAGTTTTTAACTCATAGTTGTGTATATACGTGGTTTTCATTGATATATATGCGTACATACACAGGTTTACTATGAACAGTCGCGTATGCCCTTAGTTTTTCCTTCTAGAGGAAGATTCATTGTTACTAGGTGAATTTTGATAATTGCTGAGTCTCCTTTGACACTGCTAGAGTCTGTATACACCTTTGTTTCTGACAAGAGACATTTTTTTTAGGGTAAATTTCTTTTTTAAGAATGTTCTTGTCATTGCATTTTCGATTTTTTGTTTTGGGATTAGTGCATTAGATTTATTTTACCTTAGTACTTTGTGTGAGTGTTGTTTGAGTGTGATTGCCGAGTCTGGGGGTAGTAGAATCATTCTTTTGCTTTAGTATCTCATTTTTCTTTCAAAAAATCCAAAAATATTTTCTTATTTGCATCATTATGCATTGTATTTTTGCATTTTGCATGGTACTTGCACTAGGTTTTGCTTTGAAGTATTAGTCAGGATTTCATATAGGAATGATTACACTTATCATTTGAAGAAATTTTTTGCATTTCATGTAGTAGCATACCCTGTTTTCATTGGACACAATGCATTTGCATTGATTGTTAGGTGTGCATTTTGCTTCATGTTGTGTCATAACACCTTTAGTTGCACAGCCATCTACCTCTTTTGAGTAATAAAGTTGAATAAAATCAACGCTTAATTAAAATGGATTATACCTTTTTCTTTTATAAGGTTCACCAACAAGATTAGGTTTTAGGGTCTTGGAGTAATTAATTGTGAGTAAATTTTCCAAGACCACTAAACAACAACATGTATGTGTCTGTCTAGGCCAGAGTGTGAAATTCCTTGGTATAATTGGTGTTTCTCAGGATCCTCCTCTAAAAAGGGAGTTAAGCATGAGGCGGTGTGAGCGGTTATTGATTGGGATTACCCCTAGTCATAACTTAGTAGCACCAGAGATATTTCTAGGATTGTATTCGTATATGGGGGCTCTTTCGAGAGTTTCAAGCTTTGCTACCCTACCCATATGGTCAATCTCGCCTGCGACTATCCGCTTGAGCATTGATTATATTAAGGTGACCTTAGTTTCCTTACCAATGATATCGAGGGGGTACTTTGCAGGGGTTATTCTGCAGGTGTACCGACCATGTTGGGGTCGGACAACACAGTTGCTTTACACGTTGAAGCTGAGGGCCACAATAATTGGTTACGTACCTTTTCTTGTTGTGTATGGGAGTCTCAAGCCTCTCCTAGGGAAGACATACCTGCTTCATTTGGGATCTCACTTATCTTACACTTGATTGCTTGTGTTTGGCTTTAGATTTTATTGGTGTATGATCTGTGCACGTTAGCTTGCTTAGGGTTTGCGTAATTAGAGAGTCTTTTATATTTTTGAGTCATTGTGGATTTGGGTGCAGCTCCTCACTGTTCTCGTCATTTAGTAGGACTTCCGCCTTCTACCTCTCCTCCTCCTTTGGGAGAGAGAAACAGACGGTCCAGGCAGACTACTTTTCACATTGATTCACACTCGATGGGAGATCGTGAAGATGGTATTTTTGACCTTTCTTCTCCAATTCGAGTGGATGATGGGGAGTTTACCCCTACCTATGATCCTTCACCTGATATGCATGTAATTTCTAAGATAGGTCCTATAATTTTTGAGATAGGTACTTTTCATGATAGACCTACTTACTCTATATATGATCCCCCATTCACGCATTGCCGGTATGGAATGTCGGACGACGAGACTCATTATGAACCCGTGAGCACTAGTTATGGTAGTTATGGTATGTCTGGTATTCCCACACATGATTTGGCATTTCATGTTGAATCATAGTTTGAACCTAACACTACGCTTGGGGGCACTCCCATTCCTTACCATGCGGAGAGGTTTGGGACCACGAGTCATATTTCACCTTCCATCCCGGTGGTGGAAGCTACATCACATATTCCTCCTAGAACTAGGGTTAGTGATCCTATTAGGATACTAGATCCAATATGAGTGACTATAGGGAACACCACATATATTATTTCACAAGTCCCTTCATCCTCGGTTCCTTGTTCTTCGAATGTCATTCCTCCACCTCATTCATGTGGTCCTTCGGGCCGGAATGTCGCTACGAGTCATGTCCATACTGCTGCTACTCGCACAGTTGTGTCTCAAGTTCAAGTACCTCCTGTTGTTTCAGGGGGGTTGTATCCCTACTTCTAGAGGTCACGTCATTACTTTCGAAGCCTACATTCCTACCTATGGAGTGTCTCATGGGACATCTCATGGGATGTCTTATGGACCTTATTATGGGACACAGTATGGACATGGTTATTCACCTCATGGGTACGGGTATCAACAACCCGCTTACTCTTCTAATTATGGATTTGTAGCCTCACATAGTTAAGGTACACCACATTATGGTGCTTCCATGCCACCCTACATAGGTCAAATGAGAGGAGGGCACCATGGCCAAGGCCATGGTGGTTACGCTAATCAGACCTATGTGAACCAACACTATTAGGGAGCGATGCATCGACCTGCTCATCCTAGGCTCCCTTTCCTCACAACGCTAAATATTCTTGACTGGTTGAGACTGACGAATGATCCTATATCTCATGACCCGGCTTGGCTAGTTGTCCCTACTAAGCTTCCCTTGGACATACCTAAGTTTGAGGGCAAACCTGGAGAGGATCTGAGCGAATATGTTACTACATTTCATCTATGGTGCTCTTACAATTCCTTACATAAATATTCGATCCATTTAAGGATATTTCAACACACCCTTACAGGGCCTGCCATGAAATGGTATATAGAGTTACCTAGGGGGGTATTCGCTTTGTTCGATGACCTAGCGATGAATTTTCTCAACCACTTCTAGCTATGAGTGCGTNTTCAACACCCCCTTACAGGGCCTGCCATGAAATGGTATATAGAGTTACCTAGGGGGGTATTCGCTTTGTTCGATGACCTAGCGATGAATTTTCTCAACCACTTCTAGCTATGAGTGCGTTACAATGTTGGTACGAAACTCTCATCGACATTTCGATAGGATAAAGCCATGCATATCTCGGACCATGTCCAAGAGTGGCGTAGATGGAAGAGGTTGATTAAAGCCTTCATACCACCGGAGTTTCTCCTCGAGTGGTTCCTTAGGTCGTTATTGCCTTATATTGTGAAGGATGTTTCTACATCCGGAGTTAAAAATGAGGAACAAGCCATTTTTAGGGCGTAGGAATTGGACTTGATTTATGCTCAATCCGGTTTGTTATATGAGATCATTCCCAATGTTCTGCGTTCTAGTTTCGACCCCAAAGTTAAACTTGGACCACATGCCGATGGAATTGTTGGTTGTGCAAGTGCTAAGTGTGCAGATTCAGTTGTGCAACAGGTCCATAAATTGTCGATCAACCAATCTGCTTCAGGACAAGCCACGACTTCGTCTCAACCCACCCAAACTGTGAGAGTGCTTTCAGTGCAATCGTCGGACCAGAATGGTAACCAGCAACCCGAAAGGAATAGAAAGAAGGGAAAGAATAATCATAAAGGTGGGAATAGGAATGAAAATGCTAATACTAATGACAAGAACACCCAAAATGATGGGGGGGACAAGAAATATAAATGTAAGGTTAAATTTCCTTGCAAGTTATGTAAGGAGGATCACCTCACTTACTTGTGCCCTCGTATCGATGAAGCCTTGAGATTCTTGGCGCAGGGCCCATCTGTGTTGACCAACCCTTTACCTCACAATCAAAACATGAAATTGAGGACCCATGATCAGTCTGGTGGTGATCAAGATCTACTGGAGGCTAGTGGTCATGGTTGCATCAACATGGTGTGTGCTATGAAGGTTGTGACCCATGCGAAAGACTATGGTTCGTCACAACCCGACCCAGGAAAGGAACCCGATCCACCAGGGAATCCTTTGCGTATTGGAAAACCTGTGGATAAACCTAAAGCTGCACCTTGCATTCCTAAGGGAGTACTTAAGTGTTCGGGGCACAATCCTAATGCTCAAGCCGCCCAGAACTATTCTGTTGTCGAGGATTTGGGACACACTCCTTGTGCGATGTATGCACTAGAAGTACTTCAGAGTTGTCCTTCGCAAAGGAAGGATTTTCTTTCTGCCCTTGGTGTGAATGATGATAACTCTTCCTCTGTTATTAAATTTGAAATTGTGGGACTACAGCCTCGCTTGCCTTATTATGTGTCTCTTTTGATTCATGTACAATGTCTTAACATGACCGTCAAGCGCACTGTGATTGACAAAGGCGCTGCTGCTTCTGTGATGTCTTTATCATGTTGAAAGGGTTTAGGTTCCCCTGAGTTGTCTAAATCCGATACCATGTTGACAGATTTTGATGGGAGATCATTTAGGCTACACGAGATCCTTCCTTCCCTTAAGGTCCATTTGGGAGGGAAGACCGTTGCGATAGAGGTCGAGGTGGTTGTGCACCCCTTGACTATAATCTCTTGCTGGGTAGGAATTGGATGTACAGTATGCAATCCGTAGCTTCTTCTCTATTTCACGTTGTATGATTTCAATTTAATGAGAATATAGTTAAGATTGATCAAATATCATTCAAGAATCCATGGGTTGCCGCTTCTTTGGGAGCTTCAACCCTGATTGTAGAGCACTCTCAGCTGGCAACTGGGAGTGTGGGTGTGGGCATGTATCCATACCTTATGGGAAGATTTAGTTGTCCTGCACCTGTCCTTATGATAGGGTCTAGTTCCAGTGAGGCTTCGACATCTATGATATTGGTGTCTTTTCACACGAACCATATGGAAGATCCTTGGATTCTCCCTACACCGAATACTTCGAGTGAACCCATCGTGACAGACGTGTCCTTGCCTACAACTATGGTAGCTTATCAAGCTAATCTTGGGAGTGTTGCAGAGCCTAGTCATTCCTCTTCTTGGATGGAGGATGAGGACCCATTTGTGTTTCCTACCTGGGCAGTTCATTCTTCTCATGTGCATGACTGCCTTGATAGTGTTTTTCCCAGACAAAGAGATTATTGAGGCCATGTCAGGGTTTGAGCCACCTTGGGAAGAGATGCATCATAGATATTATTTTCTTCCTGAGCTTTATCGCTTGGAGCGTGAGGACTTTAGGGAGGTTCTTAGTGAGAGAATTGGTAGTCCCATGGTTCCATTAAGCTCTCCTGGTCTGATGGCTGATGGGAACATGGAAAATATATCTCCTACCATTCCTATCAGTATCTCTCGCGATCCTGGAAGGATTGAGAATGTCTATATTGGGGTAGAATGTTCCCATGCTGAGATTCAAGAGTACACCGAGCTGTTTAAAGAATTCCATGATATCTTTTCTTGGTCTTACGATGAAATGCCAGGTATCGACCCTCGCATTGTTGAACATGAGATTAAAACTTATCCCAATGCTAAGCCTGTTTGACAATGCTTGCGTGCAGTGAATATTAGGAAAGCACCCACGATTAATGCAGAGATAGAAAAACTATTGAAAGCCAGTTTTATTTATCCTGTTCCCTTGATGGAGTGGGTTTCAAATCCTTTTCCAGTGGATAAGAAGCAGGGAGTGATTTGTATATGCACTGATTTCTGTGACTTGGATTGTGCCTGTCCTAAAGATAGTTTCCCCACACCATTTATTGATCAAATTTTGGATGAGTGTGCTGGTAGCGAGATTTTTTCCTTTATGGAAGGATTTTCTGGATACAATCAGATACAAATTAAACCTGAGGACCAACATATGACTACATTTATTTGTCCTTGGGGAACCTTTGAATATCAGAAAATTCCTTTTGGCCTTCAGAATGCCGGAGCCACTTTTCAGTGGGCTATGACCTTGATATTCCATGATCTCAAATCAATTATTGAAGTATTTTTGGATGACCTTGCTGCTCATTCTCGTATGAGAATGCGTCATTCATATAATTTGAGATTAGTGTTCGAAAGGTGCCGCCATTATTTGGTCAGGTTAAATCCTCACAAGTGCATCTTTTGCATGAAGTCTGGTCTCTTATTAGGGTTCATTGTCTCCAAGGAGGGTATAAGAGTTGACCCTTTGAAGGTAGAGAAAATATTTCAGTTGTCTCCCCCAAAAAACATTAGACATATTCAATGTTTGCAAGGCATGGCAAAATTCTTACGGAGATTCATTGTCAACTTTGCCAATTTGACTAGAGGATTTATGTGTATTCTGAAAAAGGACACCACCTTTTGTTGGGATGAGCGAGCCCAAGAGTCCTTTGATGCGCTTAAGCAAGCCTTAGCATCAGCCTCGGTGATTAGTCCCCCAGACTATAGCCATGAATTTCTACTTTATGTGGCCATGTCCATGGAGACGATTGGTATGGTTTTGGTCTAGGAGGATGAGGAGCTCCAAGAGCATGTCATATACTACCTGAGCTGGAACCTTATTGACATGGAAGTCCGTTATTCCCATGTTGAGAAGCTTGCCTTAGCTACCATACATGCGGTTCAACGGTTGAGACATTATATTCTCCTTCGCTAAACCTTGGTTGTAGCCCATGTCAATCCGTTTCAATTCATCCTCACTCAAAGGATGATTGGGGGAAAGTATAATAAATGGATTGTCATCTTGCAAGAATTCAATATCGAGTTTATTTCGGCAAAATCGAAGAAATCATTAATTTTTGTGGAGCTTATATCATATTTCCCAAGCGAGGAGGAGGAGATGGTTTGTGAATATACATTTGTCGATGAGCACATCTTCTTAATCTCAACTTTGGATCCATGGTATGGAGACATTATCATATATTTACAAACATTGAAGGTCCCTACTCACCTCTCACGGGATGAACGACGACGATTATGTCACGTATCCAAGAATTACCTCATAGTGGATAACACCTTATACCACCGTGGGTTATATTCCATTTTAGATCATTGTTTAACTCATGAGGAGGCTGAGCTTGTGCTGAATGATTTCCACGGAGGGGTGTGTGGTGGTCATTTATCTGGGCTTTCTACAGCCCAAAAAATATTAAGAGCGGGTTATTTCTGGCCGTCGATCTTTAAATATTGTGTAGATGTGGTCGAGAATTGCCACCCTTGCCAGGTGTTTTCATGGAATATGCACTTGCGACCTGCCCCGTTACATCCCATCATTACCGCCAGTCCCTTCACTAAGTGGGGGCTTGATTTCATGGATTGCAACCCAGCTTTGGCTGGGGGGCATCATCATATCATAGTGGCTATTGACTACTTCTCAAAATGGGATGAGGCTATGCCTACAGTTAAATCTGACGGTGAGACAACTGCATACTTCATATTTAACCAGATTATTACTTGGTTTGGTATTCCGAAGGAGATTGTCACTGACCATGGCACGCACTTTCAGAATCGTATGATGGAAGAATTGGCCTCAAAGTTAGGGTACAAGCAAGAGAATTCATCCTCTTACTACCCTTAAGTGAATGGACAGGTTGAAGCAGTGAACAAATCACTCAAATCCATTCTCCAACGAACCATCACACAAAGAAAGAAGAATTGGCACATTATGTTATATTCTGCTTTGTGGGCTTATAGAACCGCTATTAAGACTGCCACGGGTTTTTCTCCATATCATCTTGTACATGGAGTGGAGTCGGTATTGCTGGTTGAGTGCGAGATTCCTTCTTTGAAGCTATCCATAGATCTCTTACCAGACACTTCCCCATTAGAGGAGCGTTTGGTCCACTTAGAGCAACTTGATGAGCAATGTCGAGATGCCTTGGTGGTTCTAGAAGTGAATAAGCATCATGTTAAGGTCCAGTACGATAAGTTTGTCTGTCCAAGGAGGTTTAGTGAGGGAGATTTGGTCCTTTTGTGGGATCAACCGAAAGAACCCTTGGGGGCAGGAAATTTTAACCCCATGTGGTGTGGTCCTTACGTCGTTAAATGTGTATTAGAGAAGGGTGCTTATGAGTTAGTGGATTATGAGGGAACGACCTTGGCGAAGCCTAGAAATGGGATCTATCTTAAAAAGTACTATGCATGATTTTCAGCCAAGGCTGACTATTGTATATTATTATATAGTTTTGCATAGGTAGGTCTTTTCTTATGGTGATTGGGTTTGTGATTAGTTTCCGTTTCTTTTGGCAGATGCCAATGGAATCTTCCACCTTCATAGGAGTCACGGATGGTGTGAGCCATCACACTCAATACTCAGCCTCTACTGCTTAGGTGATTTATAGTCCTATGGGTTAGGTATTGTCTTTAGGAGGCATATGTTTACGGCCCTCTTCGAACAATGTTGCTGAATATAGTGTTGTTATTGAGCTTCTATGGGATGCCATTTCACATGGTGTTCTCTCTCTTGAGGTACGTCTTGATTCAAAGTTAGTAGTGTCACAGCTTAATGGTTTGTACCATGTTAGGGATCCAACATTATTAAGAAGATTCTTATGTGTGAGATTGTTAGAATGAAAATTTGACATTATAACATACATACATGTTCCAAGAATTAATAATCAAGTTGCTGACTCATATGCTAACTATGTGTTAGATTTGAATTTGTTTCATAGAAAATAAGCTCATCACAAACATAACTTTTTACACATGTAAATAAATAAATCGATCATCATAAATTTTTTTATAAACATCCAAAATGTGGTAATACATAGTGTCATGGTACACTCACCACCTGGCGTTGCATGGCCTTAGGCAGGTCCTTGACTTGCGCCATGGGTACCCTATGTGTGAGTCTCACGAAGTTGGTATGAATGCTTTGGAGCATCCGCTCCGCATCCACACCTGTGATGTCATCTCCTCTTCCCCTCTGTCTATGACGAGGGAAGCCTTCAAGCTGCCATAGTCCTACATTTGCATGCATATGGTAGATGTCACTATGTATTGTCACCCAAAAACATGTCTTTTGATTCCATATAATTAGAAAACACAAAAAAATTAAATAACTCAAAAACTTTAAAAGAGGGTCAAGATTCGCTACCAATTTCACCGTATGCCAATCGTGGTGGTAGCAGCATATCGGGGTCACCTCGAAAATCTATCTCTGCATAGGGGTAATCATCGATGGAAACTATTTGTCATCGCCACCATAGAAAGAAATCAGCTGGATAGGGGTTGGACACCCTACCTCCACCTAGTCTGCGCATCGCATCTACCCAACACTATTGGGCTGGATCTCAAAACCCATGTAGAGGAATGTCAATTCTAGAGCTCAATCCTGAAACACGCTCGAAGAAGAACGTGCTTAGTATGCTGCTGAAACCGAAGTTTTGCACCCTGCCCATCTTGCAGTCACTGAGCTGTTGTTTCATGTTGCTCAACAATTTCGTACTTCAGTCATAAACTGTGGGCCTCATGCACTCCATGGCATAGAACATCAATGGCCGCGAGGCCTGGTGGAGGGAGGCTAGCCCCGATATCTTGCTAGTGTCAGTAGAATGGCCTTCAGGCCTAGCACCTGTATGGAGTTAGTTGGTATCTGACTCCCCACCTTCTCTGTGTCCGGAGAATAGTACACTGCTATGTACTCATCTATAGTCAAGCCACCTCTGGGCCCGCGAGAGCATAGGTTCACCACCTCCCCCCATCGCGAAAGTCCAGTAATAAAGTATATGTCCTCCACTTCGATGGTGAGGGACATCCTGTCTATCTGGAACAACTTTGAGTCTGGATCCCAGTAGTCTACTGGCATCTGCAGCAGTCTTGGTTTGGCCCATATACTACCAAGACATAAAAACTTGTAGAGCCTTCATGACCGCAAAGCTTGTTGAGTCATTAGATCTACCCTTACTGCCCCTTCTACATCACCGTGCTCACATTCTCTCCATTCTAGGACCATCCTGCACATACAATTTAAGTTTTATCCATTAGAACACTTGAAAAACATTGAATGCGGCCGCATATGTGATTGTTTGCTAAACAACCGCATATGTACGCGACTTTGAGGTCTTTTTCTGCGTATATCTAGTCCTATACACAGAAAAATCCTTGATTTTCATGTGGGCCGAGGCGCGCATCTTATATTGGCCTAGAATCCTAATTGCACCATGAAAATTGATACAATTTGCATGAAAATTAAAGAGTAGGGCATGGGTAAGTACCTGGAAAAAACGGGAGTGGATTCCGCCGGCTGGATCTCCTGGAATTGGTTGTTGAAGTTCTGAGCTCAATTGGGTAAAAATTTCAAATGTTATATAATGTTTTGAATTGTTTACTATTTATAGAATTTTTTCAAATTTTTTCAAATTTTTACCCCCTTTTCTATAATTTGGACCATTTCTAATCCTTTTGGACCGTTGTTGGACTAATTTATGATGTAGGAGGCCATTTTGAGTGCTGTTTCGACCATTACTTTGACCCGTTTGAACCTATTACAGGTATGATGTTTAAACTGGCATATAGGTTAGGTTCACCCCTGTTTGCATTTTGCACGACCTTATGACCGTTTCATTATAGCCTTAGGTATGAACCCATTCTATTATGTCACAGAACCTTCTTGCTGTTTTAGAAGTGGCATGATGTGAATGGTAGAGATTGACCTTACATGGGTACCCTAGTTAGCGCCTTATTTGCATTTGGTGCCCATGCTGACATTTTGTCCCTTAGGGTGTGGGATTCTGTTGTATAGTATTGCCATGACATTTTGCAAGAGCTGCATACTCCTCTTGATATTTTGCTGGCCTATTTACCTTAGGACTCCCTTATGTCAAGTTCTAATTGCATTATCATGAGCTTTTCCTGCCTTCTTGAGCCTTACGCTGCCTTCCTTGACTTTGAGTTTCAGCCATATAGCTCAATCTTGTCTCATGTCTAGCCATGCAGAGCCATCCTTTATATCCTTTGCAGCTTGATTCCCTATTTTATCAGGAGGGGACTTTCCCCTGAGTGTCGCTATCCTACACATTTATCCTTGCATTGAGCACAGGTATGTTCCACTGCTTGGAACTAGTTTGTTTGTGCATATGACACTTGTCTCCTCCTAGTCTGTAACTATAAAGCAGTTTTATTCTTTTTCAAGGTTTTTAAATATTTGAAAAAGTCCAAAAAAATTTAAAAAACCAAAAAGCCAGACAAGGAAAGATGTTATCTTTGGCATCTGTCGACTCGTGTCACCTTCAAATAGAGCACTATATATCACATCCATTGGTTGGGTTTATAGTTTTACTTTAGGAGTTGTACTTGTTTATCTGAGTTTATCTCGACCGACTGGTTAAGCTTCCAGTCCCTATGGAGCCTCTGTCGATGCCTCCCGTGTCACAGAGATGTCCCAATTTTGTATATCGAGTCTATGCTACCTACATTCAATCACCATTCACTGTTATGCTCTTGTTCGAAGGAAGTTGAAACCTAAGTCGGCCATTCCTTAGTTATCTTGACTTTGCATGTCAGCCATTCCTGATACAGTTACTGGTTCGTGCACCTTATGATCGAGTCCTTCCACATTATACAGCTTTGTTGAGTACCTCGTGTTGGATAATGGGGGATGCCTTAATGCCATCCTTCCAGTGGATTTCATCCCATTGACTTTAGATCATTTATTCTGGGATTGGAATCTAGAGTCATTTTTGAGTGCTTTGAGACTTGCAGTCATCACTGGCAGGTTCTCTCGCCATCTATAGTTCTTTGGGAATACATCAATGTCCCTTGATCGATGGATTCTCTCAAGTGTTCAACCTCAACACATTTATTCACACTTGTTAGTTTGCACTCTAGTACCTTGATTCCCATTATCATTATCGGTGGGTGATCTCGCGTCTGCTAACGGTATACATCAATGATCGATAATTAGACGATGGACTACTATGTTCGACCTAGACACCTCTATTCACATAGTAGGAATTGTACTTGTAGTGGTTTGTGTAGAAGACCTTCTACATTGGTGGCATCTCATATATGATACCGCCTTGATCGTGCCGATGTTCATGAGATTTCATCTCTCGTGACTTGATTCCAGTATATGTCAAACATTTCCAGCCATTATGGAGATCTCGATCTGTTATATATCTTCAGCTTTCATGAAGATCATGATCCTTTGTATATATTCATCATGGAGATTCTGATCTATGTATATTGTACGTGGCGATGACCACACATGTCATATTTTGTATCATGTCTATTCATGGCCATTGTACTCTTATGTATCCGGGACTACTATATGTATTTGTAGTTATATGCAGAGTTGTATCATTGTGCTATGCTGATTGGGTGGTTGGTCTTCCATTTGGGATTCTTCATCACTCCACTTCTGGGATGGACTTATAATGTATTTCGGCCATCGTATGACC
Organism: Pseudotsuga menziesii; assembly: GCA_001517045.1. Taxonomy (NCBI): domain Eukaryota; kingdom Viridiplantae; phylum Streptophyta; class Pinopsida; order Pinales; family Pinaceae; genus Pseudotsuga; species Pseudotsuga menziesii. The sequence goes on from LPNX010692812.1 coordinate 224,574, forward strand.
CCTCTGACCTCACACATTAGGGGGCATCTATTATAGCTAATTTACCACACTTGGTGAATCACACTTGTATGGCCTTCCCCTGTCCCTTTGTAGATTCTTTGGACCCCATGGAACTTTTTTATACCTTTGATGTTTCCAAGATCATCCCGAAAAACATGCTTAAATTTCTATACGCGAATTTTAAACCCTTTATCGTGTATATACGCGGGTTTGACCCCTAAAACCGTGTACATTGGGATGTGTGCAAAAGGATAAATTCTTTTGGAGTTTTACTTGACATGGATCCGACTCACTTGTCTCCTGGCCTTCCATATGCCTTGAGATCACTCGGATTCGACCCTTCATTGCCCCAAAGAAGAGCCATATAAGGAACCCTCTGGATATATTGAAGAACATGTGAGAATTGAGAGCAAAGAAACTATAGTCCATTGTTGGTGAAACTTATGCTTGAGTCTGCATCCCTTTGTCCCTTGGAGCACTTTGGTGTTCTTCCCAAGATTGCCTTTTGCTTGTAAGCTTGCTATTAAGAGATGGAGGATTGAGGTGGTGGAGGCCCAAGTGGGGGATTTAGTTTCTCCAATTCACAGACGTGCCGACAGAGGTTGTATTCATTGTAATCTCTAATTTTATATTAATAGAAATATCTTTTCCTGTCCAATAATGTATGTTTGAATGAATATTTTATCCATGGATGATTTCAAATGCTTATACGTTGTTGAATATATATGCTAGAGTAGATCTAACACCAATATATATAGCATGCTTGTCTTTTTTACTGATTGTTGAGGAAGTAATTTATCAATTCAAGATGGAGTTGGAAAGCTCAATGGGGATCTACTTCAACCATCTAGAATAAGGTACGAGTTTTGATCCTTTAGTGTTAGATATTTGATTTCTCTTGCATATTGGAAAGGATTTATTTCTGGAGTCAAGCTGTTTGTTGTGGTACCCCAAGCCATAGGAATTTCTCTCCATAACACCCAAAATATGACACCCCTAAGAAAAAGAGTCAAGCAAAAGATAACGACCGTAGGCGGCAAGGGAAAAGCTGCTGAAGAAAAAAAGAAACAAGAAGAGGAAGCGAAGAAGAAAAGAGAAGAAGAGGAACTCAAACTATCACAGGAAGCAGAACAATGGTTAGAAGAAGAAGAAGCTAAGAAAAGGAGACAAGAAGAAGAGGCACACAAAAGAAAGGAAGAGGTTTAAAGGTGAATATTGGAAGCAGTTGACTGAGAAAGAGACTAGGTAGAGAAAGCAGTTGAATAGATTCGGAAAAAGGACCAGGAGGAAAAAGATCATGCAAATCTAGAGAAGACTCAATCTCATGATGACTTGTTAGAATCAACTGTCTCATCTAGTAGCATAGCCATAGAAGATCCAGCTCTGACATTAGAGTGTGGCCTAATCCATTTCATCCCATCTCAAGAGCAGGAGGTAGCTGATTTAAATACCATTTTTTATGACAAAAATAAGAAAAGAATTGCCATGAGAACTGAGAAGAAGGTGGACACCAGGGAAAAACAAGGAATCATGGTAACTAAGAAAACAATTTTCCATGGGACTAACAAGGACCCAAGACTCCTTACAAAAGCAGGTGTAGCCTCAACCCTTGCAAATGTAGATAATGTGGATAAAATAATGGATAAAAGAGGAAGGTGTTTCAAATGAAGGAAACTCTAAAGAAGGAAAGAGGCGAGGGACAAATCCTGAAGAGGAAGCATGAAGATATTCGCAGTGAGCTTGAGAAATTGAGAGAGGCATGCCAAATTTTTCAATCTGACAAAGATGCCCTGGTATTATTAGTAAATATCATTGAATGAGAAAAGAAGGATCTCGAGAAGCTGGTAGCAGAATTTGAGCATAAAGGAGATACAACAAGCAAAAGGGTTGAAGAGCTAGAAGCTCATAAGAAATTTCTAATGGAACAACTCCAGGTAGAAAAAGAGAAGTAGATAGATACTACCCCTTTCTGGAATCAAGCATTGATGTTACAAAACAGAATAAATCAGATTTTGTTGAAGCTAGAAGGGGAAATGTACAGAATAAAACAAGTTGCGTCCAGGTTGAAAGAGTTAGCACTCATCTCGTTAGAATTCCAGAAAAAGTTATCAGAGGTGGTTGAACTTGTGAATAATCAGCTAATGTGGATAGGATGCAACCCAACATTTTCAGAGAATATGCCTCAGAAGACTATAGCAAGTCTCAAGATAAAGGTGGCCATATTGAATTTCGAGTGTATAACAACAGTCAGATTAAGCATAGCCAATGAGAGAACTGTTGAAAAGTGTACTGAATTCTACAAAGGTGCGTGTTTTGTTCACAATCAGTGTATGGTTTTAACAGGCGCCCCAGACCAAGATTTCCCAGTCAGGGAGGAACATTTGAAGAACTTACAGGAGAGGTTGCTAAAAGGGGAAGAAAGAATGTCCAATATCGAGGTTGTCAGTGAGAAAGACATTAGGATCTAGATCATACAAGATTCAATCCACACGCGCTTGTTGGAGGAATATTTAAGTCAGAATGCGCCCAAAGTGAAGGAAATCAAGTCTCAGCTGTCAAAACATGAAGTGGCAGTGCATGTGCTGGAACCAGTCGAATATCAGGTCATTAGTGAAGAAGCCCAAGCATGGAGCGTTTTTTATCAAGACACCAACTGTTCCCACTTAAATTTTTCTTATTCACAAACTGAAGATTATATAATTTTGTATTTATTCCTTTTCTAGCAATACACTAAAATACGAAATTTTGTAAAGAAAGAGTCGAGGAAGCCCAAAAGATTTGGGAAGCTCAAGAATCATTTTTGTAATTTGTATAAGTATAGGTAAAGTAGAAGTAGAAAGTACTTTTCACTGGAATAGTTGCTAACGCTTATTGTAAGAAGAACAATTTCCTTTTATAATGAAGAAGATGGAATTTTGTTGGAGAGAGTGTTGCATAAGTCTCAAAGCATGTTGTGTAAAGTTGAATGGAGAACTATTTCTTGTTTAGCAGTATATACAATCTGTGAGATCATTCCTAACCCTCTGAACTACTCAGTGAGTTATGTCTGATTTTATGTTATGTGATGAATCCTATGCAACAATGAATGATGGATGTTTTAATATCATGGAGCTATCTCTTTGTTAACTTTCATCTGTATGTATGTATATTGGATATATCATCTATCTTTAGAATTCTTTATGCAAACCATGCAATACATTTTTCATTCTTATTTAATCTCAATCTTAATCCTTGGGGATAGGTTAGAATAGACTCAGTTGTTCTGTTCTGTTACTTGCATTTAATATAGGCACTTGCATTCCATACCTAAAAGATAAAATATATAAATGGTGGATCGGGCCGCAACTTGTAAAAGATATTTAAGAATACACTTTAAATCTACGGTATCCAGACCGCAAATTGGATGGATTCCCCATATCAAACAATAAACGAGCTATTTGGGAACGATTATTGGGGAGAATCCCTACCGTCGGTACCTGGGATTTTCCTAGGCATCAACATAAGGTCAACATGAATGGTAAAAAAATTTGAGGAATGAATGAAATAGGATAATATAACTCTTTAACATAAATATGACAGATTTTGTGACTTTAGCAACAATTAATACTCATGAATTGAACAACGATATGAATCCAATGTTGCAGGAGGCAATGGACGAATATTCATAGTGATTGGGAGAGTAACCAACCGAAGGAGTTACAAAACTATGGATCATGGTTCAAATTCTGTGATCAATACTAAAACTTAAATTGTAAATATAGACATGACATAAGTGCTTTGTTCAAATGTGGCACAACTCTACTGCTATCACAAAAAACAAGAACATTTAACTCCCTCCCCACCACCACTCTCTTTTTGTTTATAAATATTTGATTTTTTTGTCTTTTTCATATTAGTAATGCTTGAAAAGAATAAAATATTGTGATAATACATTGGAATAAATGACCATCACAAGGCATGAAAATATGTTCCAAGTGAAAGTGTGGGAATATAATAAATCCACTTCATAAATGAGGATAAAATATTTAATCAATTTTGATTAATTTCCTACCCACTAGCCTAGATAGTTGGCATTCACTTGAACCTCATGGTCAACACTTTCCTTATATATACCCCATGATCTCCTTAATCCCAATTATTTTTGATATTTACTTTATTGAGTTCCAGAATTAATAATTGTGATTTCCTACAGATTTTGTCTTTTACTGCTTTATTCCATCTTTTCAGTCGATAAGGTAAAGCTAGTCAACTAGGAAACCACTATCTTTTGTTTCCAACCCATCCTCCATGATTTTATCTCCATACTCCAAGATTAGAATTCTTTTCATCATACAAGACAAATCACTCATGCTTTAGCTAATTTGTGAGGTCCTTAACTGATTAGGAAAGTGCTTTATCCACCTATGGGGGTTGATCATATTTAGTAAGTCTATCTTTATGATATTGATGAGTTGTCTCCAATACAACTCGATTTTACCTATGAGCGATGTATTATTTATGTACACTATTATTCATCATTATTATATGGAAGGATATACTCCAATATTCATCTCTTCATTCATGTGATTCAGTCTCTATTCTTCTCTCTATTTTTCTTGTGTATGGTTGCGAGAATTATCTTAGTAGAAAGATCTATTTCGTGTGGTTCCTCTTAACATTAGAGATTATATTTCTATATGGTATATCAAAGCACTCCTACATCATGGAATAGACATCTACAAAATAAAATACAAAAAAGGAAATGGGAACAAGGTGGACACTCATTGGCATGTTTCATCCAAAGATATAGTCTAGAAAGCAATTGTAATATATGCTAGTGGTGAGAAAAATAATGAATGCAATGGTAGTGTGAAAGTTGTAGTGAAGAATTCCACATAAGTGTGCAAGTAGTAGAGAGAAAAGACAAATGCATAATGAAAAAAATTGGATCCTTATAGGAAATGGGTAGAAATAAATGAGAAAGAGAGGATTGTGCCTTCTTCTGAAATCCATGGCACAACTAAAAAAGGCTTCCAATCCTTTTAAAAAATAATAATGGGAACCAAAAAAATAATAGGGTGCTGAATATAATGTCCCATATTAGGTAGGCTCATATGTTGGACTAGTGCAAAATGTAGATAGAAAATGATGACTCACTATTATCTAATAGGTTCAAACCTATGGAAAATTTGGGTGAAAAAGGTTGAATGCATCATAGCATAAGGGAAAACTAAACCTATATGCAATATTTAGAATATAATTGATTGAATTGAACAATGCATCCAATAAATCAAGAATATAACTCAATATGTTGTATCCAAGAAACAACAATGTATCCAAGAAATCAAGAATCAAACTCATTATCTTGTATCCAAGAAACAACAATACCATGGACATATCTAAAAAATCTAAAAATAAAGATCTTATATGAGTTACTTTGATAGGATATCGCTAACTTCAATGTATTTGGAAATATTCATTACCATCATAGAGCCTACCAGTCAAGACTAAAAAATGCTAAGGCTTGAGGACCTAAATGAATAAGATCAAACTCATACAAAATATCAAAGCTTAAAACAAGGATATAGTCTACATGAATAATCTCATTATAATAGGAATTTAAATATATACTAAATATATTAGACTCGTTAGTAACACCAACTTGCATCTCGATAACATAACATAGAGTAAAAAATACCAACATTTGAAGATCTGCAAATAGTGAGATCAAGCTCAAGACGAAAAAATCATAATTGTATTTGATCGCAAATGGGTCCAAATTGGAGATGATCTTTGGAAAGGATGAAAATACATGAAGGAATTCCATAATGGATCATATCCTTTAACCGAGATTCATCTCAAATAATAACATCATCCTAATGAGAACATATGATAAAACATTCACTTGGACCAATAGGGGGTAGAATATGCTACAGTGCCCCCATTGGATAAATCACTTGATTAGCTACCATAACAAAGTCCCAAGAAGTTGAGCACAAACAAAAAGGTAGTCCTTCTCAGTAGAAATTGAATGCATGGGATATGAGGACACAAAATTCACCCATTGAAAGGCATATTTATTGAAACAATAGAAACATATAAATGGGTCACATGGTCTAAATACAGATAAAGAGAAGGATTAGTAATGCAAGATAATCAATAGTGAAATTTTTTCCACTACGAGGAAAATGAATTAGGAGAAATAATATAGAAACCACATAATTCATAACATATACATAAGCCTTCCTGAGGAACATATTGAAGTTTAATGGGCCTTCCATAACTATGAAATTGACTAAGACAATATTTCCACTTGATGAAATAGGAAATTGACAAATAATCCCCAAGGGATCACTATGTCTTATATAAAAATACAACAACTGGCTATAAGATGAGACAAGGTGTCGAAAACCCAAACCTTTCCAAACACAAGTAAATATAATACTAACTGGAGCTCCTCGATTTACAACAAATCAATGAACTGTGCATCAATTAGCTTCAACCCTTATTTAGAGGGGTGCAAAAGAAGCAAGGTGATGCCCAACTAGACTATTCCAATCAAAGGAAATGATCCTAGAGCTTAAATGGATCACACTTAAAGCAAATGGAGTCCCCCCTTTTCCAAAATTTTATAAATTGGTAGTAAGGAAAACTTGATTGGTATTCACATCACCCTCCAAAGGAAGAGGGTGGAGAACCAAATGCTGCATTGACTTGAACACCAACGTCAACAATATTTGAGGGAAGAGTGAAATTGATTGAATATTGCATTGAATTGACTAATTCATCAACCAAAGGTTGAATGCGCTACTAGGAATCTATAGGTTTTGAAGAATTGGAATATATTTGAGATAAGAACCACACTCCTTGTACCTATGGAATACTAGAGAACGTATGAGTAAGGTTATATCCCTTGCAAAGCTCAAAAGGAAAGTTAGGATTCCATGCTATTCATCTATATTTCTCAAGAATGTCAATACTCCAAGAATGACTTGTATATGTTTTTCTATCTCCATATTGACTTGTAGTGGCTAGTGACTTTCTCCCTTCTCTTTGGATATTATTCTTATTCTTCTTATGTATATTCCATTTAGACTCTTGGTTACTAGGAGATAGACTTCCATCATATGAGGTTGAAGGGGGAGGACAATATTTAACTGGTGAAGAAGGAAAATGGTCAACATTAGTTTGATTCTCTTAATAAGATGCTTACTTCAGAAGCATTGGTATCTCTTGAGACATTTGGAGAGGACAAAAAAATAAAATCAACAATCCCATAGTGAACCAAAGGATAATCAAGGTGGCCATTAAGGGAGCACCAACATTTCCAAATAAAGGAAGATAACAAGGATCCCCTTGCAGGGGGGTCCCTTGTATGATATCCTCAATAATACTAGTAGCCATAAACTCCAATTCAAAAGGAAGGAAAATTCTGAGGCCTTCTATAGGGTTGAAAAAATTACAATCAACACAAACCTATAAAAATATATCTAATGTATAGCAAAGAAAAATCACTCTCCCAAAGTCCAAACCAATATGGTTAAGTCTTGAGTACAATTAGTGAAGAACCAAACATGGGAATTCTAAAGGTCAACCTTGGATGATAAGAGCCCAAGTATGAACAATGAAGGTATGAGATAAAATTACAAAAACCCTCATGAAACAAACACCCAAGGTGAAATTACCCTCATGAAGATAGGCACCCTTCAAGGGAGCTACGGTGGAAGTTAAGTGTCAATCTCAGGTACTACAATCACTTCACACTTCTAGTCACTTGGGAAAAAAACCTATGTTAGGAAACTATGGTTTCCACTTCACAATTGATAGTCAGACGTAATGGTTGAGTGTTAGGTGCTTTCATATGCGTAGGGACTTTAGGACTGGGTCCTAATCCTACAAATCTAGAGGAAATGTGTCACCCTGATGAATTGCTAATTCTACCAAATCTCATGTACACACATGTACCACTAACCAATGAATGAAGGGATAATCTAAATATCCTACTAAACTTTACATCATGCTTGATGCATGTGTGAGGCACACTTTCTAGACATGTGTTGGAGGAGCTAGTCGGTGAGCCAACTAGACTAGTTAGCCGAATAATTAGAGATTAGGTCGGCCTCCAAAGGTCGTGTCGGTTGAATGAACTGACAGGAAGTTATTCATAACTTTTTTTTAATCATGTATAATAGGTTGTTGAGCTAGATACAAACTTGGTTCGGTTTGATGTTTGTATGAACCCATATGTGTTTTGTGTAATATAAGCTGTTATTTTACCCTTCTATCTTATCTCTTGTCTCTATTATGATTATATGATTCTATATGTGTATTATTGGTAACTTAGTGATCTTAGTGATTACAACATTGGTTTCGTTGCCGGTAGTACACATACTAATGAAAAAACTTATAGAAGATGATCTCAGAGAAAGAGATTAAATACTGGTGGGAGCATAAGATCACAAACTACTTGCATAATTATGCTAGAAGAAACAAGCTGACTATTTCACAGGGAAACGAGAAATTATTCACTAAAACGCATGACAAGTTTGTAGAATCGGTGCCTCAGTTTATGAAGAAATTAATGGATGAAAAACTCGGTAGACACTAAGGAACAAGAGTTTCTCCAAAAAATGATATGGGGCAAATGAACAAACCTGTCAGAGTGGTTTGAGAAAATCCCAAACGAGTTCCGTCAGGAACAAGCCGTATAAGAGAGATTTTCAGTTGAAACTATTTAAAAGAGGTTCTATACCGACATTACTGAGAAATTTCTTTGTTCTCTATTGACTCTTTTATTTAAGTTCCCGATCGATAGAGGAGTAGGGCATATTGTTGAACCTCATCCATCACTAGTCAAACCGCTATCGAATACCAACTGGGCAGAGAAGTAGAAAGTGTGGGAGAATTTCATTGACGAAAGGGAGTGGGGGTATTTCTTGAAAAAATAGACAGAACTATCTGAGCTTACTAAAGCGTCGGGTAGGATATGGGGGGGTATTTGGTCATGTGTCGGGGTGGAGTAGAAGGATTCTAGTTGACATTAAAAGGAACCACCGACAATGAAAAGTTGGGCCATGAAATAAATAATTCAGACAATGAATCTTAAAAGCACTCCGAATTTGCAGAAAATAGAGAGAGATAAAAGGAAGAAAAGAAGGGAGGAATGAAGAGAGCAGATGATAGTGCTGCAGAGAAGAATGAAGAGAGTAGGTGATAGTGCTGTAGAGAAGAATGAATACCAGGGTGACGGAACAAGAAGGACATCTGCTAGAGTTGGGTCATGACCAACAAGAAGAGGGCGTAGATGAGGAAGAAGTGTCACCAATGGAATAATATCTATGGATAGAGAAATTGGAAGCTCTCCATATTGAGATACCCCAGGAAGTAAGACCTTTATCTCCAGTTAACCTGAACCTAAGTTCCTGAGTGCATACCATTGTTGAAGAGGACCTAAGGCTACGAGCCGGTGAGTTTGATGTATGGATTTGACTAGAGGACAAAGGAAATGATGTCGATCATATGGTAATTTGTCGACCTGAGAAAGGAAACTGGGTCACATTTCAAGCATACCTGTCCAACCGAAGTATCAACCTACTCTACCCAGTAAATGAAGGAGCACCCTCCCTGCCAGACACAACTTTAGGAAATATAGAATTGTCAAATTCTCACAGGAGAATATTTGAGCTACAGTAATTAGCTTGGATTTAAACACAATAAGTCAATTTGATTCAACTACTTGTTGAGGAGAAATTGACAAATAAAATTATGATGAAAACGAGAGTTCCAATGAAACTAGTTGTGACCAACACAGAGCTGTAGAGAATATCCCACCACCCCGACCACCATCGCCTGAAGCAAAAACTGACGTCGACGACATGGGGTATGATGCAATGCACATCCCCCTCTATGATGGTTATGGGGATCCCAGATGACACTGATTCGTCTGTGAATTGACATGGGAGGCTAACGTTGTAACTAGTGAAGATAGACAGATGGTGCAGTACGCTGGTGAGTGTGGCTTCAAATTAGAGTTTTCAACTATTATCTATTATGATAATCAGAGTGCCATCAAAGATAATTTTAGGGGCGAATTTTAGCCCATGGGCTATTTTTAGGAGTTTTTCTCCAAAACAAGATTCGTCATTTTGCATTTTTTGAAGCCCTGTTTCGCCTAATTTTGACAGGGTAAACTTTTTTCACCTTAAAAATCGCCAAATTATTATATAAACAATATAAAATCCTTGGAAATTAAAATATTTTTTGAAAAATATCGTCAAACATTTTATAGTTGGTGTTTTAAGAATTGGTAAGATTCGCCAACATTTATACACTTTTAAATAAGTATGGTTCCTTAAAATCATCCCTGAGTGCCATTCGAATCTACAATGATCCTATTCAGAGACAGAGAACCAAACACATTGACATCCATATGCACTACATCAGATAGCTTGTGCATGATGGCACCATTCACCTACTCTTCTGTGCATCTTCAGAACAAGTAGCAGAAATCTTCACCAAAGTTTTTTGTGAAAAGACATTCAGCAATCTCAAATCACTACTGGGGATTTCTGATCATGCTGTGAAGCATGATTGCTGACAATATTTTCAAATTTTGTTTTACTGTCCATGTTTAAGGGAGGATTTTCCCACTAGATTTTTGCCTCTTTCCTTGGTTAAATGGACATGCAGTATGTAAAGGGTGACTAAGCCTTGTTGCTAGGCCCNTTAATGACATCCTTATGCATTCCAATATCTCATGTAATTATATATTGCAGTAGCCTATGAATTCATAAGGTTGGTTATTGAACACTTATTCAATACAAATTAGTGTTATGCTCCAATTTCAGTCTCCTTTGTGTGTAAATTTGCATGTTTGATTAGCAATTTTGTGAGTACAATTGTTCAATCATTTGGGTTCAATTTACACACTAGACATTGGTACAAAAAGAAAGGTTTTAGAACTAGTAAGAGATTGTGAGGTAGACATGAACGGGTTCCCAACTAAGGTAGATCTAAATATCTTACCCTTAGGATCGTACGATGTACTTATCAACATGGACTGGTTGGAACATCACCATGTCATGCTCGATTCTATAAACAAGTCAATATTATGCACGGAAATCCTGTGGAATCAAACAAATATTCAAGGAATACCCAAGAAGGTTTCTGTTAGACAGATATCTGCCTTATAAGTGAAGAAATGTATTTGAGAGGGCTACAAATTTTTTGCAATTAACATCCAGGATGTAGAAGCTGAGAGAGAACAAAAAATTGAGGAATTTCCTATTCTCATGGAATTTAAGGATGTATTTCTCGAGGAAATACTGGGATTACCACCAAAAAAAGACTTACATTTTTCCATAGAACTGATACCAGGGTTAGTACGGGTTTCAAAATCCCATTACTACATGAGCGCACCAAAGTTGGTGGCGCTCAAGTTACAGTTGTAGTATTTGATAGAGAAGGGTTATATCCAACCTAGTGTGTCCTCTTGGGGGGCACCTATACTTTTCATAAAGAATAAGGATGGTACGATGTGAATGTGAATCGATTACCGACAACTCAACAAGATGACCATCAAGAACCATTACCCACTCCCTAGGATCAATGACTTATTCTATCAAGTCGAAGGAGAAAGGACCTTTTCAAAGATCGCCTTGTGATCTGGATATTATCAGGTATGGATCCATGATGAATATATACACCAAGCCTCCTTTTGGACTCAATATGGCCATTACAAGTTTGTAGTAATTCCTTTTGGGCTAACCAATGCACTATTAAATTTTATGTGCATGATGAACAATATCTTTAGTAAATACCTAAATAATTTTGTACTGGTATTTATAGATGACATACTAGTTTACTCAAAGAGTAAAGAAGAACATGAGGAACATCTCTGCCTAGTAATATGGGTGTTACGGGAACACCAACTTTACGCTAAGTTTAGCAAATGTGATTTTTACAAACCACAAATACAATACCTAGGTCACATCATTTCCAAGAAATGGGTAGCTGTTGACCCAAAAAATATCAAATCCATCGAAGAATGGCCTACCTCTACTTGTGTCACAGAAATGAGGTCATTTTTGTGATTAGCAGGTTACTATCGAAATTTCATTGAGAAATTTTCGAGGATTTTCTTTCCCATGAACGCCTTACAAAAGAAGACAAACAAATTCTTATAGACAACCAAGTGCGAGGAAATCTTCCAGAAGCTTAAACAACTTTTTACTACTTCACCTATACAACGAGTTATGGATCCCAATGGGGATTCCATTATTTGCACATATGCGAGCAAGGAAGGACTTGGTGGAGTTCTCATGCAAAAGGATTGTGCAATCTATTACGAGTCACGTAAATTAAAAGAGCATGAATAAAATTATCCCACACACGATCTTGAGCTAGCGGCCATTATCCATGCCTTGAAGATGTGCAGGCACTACCTCATGGGGAAATTTTTTCTCTTGAAGACAAACAACATGAGTTTGAATTATTTGTTCGACCAGCTCGATCCAATTGCCAGAAAGGATAGATGGTTGGCCTTCCTTAGCGAGCACCACTTCAATTTAAAGCATATAAAGTGAAAGGAGAATAAAATCATCGATGCTTTAATTCGACGAGACCATATGTTATATGAGATAAATTTTATCCAAACTAATTCGTATTTGCATGATAGGATTAGAATGACAAGCAGAGTTGACCGTTTCTATGTTGAAGTCCTAAAAAATATTCATAAGGACAAGTTATTTCAACAACAGAAAGAATATAAGGTAGATGAGACAAGAATATTGTGGTCCAAAGAGATACTATATGTTTCAGAGGGAGGATACATCATGTCCAGCATCCTAACTGATTTTCATCGAATTCCCTACTCGGGGCATATGGGATATCAAAAAACTAGTACATATGTCTCAAAAGTTCCACGAAATATTGCCACGAATAAGTTAAAATGGTTATTTTCGTGGATAAATTGATACAGATTTTGAACAAAAATTATTTTTTCCCTTGATCATCATCTCTATTGTGACGTAAATGATTGTTTGTCGCTATATCTACGAATGTTCATCTTTATTGTGATGAAGACACACATTCATCACTATAGCGAAGGAACTCTAAACATTTACAAATCAACAGTCATCACAGTAACATTCATTGGCTTTTTCGTATTGTTGAAATTTGACTATTGCTCATTTTTGTTGTAACCTCCATGATCATTGATCTATAAATACATGTTCTTAATAAATATTTCATCAAATGTTTTGCTATAGTTGCAACTATTTTTCTGCTTATTATTTGATTTGTGAGTGCAAGAGTCTGGTACTAGTTTAACACATCGAATTTTTGCACGATCTCCTTTGGTTTCCATGTTAGTATTTTTAAATTACTTGTCTCCTTTAATGTGTAGGGTCATACATAAAGTGATTCGAATATTCATTTTCTCCTCAATGTTATCATATCCAATACCAACATGGCAAGAGGTGGATGATTAGGAGGTATTAATTTGAATGTATCATGATAGAGCTTATAGCTTTATTAGGGAATATGGTACATGAGAAATAATGGGTTCGTCTTAGATTAATGGGTGTTTTAGGTAATTTCAAAATATTTGTAAATTTTAGTTTTGCATTGAGGTTTGTGGGTAGTGAACTAATATTTTTCAAATGAGTAAATATAATGTCATCGAAATTAGTCTCTTAATCATTGTTTGATTAAAAAAAGATGAAGTTGAACTAATTAGGAAAAAAAGATCATTTCTTTTGAAATGTTTTATTTGTTTAGTTTCTTATTTTTAGAGGGGTAAACTAGCATGTGGCCCATATTCTATGTGAAAAATTGTATAAGCATTGTGATCCCATGTGCTTGTGAGAAATCACGTTTCCTAAATTGGGAGAACATAACCGTTGGGGAGGATTTAAATTATATCACTAAATATTGAAAATATAGTGGTTGGTGGTAAGAATATACCCCCATACTAACTTATTCCTTAATAATTTGGAAAGGAGGGGTATTGTTTGTAATATGTAGCATGTCGAAGTAAAGCCAACTTGGATTCACTAATTATATTTGTCACTTTTCATGTCACGTCCTTTAATTTTATGTCTACTTTAATATATATATAATTTACTTATACATTTATTGAGTTTGTTTGGTTCTTATATGCTATTAGAATGTCAAAGAAATATACTTGGTAAGAAAATAATAATAGGTATGCTGATTTTAAGGCAACATTGGAGGAGAAGGGCGATGGAAAGTGTTGTTTCCCTTGCAATGATTGCATGGGTTTGCGAGCGAGAATAATTTTAGGAATAGGTGTTGAGAAAAATTGTAAGGAGAAGGAGCATGCTGAAGGGGGGTTTGAATATCGTCCCTTGGTAAGACGTCATTTATTAGATAATGTACTTCTTGTAATATTACTGATCATGTTTCACAAAATGTTTTATTATTTAAAATTTATGTGTTGTATATTATAAACTAATGTTATTACATTGTTTCTAATTAAAAAGACAATTCCCCCTAAATGTCGATCTCCAGAGAGCTATTTGCCACATAATTATAGTAGAAATACTAATTTGCAAGGTGATGAACATGGATATCATAATATTGAAGATGAATTTATTAATCATCCTATGAACAAATATGACGTTGTTGACACAAATGACTAAGATGAGATAAAAAGATTGATCCAAGACGCATTTTCTCCATTGGATGAGGACAACCTCCATGATATTCATGATGTTCCTCTAATCGAGAAGTCCTAAGAAACTATTTATGATGGCTCAACAAAAAATCTTCTATCTACTATATTGTTGTTGGTGAACTTGAAATTTTTCAATGCTTTGTCAAACACTTGTTTCACACAGATCCTAATATATGTAATGTATTAATTGCATCTCCACATGGCATATTGAAAAGTTCACTATTTTCCTCTATTTTTAGTGTTAATTAATTCATAAATTATGGATAAGAAATATTTATGATTTTAACGAGAAGACACCTAATGCAAACAAGGAAGAAATTAAACAATAGTTCCTATCCTTCTTCAAAACACTAGATGCAAAGCATCCAACGAAAAAAAAGATGAAAACAACTGTTCAGAAACCTACAGAAATTGTTTGAGACGATGAAAAGCGATGAAAGGACCTATTGCACCAATTAGAATATAACATTGATGAACAATTATTAATTTAATGGTTTTTTGCAGGAATTGTACAAAATATACGAAGACATATTATTTTGGACACATTCAAATCATATGAAGAAGCACCGACGAAAGCACTGCAGAGCGAGATGGACAATGACTATCCAGCACACCTTGTTGAAAATCGAATTGAGGAGCAGCTGGAAATCATGCAAAACTCATTAAGAGAACTGAACCTCAAAGGTCAGGACATCTGGTGCACAAACTGCTCGATGACTAGACATACCAAAGACAACTATTGACAAGGATTGAATCGAAAAGATGTCCGTTTTGTTCAAACGAAGTGTTTCTGTGACATTTTCCAAGAATATGGGTCACACATGACGAAGGACCACCCTTACAATATGAAAAATGGAAAAGCTTCATGGTGTGCGATCTGTGAGGTAAAAATTCATCCAACAAGCGACTGCCATTTGAACCTATAGAATCGACAAAATTACCATGCAGTCTACCAGAAAAATGTTGTTGCTCAGAACAATGATAATATCCCAAGGAACAATGAAAAAAATGAACCAAGTAACAAACGCTATCAAGGTCAAAGATATGAGCGCCGGTATGACTATCGTCATGGAGGATTTGTAGTTCAGGGCTGATTCAACGGAAATCGGTACAACAGACCACGATGACCCATCCAGTGTTTTACATGCTATAAGGGAGGCCACCGATACACATACTGTTTGTATAAAGATTGGGCTGACCTAAAATTTTGTACTAGTTGTGGCGTGGGCGATCACTAGCTAGAGGACTGTCCCACTATACTTGACAAAATTAATAAGAAGAAAAATTTTAATACCTTGTCATGTGTTAAGAAATGCGATATAATCCCTACTATGAATTTACATGTAGTCACCAGACAAGGGATGAAAACTGGTAATGATAATCCATGCATAAGTAAAATAAAAAACAAAGATGATTATCCTAACCCCATAAAGAAAAAAACAAATGTATAATGATGCATCAAAAATGTTCCAAGAATTTTCCTGACACGAAGAGACTGATAACAGTCGACAATATGTCTCACAAGAATTACCTAACTCAATACATAATGACAAATTAGTAGCACAATTTATTGATCTGTTATACAATATTAAGAACAAACATAGCATGGAGAAACAAACTAAAAATATATGCAGCCTTAATCAGAAAGATAAGAATGATGCCAACCCACTTGTCGACCTAGAAATCGAGGAATATCATGTTCGGCAAGTCATACTCCAATTTGGATCCCAAGTAAACATCATGACAAGGAATACATGGGAACAACTTGGTAGAACTCAACTAAACGAATCATACATATACCTAAAATTGGGAGATAAAGGACTAATCGAACCCATTGACATTTGGAGAAGTGTTTATACAATGATAAAAGGAATTTCGACAAAATCCGACTTCAAATCATCGATCTGATAGAGGGATCCAGTTCTTTCCCAGCCTTGGTGGGCCGCCTCTGGGGTTGAAATATGAAAGAATCGATTTCGTTAGACAAAGAGAGGATAAAACTCAAAGGAAATGGACAAAATGTTATTGTCCCCATTCACCCCTCTCATGGTGAACCTTGGATTGAACCAATAGATGAATAATTTGACATTCGACAACTCTACAAAATCTAAAATAATGAAGACTATATAGAGCCAAACATCTATGGGGAACTGCACTTAGGGAACCAAGACTCTTTTGGCTATAATTTGGTTGCAGAATTATACAATTGGGTGATATAAAATTATGAAACTCAAGCACAAGGATGTTCGACTATCCAAGCTATATCAAAGAAACCGACTCGACAATGCTTTTCAGAATCCATCATTCCAAAAATATTTGAAAGAAAAATTAGGGAATACCCTTCATTAGCATTGACTAAAATAGAAAATAAACAAACTCTTTAGTACAAAGAAAGAGAATCACCAATCCTCCATGTCGAACAAGTCTGCAAGAATTTAGGAGAGGATGACCGACTACAAAGCCTAGTCGAGAAATTTATAGGTCAAGCTTCTCGATGGTGGGATACCCATCAGTCAAGATTACAAACATCAACAACAAATTTGACATACTTCGTCGAGATATTGAGCAAAAGGAAGCTAACTAAACAGGAAAAAATAATAGTCTTCACGCAAGGACAAAACCCCGAAAATCACATAAGTATAGGTGAAAAGGAATGGAGAAGACTTGGGTACAAAGACGAATGAACATGGCCACACTTATTTCCATCTACACTTGATAATTTACCAAACAAATGGTATAAGATGGAATAATCTCAGGGAGAAACGTTCATCTAGCAGGAACTTAAGGAAAATTTCATTAAGGACTTCAGATTCGTACTGGAAGATGAAAAATTGGTTGAAGTAATAGAACAACTAAAAATTGTTGCAGGGTTTTTTCGGACAATCCACAGTAGTGTAGAAATTCAGGCCTGCAGTAAATTAATTTCACTCACAGCAATTAACAATTGATCATGCAAATTATCAACAATGGAGACTGAATATGGAGCTGTAACACGAAATTATATTAACTGAGTGTACAATAGCCAACCCTATAATATCATAGGCTGCTGAAGATATAGAATACATGAGCAAATCGAATGCATAAGGAAGCATCCAAATCTAGCATAAAGCAGGCTTACCCAAAATAGGCAAATCCCCC
>LPNX010692837.1:0-81830 GCA_001517045.1 Pseudotsuga menziesii
CGGTGCAAACCTTCGAGCCACAATAGCTTCCATGGACATTGGTCTCTGCATGTTGAAATAGTGGAGTCACCAATCAATTTGTCAAGATTTTGTTTCTTCTTATCAGAAAGAAAAAGGGGTGACAGTGGTTCAAATTAATCAAGGCTGTATAAAGCTAGGGATGACTGAAACCTTCTAATTCTTCTAGCAGCCACTGTGTCAAACTTGGTGAAAATAGCCTTTAAAAAGTGTTGGTTTAATTCCACCTCTTAAACTAGTAAAATAGATGAGTATCCCAGGGAAGATATGCTTCAGCTTTGTCCCCGGAAACGGCGCCAAAGATGTTTGTGCCAGAAATTGTTTCTAAGGCCAGAGAAACAAGCTAACACACACTCAAATATAAAACTCAATAAAATCAAGGTTTAGGGTTTCTGCAATGTATTTTTGGTTGTGAACTTTGAGAATAGTCAGGGAATACATTCATAAGTAAAGCAGCTACTGAATCATAAGCAATAAAAGATGAAGATGAATGATATATATAACAAGATCAAACAGAAACAGTATTGAGGTTCAAACATAAATGACAGGCATTACCAGAATATAACATAAACCAGTCAATGAATCTATCAATTTAAGCAACTAGAAAAGATGAAAATGAAGCCAATACATAAATATGAAGGGTAAAAGTCATAAATATCTCATAGTTTCATCAACCACTACATACAAGAGTTTTGTACCTTGCTCATGAACAAGTCTGAAAACCAACTGAGCTTGAAGACCTCCTGAAAAGCTCTCAAAAATAGAACCTTTCTTCAGTCCCCTTTGTCCCTCTTTTATAATTACAAAGAAATAGTTCTATCTCCCCTTCTTAGGTCGAAATTGAAACTACCCAGCAGTTACATTAACTAACTAATTCAACTAATTGACTAAAAATACCAAATCGGATTCCTGGCAAATATGGCGAATTTCTGGGAAAATAGGTGTCAAAGACGCTTCCACATCTCTCAATCCCTGACACCTGTGTAAACAATGAGATAATTTTTTTTGAATGGGTCCATGATGGACAAAAACCTCTCTTGGTTTTTAAAAATTCATCTCCAATAAGTCAGAATCTGCCCCGCAAAATGAACACTAAAACAGAAAAATATTAAATATTTAAAATCCCTGAAAAATAGGCTGCAAAGATTAAACTGAATCTTTCAAACCTTGATATCTGTTGAAAACATGAGAGAGGTTTTTGTATATGAGTATCTTATTAACAAAAACCTATTTTTTTTTTCAAAAATTCCTCTACCTTATCTTGTGGTCGACATTTTACTTCAATAACCCAAAACAGGAAAAAACTGAGCAGAATTCTCAGTGATCTGTGCATTTCACTTACAGTAGCAAACAATTCAGTGATTGCTAGGTTCTCTAAGACACAGGAAGCCTTATCTTGCAAATTTTGTATGGAAGTATGTTCCAGGTCATTTCCTTTTATATCCAAATTCACAGGCAGACAATTCCCAGAATTTACAGCCTCTTTGTTTGCAGGAGTTTGACTGTCTATATTGCCAAATTCCAATGTACCTCTATTTCCCTTCTTTGTCAGAGTTAAATGGCTGGACAAAAGAGATTCCAAAGACATATTCATTTGAAAATTATCAGAATATGTAAATGATACATCCAATAGAGAGGATGAATTTATATGAAATTTTATTGGAGCAGACGTGTCCTGATTTTCTGTGAATTTATCTGATTCAACAACAATGTCACCTTGCCCTGCCTCCATCTTCACAACATTAAGCATAAACTCAGTTCCTGATAATTCACTTTCAGATTTTTCAGAGAAAGGACTAAAACTCCCATCTGCCACCAGATCTTGCTCCTTATCAATTATAAGTTTAGTAGGCTTTGAGCACATTTTTGAAGATACAAGCACTTCAGATCCTTCTAGTGATTGAAGTTGCTCTTGGAAATCACATAGTATAAGTGTTTCTTGTTCTTGTCTTCCCATGTTTGGGATAACATTAACTATGTGGGAATCATTTATCCCTGGCATCTCTTCACTATTTAGTAGTTCACATTCAATTTTATTTTCCAAAGACATGACTTCACCGTCATGGTTCATCACCAATACAGTGCTTGGCGTATAGGACAATTTAGTAGTGATGGCAACACTATCCTGAGGATCTGTAATCTTGCTCCCTTTATATACAATATGTTTGGCATATGCAACTAAACCCATATTCTCCTGACTTAAATATCGCACTCCTTCGAAAGTGTTTAAAACTGCATCATCATGATAACAAAACCCCTCGTCATCTGTATTATCTACCTCCAATGAACCACAATGTCTTCCTATGCACATGCCTATTTTTTCCAAGTGAGAAAGACTGTTGTGGTAACAAACTTCCTTGTCATATGTATTTTATTTTTGTAATGAGACTGGAGATGCTTCTGCGAAGGTGTCTATTGTTTCTACCTGTATTGGAGCAACAGAAGCTGAAAATGCAGAAAATGCTGAAGCTAAAGCTTCCTCTAAAGATAGTCCTGGATTTTGAGGAGTTGGATAAATGCACTTGCTTGAAACTTATGAACCAGAATGAACCCCTTCTATTGAGCATTGTACACTCTGGGAATCCTTATCTATGAAATGCTCTTCTCTTGGATAACCATGCTTGTCCAAACTACTGGCTATTGACTCATTGAGGACAACGTTTGAAGATATGTGAAAACCAGTTTCTGATGGCTCATTATCACAAGTGTATTTGCAGCAGCTGTGTGCTTCAAATCATTGTCACTTAACATTTCTGGGCAAGAAACTGAAGAATTCAAAAATGATTTTGATGACAAACATGAGCCTGAATCAACAGTCACACCCTCTTTGACCATAGTGGCAAAAGGGCAATGCTTTCCACTAATTTCTAAAAACTTTCTGATTGAATAACATGCACCGAATCCGGCAAGGGCAGGCCACTGCTTTCCAACTGTGATATCCATGTCCATACGGTGAAAAATCCCAGCATAAACTTCAATGAATTTCTATGCAAATTGCCCGCCATTGCTGCTCCTTGTAGGTAGAATATGGACTCGAGTTAAATAATCAAAGAGTGGAGATAAAAGTTGTGAGGCATAATATTTGCACCGAGAAGGGCTATAGCTGTGTAAAGGATTTCACACTTTACTCTTGGAATCATTCCATTCACTATAGAGCCAGCATTAGAGTCTATGGATAAAGAACCGAGTGCAAAGAATAGAAGCACCAATCCTGTTATGCTTATAGATAATACTTCAGCACAGTGCTTTCCCAGGAGTGGTAAAACGAGCAAAAATAAAAGTGCATTAACTGTGCTCAGGAACACACATAGAAACATATCCATCTCCATAATATTTAATTTATAACATCTTCCTCGAAAATCTTGCCTTATTTCGCTCACTATCATCATTTTCCATAAATTTGCATCCAGTTGCCAGAACGGTTGCTAGAATCTCTCTCACATGAAACTGATGCCTGTTTACATGAAAAAAACTTGGCAAAACATATATCAAATGTGACCAATGATTTATTTAACACTTCTCCAGCGAAATCCCCCAAAAAACGGACTGAAAAATGACCATTCTGGCAAAAAACGATTTTTCGGTAGCGCGCCTTTGTTAATTTTTTGCTCCAGCGCTACAAGAATAATTCTAGGACTATTTTGGTGCTTTTTTTCATCTTTTTGTCATTTTGCATGGATTTTTAAAGCTGTTAGGGTAATGATTATGCATGATTATACTCAGAGTATGGTCTATGAATCCATTATTTTGATATAATGACTTTAAAAACCCTTTAACAAAAAAAAACAGACCTAAAGTTTAAAATTGGAAAATTTCAAAAGCAAGCCCAAAATTTCATATAAAACTAAAGAAAATTTCCTAAAAGAAGAAAAATCAAATTAAAGCAAATGAATAACATGAAATAAAATGCAAATCAAACAAAAATTTAAGAAACAAATTACTGACTTAACAGGGTACACCAACAAGATTAGGTTTTAGGGTCTTGGAATAGTTCATTGTCTGTAAATTCTCCAAGACCACTAAACAACAACATGTATGTGTCTGTCCAGGTGAGAGTGTGAAATTACTTGTTATAATTGGTGTTTCTCAAAATCCTCCTCTCAAAAGGGAGTTAGGCACGAGGTAGTGTGAGTGGTTATTGATTGGGATGACCCCTAGTCATAACTGAGTAGCACTAGAGAAATTTCTTGGATTGTATTCGTATCTGGGGGCTCTTTCAAGAGTTTCGGGCTTTGCTACCCTGCCCATACGGTCAATCCTGCCTGCGACCGTCTTCCTGAGCATTGATTATATTGAGGTGACCTTAGTTTCCTTACCTGGGATATCGAGGGGGTACTTTGCAGGGGTTATTCTGCAGGTGTCCGACCAGGTTGGGGTTAGACGGCACAATCATTTTACGCGTTGAAGCTGAGGGCCACAATAATTGGTTACATACCTCTGCTTGTTGTGTATGGGAGTCTCAAGCCTCTCCTAGGAGAGAGATACATGCTTCATTCGGGAGCTCACTTATCCTACCCTTGATTGCTTGTGTTTGGTTTTAGATTTTATTGGTGTATGCTCTATGCACGTTAGCTTGCTTAGGGTTTGTGTAATTAGAGAGACTTTTATATTCTTGAGTTATTGTGGATTCAGGTGTGGCTCCTCACCATTCTCTTCGTTTAGTAGGACTTCTACCTTCTACCTCTCCTCCTCCTTTGGGAGAGAGAAACGGATGGTCCAGGTGGACTACTTTGCACATTGATTCACACATGATGGGAGATCATGAAGATGGTATTCCTGAGCTTTCTTCTCCACTTCGAGTGGATGACGGGGAGTTTACTCTTACCTATGATCCTTCACCTGATATGCCTGTGATTTCTAAATTAGGTCCTGTAATTTCTGATTTAGGTCCTATAATTTCTGAGATAGGTACTTTTCATGATAGACCTACTTACTCTAGCTATGATCCCCCATTAACGCATCGCTGGTATGGAATACTGAACGACGAGACTCATTATGAACCTGCAAGCACTAGTTATGGTAGTTATGGTATATCTATTATTCCCACACATGATTTTGAATTTCATGTTGAGTCAGAGTTTGAGCCTAACACTACGCCTACGGGCACTCCCATTCCTTACCATGTGGAGAGGTTTGGGACCACAAGTCATATTGCACCTTCCATCCCGGCGGTGGAAGCTACATCACATATTCCTCCTAGAACTAGGGTTAGTGATCCTATTAGGATACCAGATCTAAGACGAGTGACTGTAGGGAACACCACATACATAATTTCACAGGTCCCTTCGTCCTTGGTTCCTTGTTCTTCGAATGTCATTCCTACACCTCATTCACATGGTCCTTTGGGCTGGAATGTCGCTACAAGTCATGTCTGTACTGTTGCTACTCGCACAGTTGTGTCTCAAGTTCAAGTACCTCCTGTTCTTTTGGGGGGTCATATCCCTCCTTTTGGAGGTCATGTCATTACTTCCGGAGCCTACATTCCTACTTACAGAGTGTCTCATGGGACATCTCATTGGATGTCTTACAGACCTTATTATGGAACACAATATGGACAAGGTTATTCACCTTATGGGTACATGTATCAACAACCTACTTACTCTCCTAATTATGGCTTTCTAGCCCCACATAGTCAAGGTACACTACATTATGGTGCTTCCATGCCACCCTACATGGGTCAAATGGGAGGAGGGAATTATGGCCAAGGCCCTAGTGGTTACGGTAATCAAACCTATGTGAACCAAAACTATCAGGGAGTGGTGCATCGACTTGCTCATCCTAGGCTCCCTTTCCTCGCAACGCTAAATCTTCCTGACTTGTCAAGATTGACGAATGATCATGTATCTCATGACCTGGCTTGGCCGATGGATCGTACTAAGCTTCCCTCGGACATACCTAAATTCAAGGGGAAACCTAGAGAGGATCTGAGTGAACATGTTACTACATTTCACCTATGGTGCTCTTCTAATTCCTTACATGAAGATTCGACCTGTTTAAGGTTGTTTCAACGCACCCTTATAGGGCCTGCCATGAAATGGTATATAGAGTTACCTAGGGGAGTATTCACTTTGTTCGATGACCTAGCGATGACTTTTCTCAACCACTTCCAGCTACCAATGTGTTACAATGTTGGTACGGAACTCCTGTTGGCATTTCGGTAGGATAAAGCCATGCATATCTTGGACCATATCCAAGAGTGGCATAGACAGAAGAGGTTTATTAAAGCCTTCATATCACCAGAGTTTCTCCTAGGGTGGTTCCTTAAGTCGTTATTGCCTTATATAGCGAAGGATGTTTCTACATCCGGAGTTCAAAATGAGAAATAAGCCATTTTTATGGCGCATGAATTGGACTTGATTTATGCCCAATCCGGTTTGTTATATGAGATCAGTCCCAACGCTCCGCATTCTAGTATTGACCCCAAAGTTAAACCTAGACCACATGCTGATGGCATTGTTGGTTGTGCAAGTGCTAAGCCTACGGATTTAGTTGTGCAACAGGTCAATCAATTGTTGATCAACCAATCTGCTTCAAGACAAGCCACGTCTTTGTCTCAACCCACCCAAACGGTGAGTGTGCTTTCGGTGCAATCGTTGGACTAGAAGGGTAACCAGCAACCCGGAAGGAATATAAAGAAGGGTAAGAACAATCGTAAGGGTGGGAATAGGAATTAAAATGCTAATACTAATGACAAGAATGCCTAAAATGTTGGGGGGGATAAGAAATCTAAACGTAAGGTTAAATTTCCTTGCAAGTTATGTAAATAGGATCACCTCACTTACTTGTGCCCTTGTATCGATGAAGCCTCGAGATTCTTAGCGCAGGGCCCAGCTGTGCTGACCAACCCTTTACCTGACAATAAAAACATGAACTCGAGGACCCATGATCATTCTGGTGGTGATCAGGATCCACTGGAGGCTAGTGGTCATGGTTGAATAAACATGGTGCGTGCTACGAAGGTTGTGACCCATGCGAAGGACTATGGTTCATCACAACCCAACCTAGGAAAGGAACTTGATCCACCAGGGACTCCTTTGCTTATTGAAAAACCTATGGATAAACCTGAAGCCACACCTTGCATTCCTAAGTGAGTCCTTAAGCGTTCGAGGCACACTCCTAATGCCCGAGCCTCCCAGAACTATTCTATTATCGAGGATTTGGGCCACACTCATTGTGCGATGTCTGCACTTGAAGTACTTTAGAGTTGTCCTTCGTAAAGGAAGGATTTTATTTCTACCCTTGGTGTGAATGATGATCATTCTTCCTCTATGATTAAATTTGAAACCACAGGATTGCAGCCTTGCTTTCCTTACTATGTGTCTCTTTTGATTCATGTAGAATGTATTAACATGACCGTCAAACGCACTGTGATTGACGAAGGCGCTGCTACTTTTGTGATGTCTTTATCATGTTGGAAGGGTTTAGGTTCCCCTGAGTTGTCTAAATCCAGTACCATGTTGACTACTTTTGATGGGAGATCATTTAGGCCGCATGGGATCCTTCCTTCCCTTAAGGTCTGTTTGGGAGGGAAGACCGTTGCGATAGAGTTCGAGGTGGTTGATGCACCCCTTGACTATAATCTCTTGCTTGGTAGGAATTGGATGTACAGTACAAAGCTGTATCTTCTTCTATATTTCACATTGTATGCTTTTGATTTAATGGAAAGATAGTTACGATTGATCAAATGTCATTCAAGAATCCGTCGGTTACTGCATCTTCGGGAGCTTTGATCCCCAATTGTAGAGCACTCGCAACCGGCAACTGGGAGTGTGGGCGTGGGCATGTATCCATCCCTTATGGGAAGCTTTAGTTGTCCTGCACCTATCCTTATGATAGGGTCTATTTTTGGTGAGGATTCGACATCTGTGAGATCGGTGTCTTTTCACACGAACCATATGGAAGATCCTTGGATTCTTCCTACATCGAATACTTTGAGTGAACCCATCATGATAGACGTTTCGTTGCATGCAACTATGGTAGCTTATCAAACTAATCTTGGGTGTGTTGCAGAGCCTAGTCCTTCCTCTTCACGAATGGAGGAGGAGGACCCATATGTGCTGCCTACATGGGCAGTTCAATCTTCTCATGCGCATGATTTCCTTGATAGTGTTTTTCCTTTAGACGAAGTGATTATTGAGGCCATGTCAGGGGTTGAGCCACCTTGGGAAGAATTGCATCATAGATCTTATTTTCTTCCCGAGCTTGACCGCTTGGAGCGTGAGGACTTTAGGGAGGTTCATAGTGAGAGAATTGGTATTCCCATGGTTCCATTAAGCTCTCCTAGTCCGATGGCTGATGGGAACATGTAAAATATATCTCCTGCCATTCCTATCAATATCTCTCGTGATCCTGACAAGATTGAGAATGTCTATATTGGGGCAGAATGTTCCCATGCTGAGATTCAAGAATAAACCGAGCTGTTTAAAGAATTTCATGATATCTTTTCTTGGTCTTATGATGAAATTCCAGGTATCGACCCTCCCATTGTTGAACATGAGATTAAAACTTATCCCAATGCTAAGCCTGTTCAACAACGCTTGCGTGCAGTGAATCCTAGGGAAGCACCCGCGATTAAGGCAGAGATAGAAAAGCTGTTGAAAGCCAGTTTTATCTATTCCGTTCCCTTGATGAAGTGGGTTTCAAATCCTATTTCGGTGGATAAGAAGTAGGGAGTGATCCGTATATGCACTGATTTCCGTGACTTGAATCGTGCCTGTCCTAAAGACAATTTCCCCACACCATTTATTGATCAAATTTTGGATGAGTGTGTGGGTAGCGAGGTTTTTTCCTTTATGGATGGATTTTCTAGATACAATCAGATACAAATTAAACCTGAGGACCAACATAAGACTTCTTTATTTGTCCTTGGGGAACCTTTTCATATCGTAAGATGCCTTTTGGCCTTAAGAATGCCGGAGCCACTTTTCATCGGGCTATGACCTTGATCTTCCATGATCTCAAATCAATTATTGAGGTATTTTTGGATGACCTTTCTGCTCATTCTCTTATGAGAATGCGTCATTCCTATCATTTGAGATTAGTGTTCAAAAGGTGCCACCATTATTTGGTCAGGTTGAATCCTCACAAGTGCATCTTTTGCATGAAGTTTGGTCGCTTATTAGGTTTCATTGTCTCCAAGGAGGGTATAAGAGTCGATCCTTTGAAGGTAGAGGCAATACTTCAGTTGTCTCCCCTGAAAAACATTAGACATCTTCAATGTTTGCAAGGCATAACAAACTTCTTACGGAGATTCGTTGTCAACTTTTCCAATTTGACTAGACTCTTTATGCATCTTTTTAAAAAGGACTCCACCTTTTGTTAGGATGAGTGAGCCCAGGAGTCCTTTGATGCACTTAAAATAGCCTTAGCATCAGCCTCGGTGATTAGTCCACCAGACTATAGCCATGACTTTCTACTTTATGTGGCCGCGTCCATGGAGACGATTGGTATGGTTTTGGTTCAAGAGGATGAGGAGCTCCAAGAGCATGTCATATACTACCTGAGCTAGAACCTTATTGATGTGGAAGTCCGTTATTCCCATGTTGAGAAGCTTTCCTTAGCTACCGTACATGTGGTTCAATGGTTGAGACATTATATTCTCCTTCACCAAACCTTGGTTGTATCCCATGTCAATCCGTTTCAATTCATCCTCACTCGAAGGATGATTGTGGGAAAGTATAATAAATGTATTTTCATCTTTCAAGAATTCGATCTCGAGTTTGTTTCGGCAAAATCGAAGAAATCGTTAATTTTTGTGGAGCTTATATCGGATTTCCCAAGCGAGGAGGAGGAGATGGTTTGTGAAAATACGTTTGTCGATGAGCACATCTTCTTAATCTCAACATTGGATCCATGGTATGGAGACATTATCATATATTTACAAACATTGAAGGTCCCTACTCACCTCTCACGGGATGAACGATGACGATTATGTCACATATACAAGAATTACCTCATAGTGGATAACACCTTGTACCACCGTGGGGTAGATTCCATTTTACGTCGTTGTTTAACTCATGAGGAGGTTGAGCATGTGTTGAATGATTGCCAAGGAGGGGCATGTGGTGGTAATTTATCTGGGCTTTCTACAGCCCAAAAAATATTAAGAGTGGGTTATTTCTGGCTGTTGATATTTAAAGATTGTGTAGATGCGGTCAAGAAGTGCCACCCTTACTAGGTGTTTGCATGGAATATGCGCTCGTGACCTGCCCCATTACATCCCATCATCACTGCCGGTCCCTTCACTACATGGGGGCTTGACTTCATGGATTGCAACCCAGCTTTAGTTGGGGGGCATCATCATATCATAGTGGCTATTGACTACTTCACAAAATGGGATGAGGCTATGCCTATAGTTAAATTCAATGGTGAGACAGCCACACACTTCGTATTCAACCAGATTATTACTCGGTCTGATATTCTGAAGAAGCTTGTCACTGACCATGGCACGCACTTTCAGAATCGTATGATTGAAGAATTGGCCTCAAAGTTAGGGTACAAGCAAGAGAATTCCTCCTCTTACTACCCTCAAGTGAATGGACAGGTTGAAGTAGTGAACAAATCACTCAAATCCATTCTTCAATGAACCATTGCATAAATCAAGACGAATTGGCACATTATGTTATATCCTGCTTTGTGGGCTTATAGAACCACTATTAATACTGCCACAGGTTTTTCTCCATATTAGCTTGTACATGGAGTGGAGTTGGTATTTCTGGTTGAGTGCGAGATTCCTTCTTTGAAGCTAGCCATATAGCTCTTACCAGACACTTCCCCATTGGAGGATCGTTTGGTCCACTTAGAGCAACTTCATGAGCAGCATCGAGATGCCTTGGTGGCTTTAGAAGTGAATAAGCATCGCATTAAGGTCCAGTACGATAAGTCTATCTATCTAAGGAGGTTTAGGGAGGGAGATTTGGTCCTTTTGTGGGATCAACCGAAAGAAACCTTGGGGGCAGGAAAGTTTAACTCCATGTGGCATGGTCCTTACGTCGTTAAACGTGTGTTAGAGAAGGGCGCTTATGAGTTAGTGGATTATGAGGGTACAGCCTTGGAGGAGCCTAGAAATGGGCTCTATATTAAAAAGTACTATGCATGATTTTCAGCCAAGGATGACTATTGTATATTATTGTACAGTTTTGCATAGGTAGGTCTTTTCTTATGGTGATCGGGTTTGTGATTAGTTTCCATTTCTTTTGGCAGATGTCAATGGAATCTTCCACCTTCATAGGATTCATGGATGGTGCGAGCCCTCACACTCAACACTTAGTCTCTGCTGCTTGGGTGATTTATACTCCTACAGGTATGGTATTGTCTTCAGGAGGCATATGTTTATGACCCTCTTCGAACAATGTTGCAGAATATAGTGCCGTTATGAAGCTTCTACGAGATTCCATTTCACATGGTGTTCTCTCTCTTGAGGTACATCTTGATTTGTAGTTAGTAGTGTCATAGCTTAATGGTTTGTACCATGTCAGGGATCCAACATTATTAAGAAGATTCTTATGTGTGAGATTGTTAGAATGACAATTTGACAATAGAACATACATACATGTTCCAAGAATTAATAATCAAGTTGCTGACTCATATGCTAACTATGTGTTAGATTGGCATTTGTTTCATAGACAATAAGCTCATCACAAACATAATTTTTTACACATGTAAATAAATAAATCGATCATCATAAATTTTTTATAAAATATCCAAAATGTGGTAATACATAGTGTCATCATACAAAAATGGGGCTCTCGAGCCACCAAAATATAAATACACAGTAGTACAAAATGTATCACTCCCAAGTATCTAAACCTATGGAGGAGGAGGGGGGTTGTGATCATGGAATGTCACCATGGCTCCAGCTAGCCATCGAAATAACCACACCTATGCTCATGGTACACCCACCACTTGGTGCTGCATGGCCTTAGGCAAGTCCTCGACTTGCACCATGGTTACTCTGTGTGTCAGCCTCATGAAGTTGGTATGAATGCTTTGGATCGTTCGCTCCGCATCCACACCCATAATATCATCCCCTCTTCCCCTCCGTCTATGACGAGGGAATCCTTCAGGCCATCGTGTTCCTACATATACATGCATATGATAGGATGTCACTATGTGTTGTCACCCAAAAAACTTGTCTTTTGATTCCACATAATCAGAAAACACAAAAAAATTAAATAACTCAAAAATTTTAAAAGAGGGTTGGGATTCGTTACCAGTGTCACCATATGCCGATCCTGGTGGTAGCGGCATGTCGAGGTTTGCCCAAAAATCTATCCCCGCATAGGGGTAATTATTGATGGAAACTATCTGTCATCGCCACCATGGAAAGAAATCAGCTGGATAGGGGTCGGACACCCTATCTCCACCCAATCTGCGCATTGCATCTTCCCAATGTCATTGGGACAGATCTCGAACCCCGTGTAGAGGAACATCAACTCTAGGGCTCAATCCTGAAACATGCTCAAAGAAGAACGTGCTCAGTATGCTGTTGAAACTAAAGTTTTGCACCCTGCCCATATTGCAGTCGTTGAGCTGTTGTTTCATGTTGCTCAACAATGTCATACTCTAGTCATAAACTATGGGCCTCATGCACTCCACGACATAGAAAATCAATGGCTGTGAGGCCTGGTGGAGTGAGGATAGCCCTGCTATCCTTCCCAGTGTCATTAGAATGGCCTTTAGGCCTAGAACCTGTATGGAGTTAATTGGGATCTGACTCCCCACCTTCTCTGTGTCTGGATAACAGTACACTGCTATGTACTCATCTATAGTTAGGCCACCTCCAGGCCTATGAGAGCGTAGGTTCACCACTTTCACCTATCGAGAAATTCTAGTAATAAAGTATATGTCCTCCACTTCTATGGTGAGGGACATCCCATCTATCTGGAATGACTCTGTGTCTGGATCCCAGTAGTCTACTAGCATTTGCAACAATCTTGGTTTGGCCCGTATGCGACCAAGACACCAAAACTTGTAGAGCCTGCATGACCGCAAAGCTTGTTGAGCCATTAGATCTTCCCTTACTACCCCTTCTACATCACCGTGCTCATATTCTCTCCATTTTAGGACCATCCTGCACATAAAATTTAAGTTTGATCCATTAGAATACTTGAAAAACATTGAATGCGGCCGCATATGTGATTGTTTTCAAAACAGCCGCGTATGTACATGACTTTGAGGTCTTTTTCCCCATATATCCATCCCTATACGTGGAAAAATCCTCGATTTCTGCATGGGCCAAGGTGCGCATTTTAAATTGGCCTAGAATCCTAAATGCACCATGGAAATTGATAAAATTTGCATGAAAATGAAAGAGTAGGGCATGGGTAAGTACCTGGAAAAAATGGGAGTGGATTTTGTCGGCTGGATCTCCTGGAATTTACTGTTGAAGTTCTGATCTCAATTGGGTAAAAATTTCAAATGTTATATAATGTTTTGAATTTTTTACTATTTATAGAAATTTTTCAAATTTTTTCAAATTTTTACCCCCTTTTCTGTAGTTTGGACCGTTTCTAATCCTTTTGGACCATTTTTGGACTAATTTATGATGTAGGAGACCGTTTTGAGCGCCGTTTCGACCATTACTTTGACCCATTCATGCTCGTTACAGGTGTGATGTTTAAACTGACATATAGGTTAGGTTCACCCCCATTTGCATTTTGCACAACCTTATGACCATTTCATTATAGCCTTAGGTACGAACCCATTCTATTATGTCACGGAACCTTGTTGTTTTAGAAGTGGCATGATGTGAATGGTAGAGCTTGACCTTACATGGGTACCCTAGTTAGCACCTTATTTGCATTTGGTACCCATGCTGACATTTTGTCCCTTAGGGTGTGGGAGTCCGTTGTATAATATTACCATGACATTTCGCAAGAGCCTCATACTCCTCTTGATCTTTTGCAGGCCTATTTCCCTCAAGACTCCTTTATGTCAAGTTGTAATTGCGTTATCCGAGATTTTTCTGCCTTCTTGAGCCTTACGCCAACTCCCTTGACTTTGAATTTTTAGCCATATAGCCCGAGCTTGTCTCATGTCTAGCCATGCAGAGCCATCTGTTATATCCTTTGCAGCTTGATTCCCTATTCTACCGGGAGGGGACTTTCCCCTGAGTGTCGCTATCCTACACATGTATCCTTGCATTGAGCATAGGTATGTTCCACTGCTTGGAACTAGTTTGTTTGCCCATATGACACTTGTCTCCTCCTAGTCTGTAACTATAAAGCAGTTTTATTCTTTTTCAAGCTTTTTAAATATTTGAAAAAGTCCAGAAAAATTTTAAAAACCAAAAAGCCGTACAAGGAAAGATGTTATATTTGGAAGTTGTCGAGTCGTGTCACCTTCGAACAGAGCACTGTATATCACATCCATTGGTTGGGTTTATATTTTGACTTTAGGAGCTGTACTCGTTTATCTGAGTTTATCTCCATCGACTGGTTAAGATTCCAGTCCCTATGGAGCCTCTATCGATGCCTCCTATATCGCAGAGATGTCCCAATTTTGTATATCGAGTCTGTGATGCCTACATTTAGTCACCATTCACCATTATTCTCTTGTTCGAAGGAAGTTGAAACCTGAGTCGGCCATTCCTCAGTTATCTTGAATTTGCATGTCGGCCATTCCCGATATAGTTACTGGTTCATGCACCTTATGATCGAGTCCTTCCACATTATATAGCTTTGTTGAGTACCTCGCGTTGGATGATGGGGGATGCCTTAATTCCCTCCTTCCAGCGGATTTCATCCCATCGACTTCAAATCATTTATTATGGGATTGGAATCTAGAGTCATTTTTGAGTTCCCTGAGACTTGCAGTCATTAGTGGCAGGTTCTCTCACCATCGACAGTTCTTTGGGAATACATTAATGTCCCCTGATCGATGGATTCTCTCAAGTGTTCAACCTCAACACATTTATTCACACTTGTTAGTTTGCACTCTAGTACCTTGATTCCCATTATCATTATCGGTGGGTGATCTCGCGCCTGTTAATGGTATACATCAATGACTGGTGATTAAACGATGGAATACTATGTTCGACCTTGACACCTCTATTCACATAGTAGGACATGTGCTCGTAGCGGTTTGTGTAGAAGACCTTGTATATTGGTGGCATCTCTTATATGCTATCTCCTTGATCATGCCAGTATTCATGAGATTTCAGCTCTCATGACTTGATTCCAGTATATGTCAGACATTTCTGTTATAGCAGATTTCACCACTCCAGGTGAATCACACTTTGTATGGCCTTCCCCTGTCCCGCTGCAGACTCTTTGGACCCCATGGACCATTTTTTGTCCTTTTATGTTTCCTTGATCATCCCTAAAAACACATGAAAAATGCTATACGTGACTTTTAACCCCATAAGCGCGTACATTCGCGGGTTTTCCCACTAAAACCGTGTACACCGAGATGTGTGCATAATCCAAATCCTTTTGGAGTTTTCCTTGACATGGATCCGATTCATTTGACTCTTGGCCTTCCCTATGCCTTGAGATCGCTCAGATTTGACATGTCATTATCCCTTTGAAAGCTATATAAGGAACACCTTGGTACATTGAAGGCAAGAAGAGAGAATTGAGATCAAAGAAACTATAGTCCATTGTTGCCGGAACTTATGCTTGAGTCTGCATCCCTTTGTCCCTTGGAGCACTTTTGTGTTATTCCCAAGCTTTCCTTTTGTTTGTGAGCTTTCTATTGAGAGATGGAGGATTTAAGTGGTGGAGGCCCAAGTTGGGATTCAGTTTCTCCGGTTCATAGATGTGCCGTCAGAGGTTGTATCTTGTAATCTCTGCTTTATATTAATAGAAATATCTTTTCCTGTCCAATGATGTGTATTTGAATGAATATTTTATCCATGGGATCATGTCAAATTATTTTACATTATTGATTATATATGCTAGAATAGATCTAACACCATGATATATAGAATGCTTGTATTGTTTACTTGTTGTTGAGGAAGTAATATATCAATTCAAGCTGAAGATTGGAAAGCTCAACGGGGATCTACTTCAACCGTCCAGAATAAGGTACGAGGTCTGATCCTTTGGTGTTAGACATTTAATTTCTATTGCATATTGGAAAGGATTGATTTCTGGAGTCAAGCTGTCTGTTGTGGTACCCCAAGCCATAGGAATTTCTCTCTGTAACAGAATTGGAGACTCCGTTGGGGAGTTCCTAGTAGTTTTCCTTTGGGGGTTTTTTATCAGCACAATGGGCTTGATATTATTGACTTGCTCTTTGTTTCTCCTTGTTTCTGGGTTGCATTTTATAGTATGTTCATCCATTGACACTCCCCTTTATTGGTTTGACCCTTGGCCTGCTTTTTACCACTGCCTTCTCTGTATACGCAGGTTTTTGGCCAAAAGTCGCGTACATACGTGGATTTTTGGCCAAAAGTCGCGTATACACGTAGGTTTTTGGCCAAAATCCGCATATACACTCAGGTTTTTGGCCAAAAGTCACGTATATATGCAGCTGTTCTTTAAACAGTCGTGTACATCCTGCCTTTTGGTGAGTTTGATGTTGTGGGAAGTTGCTGGGTGGGTTGTGAGTGTGGTTGGGTCTTCCTTGGGTCTGATGTTGTCTGTTGGATGCTTCTTTTGTGATCAGAGACCGCTTTTTCATTGATTTTTCTTTGAAAGTAGTTTTAGTCATTTATCCTTTTTGTTTTTCCATTAGTGCATTACTCTTTTTTGTCTCGGTGTCTTGCTGGGCTTGTATTTTATACTTGCTGCAGAGACTGAGAATTTTAGATGACTTTTATTGCATTTTTCATTCTTTTATATTGAAAAATACAAAGTAGTTTCACTCTTAGTTGCATCTTAGATATGGATTTGAGGAGGTACTTGCATTGGATTGCTTGGATGAGAGTTGTGTTTATACTTTCATATAGGAAGGATTGCATTGGCATTCAGAATAGAATATATATTTATGCATCTCATGTAGTGGAATACCCTATTTTTCATTTGACAAAGATTGCACTTAGCATTGTTTGTTATGGTGTGCATATTTATTTCACTGCTGAGTCATAATGTCATTAGTTTCATGGCCATTTCCCTTTGAGTAATTACAACCAACTAAAATCAACACTAAATTAAAATGAATTACACTCTTTTCTTTTCTAGGGTGCACCAACAAGCTTAGGTTTTAGGGTCTTGGAATAGTTCATTGTAAGTAAATTCTCCAAGATCACTAAACAACAACATGTGTGTTTCTGTCTAGATGATTTTGTGAAATCCTTGGTATAACTAGTGTTTCTCAGGATCCTCCTCTCAAAAGGAAGTTAAGCACGAGGCAGTGTGAGCGGTTATTGATTGGGATGACCCCTAGTCATAACTGAGTAGCACCGGAGATATTTCCAGGATTGTATTCATATCTGGGGGCTCTTTCAAGAGTTTCGGGCTTTTCCACCCTTCCTATATGGTCAATCCCGCCTGCGACTGTCCGCCTGAGCATTGATTATATTGGGGTGACCTTAGTTTCCTTACCTAGTTTATCGAGGGGGTACTTTGCAAGGGTTATTCTGCGGGTGTCCCGGCCAGGTAGAGGTTGGACAGCACAGTCGCTTTATGTGTTGAAGCTGAGGGCCACTATAATTGGTTATGTACCTCCGCTTGTAGTGTATGGGAGTTTTGAGCCTCTCCTAGGCAAGACATACCTGCTGCATTCGGGAGCTCACATATGCTCCCCTTGGTTTGCTTGTATTTTGGCTGTAGATTTTCTTAGGAGTGTGCTCTTTTTGCACTAGTTGGCCTTTGGGATCATAGTTACTTGAGTATATTTATGCTCTCTTGAGTTTGGGTCCTTTTATTTTTGGCATGCCTAGTATCCTATCACCCTTCCTTGGTCCTAGTGCGGACCCTGGTGTCAGACTTGGGGGCATCACAGCCCCTTAGCCTACTCATGGATTTGGGAGTGGTCACATTCTACCCTCTACTCCATTTGTGGAGGATGTTGACTCCCTTCTCTCGGTCTTTACACCAGTGGTCACCCTCATGGGGGTGGTAGTGGATGCGTGAACGTTGGGTTTACACCTTACTTTCCTTTTTATGTCCCATCATTCACCGCATTGTTTCCTTTGGGAGCAGTTGTCATGATCATTCCTCCCTATATCCTTTGGATCCTTTATTGACTATTTTGGGTTGTTTTGGACTAATATGGTTGTCATGTAGAGTCCAATTTGTACACTCTCTCCAAGGTTTTGACCCGTTCGTTCCTATCACAGGTATTATGTCTGAGCAGGCATATAGGTTAGGATGTCACATCCTCTTTTGGGAATACATCAATGTCCCCTAATCGATGGATCCTTTGAAGTGTTTGACCTCAACACATTTATTCACACTTGTTAGTTTGCACTCTAGTACCTTGATTCCCATTTTCATTATCGGTGGGTGATCTCGCGTCTATTAACGGTATACATTAATGACCGGTAATCAGACAATGGACTACTATGTTCGACCTCGAAACCTCTATTCGCATAGTAGGACATGTACTCATAGCGGTTTGTGTAGAAGACTTTCTAGATTGGTGGCATCTCTTATATGCTACCTCCTTGATCGTGCTAGTGGTCATGAGATTTCATCTCTCGTGACTTGATTCCAGTATATGTTAGACATTTCCAGCCACTATGTAGATCTTGATCTATTATATATCTTCAGCCATTATGGAGATCATGGTCCTTTGTATATCTTCATCATGGAGATTCTGATTTATGTACGTGGCTATGACCACATATGTGACATCATGTATCATGCATATTCATGGCCATTGTACTCTTATGTATCCGGGACTACTATATGTACTTGCAGTTATATGCAGAGTTGTATTATTGTACTATGCTGATTGGGTGGCTAGTCTTCCATTTGGGATCCTTCATCACTCCACTTCTGGTATGGACTTATAATGTATTTAGGCCATCGTATGACCCCTCTGACCTCACACATTAGGGGGAATCTGTTATAGTGGATTTCACCACTCCAGGTGAATCACACTTTGTATGGCCTTCC
Organism: Pseudotsuga menziesii; assembly: GCA_001517045.1. Taxonomy (NCBI): domain Eukaryota; kingdom Viridiplantae; phylum Streptophyta; class Pinopsida; order Pinales; family Pinaceae; genus Pseudotsuga; species Pseudotsuga menziesii. The sequence goes on from LPNX010692837.1 coordinate 19,026, forward strand.
CCTGTCCCACTGTAGACTCTTTGGACCCCATGGACCATTTTTTGTCCTTTGCTGTTTCCTTGATCATCCCTAAAAACATATGAAAAATGCTATACACAACTTTTAACCCCATAAGCGTGTACATACACGGGTTTTCCCACTAAAACCGTGTACACCGGGATGTGTGCATAATCCAAATCCTTTTGGAATTTTCCTTGACATGGATCCGAATCATTTGACTCCTGGCCTTCCCTATGCCTTGAGATCTCTCGGATTCGACCTTTCATTATCCCTTTGAAAGCTATATAAGGAACCCCTTGGTACATTGAAGGCAAGAAGAGAGAATTGAGAGCAAAGAAACTATAGTCCATTGTTGCCGGAACTTATGCTTGATTCTACATCCCTTTGTCCCTTGGAGCACTTTTGTGTTCTTCCCAAGATTTCCTTTTGTTTGTGAGCTTGCTATCAAGAGATGGAGGATTGAAGTGGTGGAGGCCCAAGTGGGGGATTCTGTTTCTCCAGTTCATAGACGTGCCGTCAGAGGTTGTATCTTGTAATATCTAATTTATATTAATAGAAATATCTTTTCCTGTCCAATGATGTGTATTTGAATGAATATTTTATCCATGTGATCATGTCAAATGATTTTACATTATTGATTATATATGCTAGAATATATCTAACACCATGATATATAGAATGCTTGTGTTGTTTACTTGTTGTTGAGGAAGTAATATATCAATTCAAGCTGAAGATTGGAAAGCTCAATGGGGATCTACTTCAACCATCTGGAATAAGGTACGAGGTATGATCCTTTAGTGTTAGACATTTAATTTTTATTGCATATTGGAAAGGATTGATTTCTGGAGTCAAGCTGTCTATTGTGGTACCCCAATCCATAGGAATTTCTCTCCGTAACAATTTTCAGCCATTATGGAGATCTTGATCTGTTATATATCTTTAGCTTTCATGGAGATCATGATCCTTTGGATATATTCATCATGGATATTTTGATTTATGTATATTGTACGTGGTGATGACCATGCATGTCATATTTTGTATCATGCCTATTCATGGCCATTATACTCTTATGTATCCGGAACTGCTATATGTATTTGCAGTTTTATGTAGAGTTGTATCATTGTACTATGTTGATTGGGTGGCTGGTCTTCCACTGGTTTATTCATCACTCCACATATGGGATGGAGTTATAAGTTATTTCGGCCATCGTATGACCCCTCTGACCTCACACATTAGGGGGCATCTATTATAGATGATTTTACCACACCTGGTGAATCACACTTGTATGATCTTCGCCTGTCCCTCTGCAGACTCTTTGGGCCCCATGGACCTTTTTTATACCTTTGATGTTTCCAAGATCATCCCTAAAAACATGCTTAAATTTCTATATGTGACTTTTAAACCCTTTCTCGTGTATATACGCGGGTTTGACCTCTAAAACCGCATACATTGGGATGTGTGCAAAAGCCCAAATTCTTTTGGATTTTTCCTTGACATGGATCCAACTCACTTGTCTGCTGGCCTTCCATATGCCTTGAGATCGCTCAGATTCGACCCTTCATTTCCCCATTGAAGAGCTATATAAGGAACCCTTTGGATACATTAAAGAATATGTGAAAATTGGGAGCAAAGAAACTATAGTCCATTGTTGCCAAAACTTATGTTTGAGTCTGCATCCCTTTGTCCCTTGGAGCACTTTGGTGTTATTCCCAAGCTTTCCTTTTGCTTGTGAGCTTGCTATCGAGAGATGGAGGATTGAGGTGGTGGAGGCCCAAGTGGGGGATTCAATTTCTTCGATTCGTAGACTTGCCGATAGAGGTTGTATTCATTGTAATCTCTGATTTTATATTAATAGAAATATCTTTTCCTATCCAATAATGTATGTTTGAATGAATATTTTATCCATGGATGATTTCAAATTCTTATATGTTGTTGATTATATATGCTAGAGTAGATCTAACACCAATATATATAGCATGCTTGTCTTGTTTATTGATTTTTGAGGAAGTAATTTATCAATTCAAGCTAGATTTGGAAAGCTCAACGGGGATCTACTTCAACCATCCAAAATAAGGTATGAGTTTTGATCCTTTAGTGTTAGATATTTGATTTCATTTGCATATTGGAAAGGATTGATTTCTAGAGTCAAGCTATCTATTGTGGTACCCCAAGCCATAGGAATTTCTCTCCGTAACAAACGTATAGGTGAGAGATAAGAAGTTTGCTCAAGTGAGAGAGAGAACAGCTGTTGGAGATCATCTTGCTATCTTTAGGATTTACTACTGCCATTGGTGCTCATTCTATCTCTGAGGAAGTTGCAAGGTTTTTCCATTATTGTTTCCATGAGGATAAATCTTTATACCTATTGTCTCTTGTGATTGATTGTTGTGCATGTTATTCTCTCAGATAATATCCTAATATCATATTTCTTAATTGATAAAAAAATAACATGGTATCAAAGCTAACCGGAGAAGAAGACACTGTGCAGCTGCAAATGCTAGGGCTTCTTACTTTTTGGGTATCTCTCCACAATCCATCAGCAAAAGGAGGCTAGGCCAACTCTCCATTGAAGGACGCATCTTTCTGTCAAAGTAGAATTTGATTCAAAGTTTATAGACCAATTTCAAATTTTTTGGTTGAGTAAAACTCCAGGAAAGTCAAACCATAGTTTGACCCTAGGCTTGAAAAACCCTAAAATACCAAAAAATGGTAGTTTTGGTACATTCTCTATATATTGAGATTTAAGAAGGATCAAGAGACATAATTTTCACAGGTCAAATATAAAATCCTGATGTACCATGTGTAAAAATTTTAGTCTTGGATTCTCTATATTCTGGGATACTTGATTCCTCCAAATCAGGGTTCCAGCCCCTTCCAAGATTCATCCCTAAACATGACACTTAGGGAGAATTGCTATATCTCGGGCTACGGAATTCCAAATGAAATTTCACAAGATGTTAAACATAGGGAATAGAATATTCTTTCTATGGTAAAAGTTTCATACTCCAAAGGTGAAACAGTGACACATGGCAGTCTATACTAGTTCACTATGCTGAACAATCCTAAAAGAAGTCACCTTGGGAAAACTATCATAATTCCCAATTGGTGAAACCAATTCTGTGAAAACATGTGGTATTCGAAAGAGGACATATGAGGCTACCTCAATATGAAATTTATTCAACAGAGGAGTAGTGATTTCGGAGATACCGTAGAAACAATATCAGGCATTTCTGCAGAAGAAATTTGAAAACTAAGGCTTCCTATTCTGGGAGCTTCCCTCCACTGATTTCAGAAAAGGAATACATTGGACAGCTTGCCTTGAATAGGCCCATACTTATATCCAATAATATCTAAAATATTCTAAGTTTTTGAAAATTAGGGTTTCTCTACAAACCCTAGATCAGCGAGATCCAGAACCATGACGGACACCTCAAATTGGTAAGATCTAATCTTTTTCTATTTACATTTGAGGATCTCATTTCAAAATGACCTATCACACTAGCTTGATGACAAGCTTTATGAAGATGAAAAATTCTAAGCATGGAAGTATAAAATTCTAAGCATGGAAGTATAACTTTTCATTGGTTCTCGAAGAAAATGAATTGGACACCTACATAAGTGGAGAGCTTCCAGTTCAAGAGGGAAATGAGGCTAAAGCCTTACACAAGAAGAACTTGGTCAAGGCTAAGAAGATAATTGCTGATTTAATCAAGGATCAAGTGTCTTCCCTAACGACACCTAAAAGGATGTTTGATTCCTTGACCAAGCTATTTAAAGGGAATAACATAAATTGGAAGATGACTTTGAGAAACTAGTTGAAGAATGTAAAGATCCAGAATGAAGAGACCATAGAGTCAAAATTTACAAGGGTCTATCAAATCAAAGAACAACTCGAAGCAGTGGATGAAGAAGTAGATAATGAAGAAATTGTGATAACCACCTTGAATTCCCTCCCAGGATCATGGAGTTCATTCATTCAAGGAATGTGTTCCTGAAGGAAGTGATTACCTTCAGCAGACTCTGGGAAGAGTGCACACAAGAAGAAGCTCAACTCATAATAAGAGAAGAGAATATCAGAGCAACTGAATATCAAGTGCTCATGATTCAAAGAAGATCCCTCAAGCGATGAGGAATATGAAGAACTAAATTCTTGAAGAAACTCTTATCCATATTAGCATTTGGATAACAAATGATGTTGTTATGAATGAAGAAGATGATGAAGATGAAGGCTCAAGAAGGAGTATACCCATGAAACAAATAAAGATAAGTATTCAATTGTCATTTCATGATATTATTTTGTTATGCATTTATATTCAGTTGATGTGTTATGCATGATAGAATGTTTGCATTAATGACACTATACTACTAATATGCATGTGATGGGTAAGTAGCCCATGGTGCTATAAAACTCTCCATTGCTACTTATCTAGAATGAAACCTATTCGCTGACATATTGGATTAGTGCACAATCTCAATGTTGTCCTGGTAGAGATTAAAGGCATCTAGAAAGTTTCTGTAAGATATGGATGAATGTTGTATTGGATAAAATAGTTGCATGATTATATCTTAATGCAAAAGATTTTTTTCATTATGAATATACCTTATGAAATGTTTTTAACCATACAACTAATGCATTTGACCTATAAGAAATATCATGTACAATCGCCTACAAAATAAGGATGAGACTTATTCCGAAGAACAAGTGACGACAGTTCGAGAAATAATACAAGATGAAGAATAATATGAAGATACATTCAAAAGAAAGGGGTCGCAGACACAGTGTAGTTATGTGACACTGTTAAGTGACATCATTGATGCAGAACCTTCCAACTATGAAGAAGTAGCCAAGAAGAAAGGGAAGGAGAGTAGAAGTTCAATAATAATGATGTATAGGATGTAGTATTGATACTTGAAGGAAAGTACATAGATATAGAATGAAGTATATGGAGACATCGTGGGATACAAGGAAAGATTCGTAGCACAAGGATTCTCACAGAAAGAAGGAATAGACTACGAAGAGACATTTGTTGCTACTAGGAGTTAAGGAACATGACAGGCATAATCATGTGTGCAAACTAAAGAAGGCCTTATATGAGCTCAAAAGGCACCCATGGGATAACACATACATGAGGAGCTTGAATATCACCTAGAGTTATGAAGATATTAACATTTTCTACAAGGTTAAATATGAAAGCCTATAGAGGATGACAAGCTCACAGATGGGTGCAAGAAGAAATTTTGAAAAGGTTCAAGATAGAGGATCTTGGTATCTAGTGACCCTAGATGGATACATAGAATATTAGTAGCATAGGAATCTACTTGTAACTCTAGTACAGAATGTTTCAATGCATAGAGTATGAAAGGAAGAGGGAGAATGATGCTCCACTTCAGAGGGAATGACTACAGAAGATCCCGAGGTTCGACATTGTATGATAGGATGGACAAATTACTGATGACTCTAGGATATACTAAGAGTAAAGAGGATTCTAACATTTAATTCAAGGTTGATTCAGGTGGAATACCAATGATTCTCGTGTTATATGTTGATGACTTGTTCCTGACAGAAAAGAGGAACTCATTAAAGTTGCAAGAAGAAGACTTGCTACCAAGTTCAAGATGAAGGACTTGGATATCATGCACTACTTTCTAGGCATGGAGTTGTGGAAGAGTGCATATGGAATCTCCATAGGAGAAGGGAAGTATGCAGTAGATACCCTGAAGAGGTTCGGGATGATGGAATGTAAGGACATGGCCACACCTATGGCATCAAACCTAAAGCTATTGAGTGATGCTTCATCAAAGTTGGTTGATGGTACGATGTATCATCAGATTATTGGGTCCTTGATGTACCTGACAAATACGAGACTAGATATTTGCTTCATTGTGAACACATTGAGCCAGTTCCTGACAGATCCATGACATGTTCACCTAATGGCTGCAAAGAATATTCTGAGGTACCTAAAGGGTACAGTTGAGTATGGGCTCAAGTATGATACGAATCAGAAAATTAACCTGGAGGGTTATGTGGATTCAGATTGGGCAGTGCCATTGATAGGAAGAGAACTTCAGGGTGCTTCTTTAGTATGAGATCAGGTGTGATCTCTTGGCTTAGTAGGAAGCAATCCTGCATGGTGCTGAGTACAGACGAGGAAAAATATGTTTCCACTTGCTCGACTATTTGGGAGGTAGTATGTTGCTTTTGAAAAATACTATTTGATTTGATTGATCTGAATTTCATTTTTATATGATGCAGAGAGGAGGAGTGAAGCTCTAGTATGTGATCCAGATCAAGATATCTCAAAAGAGGGAGTTCTAGCATAGCTAGTGAGATAGGTTGTCTGAGCATAAAATCCTGGCGAAGCTTGTAGGTTGCTCAAACGTAAACAGTCCTCTAGGTTGTCCTCAGATGTAATCGGTCCTCGTGAAGCTTGTAGGTTATCCTTGGACTTAATAAACCCTGATGTGATTCTATGCTAGAAATGGCTAGAGTGAAGTTTGAGTACTTTAGGGAGAATCTTGGTGTTCTCTAGATCGAGCTTCCTTCCAAGGGGAAGCACTGAGTCTGTGTGACCTTCTGACATGTTGGTAGGATTGGTTCCTCCCATGGTCATATGTAAGTGTTGTGCCCTTCTAACAAGGTGGTAGGATTGGTTCCTTCCATGGCCAGATGCAAGTGTTGTTCCCTTCTGACATGGTGCTAGGAAATGCCTCCCATGGTCAGATATAAGTGCAGTGGCCTACATCCAGTATGAAAAAGGACTGGCTCTATAGAGACCCACATCTAGGATGAAGAAGGGCTCCCTCTGTGGAAGTACATCCAACATCAAAAAGGGTTGGGTCTGTAGTGGACTACATCCATTATGAAAAAGGACTGAATCTAGAGAGACCCACATCTAGTATGAAAAAGGACTAGCTTTGTGGAAGTACATCCATCATGAAAAAGGGATGGCTTTGTACTGGCCTACGTCTAGTATGAAAAAGGAATGGCTCTGTAGAGACCCACATCTAGTATGAAAAAGGACAGGCTCTATGGAAGTACATACATCATGAAAAAGGGCTTGATTTGTAGTGGCCTACATCAAGTATGAAAAAGCACTGGCTTTGTAGAGACCCACATCCAGTATGGAAAATGTCTGGCTCTATGGAAGTACATCTAGCATGAAAAAGGGATGGCTCTATAGTGGCCTACATCCAGTATGAAAAGGACTGCCTCTGTACAGACCCACATCCAGTATGAAAAAGGACTGTCTCTGTGGAGGTACATCCATTATGAAAAAGGACTGGCTGTGTAGAGGCCTACATCTAGTATGAAAAAGGACTAGCTCTGTAGAGGAAGACCTACATGGAGGATAGGCCTAAAACTAGCATGAAAAAGGGCTGGCTTTGTAGAACTTCCTGTGATGAGAAGAATTGAGACATAGCACCATTTGATCAAGATAGAAGAAGTAGTGATGTTGATGATGATCCAATGATGATCTAGCTTTGATGATGATCCATTGATGATCCAACTTTGATGATGATCCTGTGATGATCCAGATTTGATGATGATCCAGTGATGATCTAGATTTGATCATGATCTAGTGAGGATCCATAGAAGAAGACTTGTGCTGATGAATTGTGTCAAGAGAATACCTTCCTAGTTAATAAGGATTTTTGATGTATTTGTAACTTTTGAATGTATTCACTTCTATATTTCATATATTGTACCCTGATGTTCCTATCGGGAGAATAATTTGTATTTCATTGTACCCCGATGTTCCTATAGGGAGAATCATTAATATAATAAAGTCATGTAAAGTCAATGAGGTTAACACTTCATTGTAAGTCTAGGAAATAGTCCCCACAATTGAGTTGAGGTTAACCCTCCTTATTGATTAGGGGGAGAAAATTCCCCACATTTGAGGGGAACTAGGGTTATTAGACTCTCATAGAGAAGTCGGCCCTGGTAAGCAATTGTCAAGTCATAAACTAGTATAAATAGAGAGTGAGCCTCTCTATTTGTAACATAGAATCTCCCAGCTATAGCACACAGGTGAGAGAGAAGAATCTCGCTCAAGTGAGAGAGAGAAAAATTGTTGGAGATCATCTTACTATCTTTGGGTTTTAACGCTTGCATTGGTGCTCATTCTATCTCTAAGGAAGTTGTGGGGTTTTTACTTTATGGTTTCCCCGAGGATAAATATTTGTGTCTATTGTCTCTTGTGATTTAGTGTTGTGCATGTTATTCTCTCAGATAAGATCCTAATATCATATTTCTTAGTTGATAAAAATCTAACACTTTCGCTGGCTGAGAGGCCTGTTACTGATGGTTGAGGACTAGGCCTATAAGGGGGAAGACTTTCAGGATGACCCGAATCTTACATTACCGGAGGGGGAGATATGGGATGACCGCGGTATGAAAAGGCATTACCCACTATGTTTTTAATTTTGTATTTTATTTCATTTATATTTTATAGTACTGAGATAAGTGAAAAACTTTTAATGCAGACATTGGACTAGTGCATCCAACTAGGATGTCACCTATTGCGAGGAGGGAAGGTACCAGAGATATGATGATTTATCACTCTGAGGAAGATGAGGAGCTTGGATATATCAAGGATAACCTTCAGCGGTTGACCATAGGGATTCCTGAAGTGACTACTGATGACCTACCAAGGAGTTACCAGTGCCATACTACAAGGGTCTCAAAACAGTTTTCCAATCTACTCTGTAGAGTGGCTCAGGCGAGATCATGTGTTATCATGAGCACCACCAGGATGAGGATTAGTCTACAGGGATATTAAATTTTTGTATATGTATTACACTGAAAGCTTCGGAATTTCAAATCTTTCCCTATATATATATTGAACTTGTTACAGTCCTGATATTTAAGGGCACTGAAAGCTAGATGTTTCAACCCAATTTTGTATCTTAGTCCCACAATTTATATATATATATATATATATATATGACAAACTTTTATATTTATAGTTGTGTGTGCAAAAATGTGACATGTTAAAAGATAATCTGCTTATGAATTTACATGTATGTTGCTTATGCTTTTAAATGGATTTTTTTAAATATGAGCAATATGCCAATCCAAGACATAATTAGCTATGAAATCTGCCACAACATTGAAATGTCTTGAACTGTGTTGATATATAAACTGCTCAAAAGATCTTTCTAAGAGCCTAACTCTTCAGAATGTATGAAGAAGTAGGGGATTTCAGATGGTGTAAACTCGATTAAGTTGTTGAACAACTAGTTCAGAGTCTATGTAAACGCTAATCTCCCTTACATCATTATCTAGGGCGTCCGTCAACAACCCAATCACAACATGGTATTCTTCTATATTGTTAGTGGAGGGACCTAAGAAAGCACCCCCTAAACTCACATATCACCTATAGGAGAGTACAGTACCCAAGCTGCTGATGCAAGGTTCATTGTATATCAATTAGCATCATCCACAAAACCAGTTAAAGTAGTCATATGTCCATTCATACAAGAGACATACATAAGTAGGGTTTTCCGAGAAAACACATCTTAAATCACACAAAAGACACAATTTTCAAACCTAATACACACAACAAACTTCAAACAATATTTACAAAAGACCCTACGCTAGATGACCTAGGCATAGTATCTTATAAGGTAGATCCCATTATGAGGATCTCCCAATGGTATATCGTCATAATCTACCAATTCTTATGCCCCCTTTTGTAAAATGTGACTAATAATGTAAGTCCCATGCTACATAGACTTGAATTTTCCTGCCCCCAAATTGTCATGCTTTTGGTCATAAGTCAAGACCATATCTCCCTTATTGAAGGAACGATGTTGAATGGTTCTATCATATTAGACTTTCATTCATCGTTTATGTTCCTGGTTGGATAAGGTAGCATCATGTCAAGTTTCATCGAGTTTGTTTAGATACAATAATCGTTCCTCATCTATAGTGGTGTTGGGAAAAATATCTCCAACGAGTTTCAAAGAAGGGATCTCGCATTCTACCGGGAGAGTTTCTTCCAACTCGTATACTAGTTGAAAAGGCGTGAAACTGATGGAATTTTTAACAATACTCCTATAAGCCCATAGCGCAGAAAATAGCTGCAAATTCTAGTTTGACTTGGCCTACCCTACCATCCGATGAAACATTGTTTTTAGTACATTGTTTATTGCTTCAACCTTTCCATTGGCCTAACAATATTAAGGTGTAGATTTGTCATAGTGAAACCCTAATTTTGCACTAAGCTCTATCATCATTTTGTTCAAAAAATGTGATCCATGATCGGTAACGACGGCCTTAGGGATCTTGAATCTAGCGATGATATGGTTGAATAGGAATAAAGCAGTTGTTTTAATTTCTTCGGCATATGTGGGCATAGCCTCAACCCATTTTGTAAAATAGTCCACGACCACAATAATGTAGCCATGCCCCCAACTGAGGTAGGTCTACAATGCACAAATTCAATGCCCCATTTTAAAAAAGGGACAATTGCTATGACAGGATGGAGTGGAGCTGGATGAGTGTGTTTTTTAGTAGTGAACATTTGACATGGCAGGAATTTCTTAATTGTTTAAATACAATATTTGAAAATAGGGGGACAAAAATACCCTGCATGCAAGATTTTCTGGCTAGTATCCAACCCAGATAAATGACTGCCATAAGCTACATTATGGCAATCATTTAAAACGATCTCAACCTGCTCATGTGTAAGGCAATGTTGTAATATAGAATCAATACCATGGCGGTATAAGGTATCATTCAGAATAAGATAGTTTTTGGCCTGGTGGTGAATGCAATGACATTCATCATGAGTAGCAGTGGGATGATATCGTAAAGTCTGTAGATACAAGATTATGTCTCCATACCAAGGATCAGTCGTACTAATTAGGAACAATGATTCATCAGGAAATGAATCAATGGGATCTGTATTCTCTGTAGTACAGGGAAGGTCACATATGAGCTCTATGAAAACAAGAGACTTCTTAGAAGTACTTTTAGCGAACTCCAACTCAAATTCTTGGAGAATAACAATCCAGCGTGAGTATTTTCCCCCAAGTACTTGACGTTTCAAAACGTAGTACATGGGGTTGGAGTTAGTGTAAACAGTGGTGGTGTCAAGCAAGATATAATGATGGAAATTTTGGACCACAATGGCCATGGCCAAAGCAAGTTTTTCCACATGTGAATATCGATTTTCAGAGTCTAAAAGACTCTTACTGGCGTGATATATCACATGTTCATGGTCATGTTCATCTGTTTGAACAAGGACCATGCCTATGGTAGACAAGGATGCAACCACATATAATGAATATTCCTTAGTATAATTAGGTGGTTGCAACACCGGTGCATGGGTAATTTGATATTATGAAAAGTGCGTTGTGCGAAATCATCCCAAACTAAAGGGGTATCCTTTTTAAGAAACATCATGAAAGCGTGGGTCCTTTCTATGTAATTGCATATGAAACGACATAAAAAAATTTCCTTCCCTTGAAAAATTTGGAGTTCGGTTATGTTCGTAGGAGTAGGTAGAGCTAGGATAGATTCAATATTCAAGGGATCGATGTGGATGCCATCCTTAGAAATGATGAAACCAAGGAGACGACCAGTTTCCACACAAAAAACACATTTGTGGGGTTTTAAACAAATATTAAAATGACAGCATCTGAGGAAAATGACTCTCAGATGATCAACATGCAAGTCTTGCTGCTCGGAATGACCAAGTACGTCATCCAAATAAGGTTCCATCATGTGTTTAATGTCATGAAAGGCATATGACATGGCACGTTGAAATGTGGTGCCAACATTTTTCAAGCCAAAAGGTAATTTACGGTAGGCAAAGGTTCCTCATGGAAAAATAAATGTCATCTTGTGTTGATCAGATGGGAGAATTTCAATCTGTTTGTATCTAGAAAAACCATCCATAAATGAAAAGATGACACTTCCACCATAGTTATCAATTATTTGATCTATATAGTGAGTGGGAAAGTTGTATTTTGGACAACCCTGATTCAGGTCCCTAAATTCGATGCAAACACTAATAGTTCCCTAATTTTTATTCACATGAACTATGTTGGACACCCATTCTGTTAAAGGTATAGGGTAAATAAAACCATCCTTCAAAAGTTTCTCAACTTTTTCCTTGATGGATGCTACTTTTCGTGGATGTACTTGTCATAGTTTTTGACAGACTAGCTTGGTGCCATGGTAGGTTTTGATCTCATGAAGAACAATGGAGGGATCAATCCCTGGAATCTCTTTGTATGTCCAGGAAAAAACATCAATAAATTCCCTGAATAAGGCCGTGTATGATTGAACTTCGTCAGGTGAAGAGTTATGGCCTATATAAATGTTTTCTGAAATGCCTGCCTTCATAGATATGCCCACGAGCATGGTTTTTGTAAGATTTCACAGATTGCCCTCATATTCGACATTGCGAGTGAGTATCAGAGACTAAGGGTTTCTGACTATATCAGTTGAAACAACGAATGTGAATTTATATTCTAACATATGGAAAGGGGGGAGGAAAGAAGATCGATGATGATGATCTTTCTAGGGAACCTCATCTAAATTCATAACTTCCCTAATGGATTCATCCATAGGAAGTGTGCGTGATAAATAGTCTAGAGATGGGGAGGGATTTTCTAGCCAATATGGTAGGTGATTATATTCTGATGCCACCAAAAAATGGTCATTGATGGTGGGGTCACTGTTAGATTGGATCACGTTGTAAAATTCTTCAAAAGGGGTAAAAGGTGCCAATTCAACACCTAATTTTCCTTTGTCCGTAGAGGAGGTCGAAATCATATTAATAGATGCAGTTTGAAAGCAGGAGGAGGATTTGGCAATGGAAATACTCCCATTAATGAAGAGTCTTTAATAAGACCCACTCCTATGTCCTTATGCTGTGGGTTATTTAGAAGCATAACGCTATTTGCATCATTGGTAATTGCACTAGGTGTGATGAAATCTAGCTGGTATATGGTGATAATCCTTCCTTGGAATGGGAATTGGATGATCTGAAAAACGATTGACACTACAACTTACATAGCATAAAACTAGTTGTGACCTAGGAGTAGGTTATAATCCAAAGGAGCGTCAACAACCTCAATATGAATGGAGAATGACTTGCCCCCTATTTAAACATGGATGGTAGGTAGTAATCCATAGGGTTGAAAGTCGCGACCATCAAAATCCTTAAGGGTGGTGGGTGAATGATTGATCTTAGGAGAACCAATGGCTCTCCCACAAGATAAAGACATGACTGAAGTGGAGTCTCCCTCGTAAAAAAAATTATGATGGATGGTCTTTACAGTGATTTTAGTGGATATATGGAAAGCTAATTGATGTGAGAGCCCAGTCTTAAAATCATCTAGTTTGAAAGTGACGGTGTTACTGTTCTCACGGTCCATGGCTCCAAGTGCAGTAAGAAAGTTTGTCCGTTCGGTGGGACAGGTTTGGAGTACTTCTAGGTCTGACATAGTGCATGGTGCTTGAGCCAAATCTTCTACAATATTATAATATTGGGGAGCATGTGCGTTAGGATTGATAATGGACTTATGCAGAGTACTCTTGGGTGGGAGGGAAATTTCTTCTGGTATGGGTTTCTCAATATGAATACCATTACTAGGAGGAGGTGTGGAAGATGAGGATTTTTCAGGTGGAACTTCATCAGATTTCTTTTGTGGAGGAGGGTCATAGCTATGTGATCTTGTGTTTAGGTTAATTATGTCACTAGAAATCATTCTAACTTCATCAGTGGATGAAGAAGGTTGGTGCAAGGATTGATAGTCAATCAATTATTGTTGGGATGGGAAAGGGTCTTTGAGAACTGGTGGGGTGGGGGAAATTTTTAGAAATTTGTTAATTTCCTCACGACAAGGATACTCTTTGGTGAAATGGTCACCTCTGTAGATTAAACAAGGATATTTTTACCTTTGTTTTTATTTTAGGCTCAACATCAGGGTTTTTTGGTTTATTACTTTGCTATTGATTATCAGGTTTTCTTGATTTATTCTTTCACTTTTTCTTTCCATTTGAAGATTCAGTGAATTGAACCGCATTTACTTCGGTAGAATCGACAGGAGAGGAAGCAGTTTTGGAAGGTGGGATTGTTGGTGAGGCAGTTTGATTTTTCTTTTTAGAAGGTTTTGCTGTCATTTGTGTTTGAATTGAACCAAGTATGCCATTAGCATATGGTTTAGTTGTGGGTCTTGCTGGATCTGTTGTGCACCGAGGAGCACGGGGAATCAAATCATATAAAGTGCCTGACTAAGAATAGACCAAGTCTAGGTACTGAGCATGGCTAATATATTTCTCTTCGGTAATAATGCCTCCCATGGAGGCATCTCTAGCAATGGGTGGAAGTAAAGACTTTGTGAACCAATCAGCCAATAATTGATCAGGAATGGGGGCCTTGATTAACCTACATCTTCTTCTCCATTCATGAATATGATCGAAGATATGGGTTGATGTTGTTTGTTGAAGCGAGGTCAACATGTTTGTACTTATTTTGTACTGGATAGGTAACTGAAAGTGCGTTAAAAAGGCCATAGCTAAAGCACTGAAGTCCCAAAAAGAGTGTTGCGGTATCTTGATATACCATTTTGTGGCAATGGCTGTGAGGGTTCTTTGAAATAGTCATAGACGGATCGAGCTGTCCATCAATGAATTTGATGAACACCAAAGGATAAAGGTCATCACATGGTTTTTCGGGTCCTCAGCAGGTTTACCATCAAATTTTGTTAATCGGAAGGTAACTTGACCAAAATGGATGGCCAAGAGGGGTTATTATGGATTGGATCATTTATCAATCTAGACATATCTCGCAAATCTAATGTTTCCAAAAATGGCAGTTGTTGGTTGGGTTGCGGGTACTGGTAGTAATGATATGGAATTTGCTGACCAGTGGGACCATAGGAAGATTGATAAATAGGCATAGATGATGCCCCCGAGGCTTATTTATTAGGTTGTTCATTATTCTAAAGTCCTCCAAATGAAGGGCCGCCTGAGGGAGGCAAGCCTCCAGAGGGTGGTCCTCTAGACAGTGGCCCGTTTGGTGGTGGGCCTCTAGGTGGTGGTCCTATAGGTGGTGGGCTTACAGGTGGTGTTCCTCCATGTGGTGGTCCTCTAGGTGGTGGTCCACTGGGTGGGGGTCCTCCAGATGGTCCACCAGGTCCTCTAGATCTTTCAAGTCCTCAAGGTCCTCGTTATAGCTGATTTTACCACACATGGTTGATCACTTTTTTTGTCTTCCACTTTCCCTATGCAAACTCTTTGGAACCCATGGACTATTTTTGTGCCTTTGATGTTTCCAATATCATCCCTAAAAACACTCATTATTTGTTGTACGTGACTCTTTATGCCCTTTCTCATGTATATACGTGGATATTACCCCTAAAATTGCATACATCAGGATGTGTACAAAAGGCCAAATGTTTTTGGAGTTTTCCTTGATTTTGATACGAGTCACTTGTCTCTTGGCCTTCCATATGCCTCAAGATCACTCAGATTTGACCTTTCATTACCCCATTGAAGCACTATATAAGGAATCCTTTGGATACATTCAAGAAGGAGGAATTGAAGAGAAAGAAAACTATAGTCCATTGTTTATGTATCTTGCTTATACTTGATTCTACATCCATTCAGACACTATTCGCCTTTATGCTCTTGTTCAAAGGAAGTTGAAGCCTGAGTCATCCATTCATCAGTTGTCTTGACTTTGTATGTCGGCCATTCTCGGTACTATTACTGGTTCGTGCACATCTTGTTTGAGTCCTTCCACATTATACAATGTTGATGATTACCTCATGTTGGTTGATGGGGGATGCCTTAATTCCCTCATTCCAGCGGATTCCATCCCATCGACTTCAAATCATTTATTCTAGGACAGGATTATAGAGTCATTTGAGTGCCTTGAGACTTATAGTCATCAGTGGTAGGTTCTCTTGCCATTGAAAGTTTTGGGAATACATCAATGTCCCCTTATCGATGGATTCTTCCAAGTGTTTGACCTCAACACATTTATTCGCACTTTTTAGATTGCAATCTAGTACCTTGAATACCATTTTCATTATTGGTAGGTGATCTTGCATCTGTTAATGGTATACATCAATGACCGGTAATCAGATGATGGAATACTATGTTCAACCTCGACACCTTTATTCACATAGTAGGATATTTACTCACAGCGGTTTGTGTAGAAGACTTTCCAGATTGGTGGCATTTCATATATGCTACCTCCTTAATCGTGCCATTGTTCATAAGATTTCAGTTCTCGTGACTTGATTCCAGTGTATGTTAGATATCTTTAGCCATTATGGAGATATTAATCCATGGTGTTAAATCAGTAATTTGTTTCTTCAATTTTGGTTTTGTTTCTTCAAATTTTGGTTTGATTTTCATTTATTTCAAAGTAACTCTTTTTGTTTTAAGTTTGATTATTTCCTTCCTTTAGGGAAATTTTTGGTTGTTAGGTGAATTTTTGAACTTGGCTTTTATATTTTTGTTTTATTTTTGATCTTTTACATTTTGGTGGGGTTTTTAAAGGTCATTATATCAAAGAATGGATTCACAAATGATTATTCTGAGCATATTAATGCATGATCACTACTCAAACAACTTTTAAACTTCGTGCAAAATGCCTAAAAGCATAGCACTAAAATTATTCTTGTAGCGCTGGGGTAAAAAAATAATGAAGGTGTGCTACAAGAATATCGCGACCTTCATTTTTCCCGGTTTTCTAGCAAAATTTTGTCACGATTTCAAATGATGAGTGACTAATCCCATGCTGTGAGTTGTTTGCTACGTGTGAACTCCAGAATTATCATGATTCCAAGTGGTTCCAGGTCGTGAGACAAAACGTGGTTATCATTTCTCCTAATGCAGTTGAGCTTGATAGGTAGCAGCGAAATTTGGTCTAATGCAAAGTGAATTGTTACATGCATGCATGTTTGATGATAGAGGAATTAATAGAATGACGGTGCCTACCTAAAAACAAGGAGATTACAGTTGCAGAGATAGTGCAGGTTTTCATAATCGCCCAGAAAACTAGGGCTTCTTCATCTTGAAACCTAGAGTTAAATTGGACCTGGAGAGACACCTGTAGTCTTCAGGCCGATTCTCAAATAGCATGGAGAGCGGTTTAAAGCATCTACAGCCAGGTATTCCACGATAAGCCAGTATAACTGCAAATTTGGGGCTTTTTCGGTGGGATTCGTTTTATCCAAATTGATCGAAGGAAATGATAAATTATGCTTTAAAATGAAATTTTAGCCAGACAAATAGCTATCTAAGATGCTCTGAGAGGCCAGACTGAGTGAGGGTTGAAGATAGCAGTTTTTGATAAAATATGACCCTGTCAAAGTTTAAACTGAAGTGATGTGAGGATCCTATACATTTGACAGTGTTTTCGATGTCTGAAATTGATTCTCTGTTGGCAAACAATACAAAAGGAGCCAAATACCTAAAAGTTGCAGGGAGACCTAAGTTGTTAGGTGTGAAAGTTTATTGTTTTTGGAGGCAGCGAGGAGTTAAAGGCTTGAGAATAAATGAGAACCTAGTATCATTTTGATATTTAAACTGTTGAGAGATGAAAGTGATAAGTTTGAGATTGTTTCTGCCTTATATTCCTCTCATCCAACATTTGAACAGTCTGCAATTTATCTAGAAGGTTGACAGCCAAGATTCTTCTTGTAAACTCTTATTGTGTAGAGATTGTCTATACAAGATTCTGGCAGGTTATGGTACCCAATAGTCAGGTTTATGCTACATACTGGAGATGAACATCCAATAGAACAATTAAATTGCATGATAGTCACCAGTTGCAGTGAAGAGTTTGGACCAGTTGCAGTGAAGAGTTTGGAAGATTTTAAATGACCTAAGTCTCTTATGCTTATGATAAACCTAATCTGTATTAGGAAAACAAAGGAGCAATCAGATAAGAATTAA
Source organism: Pseudotsuga menziesii (assembly GCA_001517045.1). Taxonomy (NCBI): domain Eukaryota; kingdom Viridiplantae; phylum Streptophyta; class Pinopsida; order Pinales; family Pinaceae; genus Pseudotsuga; species Pseudotsuga menziesii. The sequence continues at coordinate 36,958 of LPNX010692837.1, forward strand.
GGGGAGCTGTCGGTGAAGTTTAAGAGATTTGAATAAAGCAGGCATCTATCAGATCATAAACTGAAACCTAAAGCCATACAGTTTCATCCTCTAAAGGAAAATGGGCAAGAGTGGTAAAATTAAGAGAGCTGAACCAACTGATGTAGGGTGGATTGAAAAACTCCTTGGATGTGTTGAATTATTTCAACAGGCTGGTTGGATTGAATTCTTCAAAAGAATAAATGGGTATAATACTGAAGTGTCTTGCAAGTTTGCACAGTGTTGTAAAGATGACATGGTGACCTTCGATACTCTTAAATTCAGACTGACAGTGGAGTTGATTTCAGAAGCTACTGGGATTAAGAATGATGGTGAATTATGGTTTAAGAAATTGCCTTTTACCTTTGATCCTCAGAGATACCTATTACCAAATGTCATTCCTGACTGGAATAAAGGAATTCTTATTCAAAATTTCAGAAATGAATGGGTTGAACCAATTAGAATTTTGCAGAGTTATGTTACTTGCGAGCGTAGGTATGCTTATGTGTATAAGTATCACTTCAGATTTCTTCAACATATGGTGGGGGTGTCCAAGATGAGCTTGTCATTCTTCTTTTTGAAGAGATTGCAGAAGATGTCCAACAGGGTGAAAGGGTAGATGGACCATTCCTCTCAGTCCATCTTTCATCATGGGATAATTAAACTAATTATTAGCACTGTTTTGCAGCATGGAGGTAAAAGTTGGGACTTCTTTCTTTTCTGGTCAGGTTTTCATGTCAAACAAGAAGATCAGCAGCCAAAGAGGCAAGAAGATAAAGGAAAGGTAATGATGAAAAAACTAGGTCAGAAACCTAAACTGGAAGACAAGGAAGATGTCAAAGTTGAGAAGGCAGCAGAGCATGTAGAGGTTGACAGTGAACTCAAAGTGTTTTTAGCAGGTACTAAGGGTCAATATTCCCTATTTGAAGAAGACAAAAAACAGCTGGTGCAACCCATCGTACCAACAGAGGCCTCTCATGAAGTGAAAGTTGCTGATACAGAAGAAGTGGTTGCACATGAAAAAGAGTTTCAAGTTAAACAGAGAAGCCCCATTACTATATTGTCTGATGATGAAGGTTACCTGCTAGAAGAAGAGCAAGTGGAAAAAACTGAGATTAAAGCTGAAATATGCATGGAAGGCCCCACTTTGGAAAAGGAGGCAGTCAAACCTAAAAGAAAGAAAAGCAGTCTTGAAGCCATTGAATTTAGTGCAGTTAAACACAAAGGAAAAACCTTGAAAATGATTGGGGAATTTGCACAGGGTTGGAGGCCTAAGACTAGGCCTAGGAATAAGCTAAGGCTAAACATGAAGAAGTTGCTGGACCCTCATTTGAATTTTGAAGGAGTAACTATCCTAGATGAGCTTTCATCAGATGAAAAAACAGAAAGTAAAAAATTGAGCCCTGAAAAGAAGAAAACAGCTGCTACCAAAGTTTCACCTGGTCAACCTACAAAAACAAAAACATCAGTACAGTCAGCAGAGGAATCAAATATCACCCAGCTTAAGCCTAAGCTTTCCACCATGTTTGTTGAATTAAGAGCAGAATTGTTAGCACAGTAGCAAGAGGAAGAAGCTAGGTTCCCAGTGTTGAAGCTGTAACCAGAGAAACAGATACTCATGGAGGCCTAAATTTTCCTAACATTTCCACATATGTGCAGGATGATGATGCAGATATCTTCAGGAGTCTTGACATACCTTGGAGGCCTATAGATGAACAAGAAGCTATGACAGGAACGGTCATTGACACAGACAGAGAAAATATGCAAAGGGCTCTTAAAAAATACAAATACCAAATGGAGTACTTACAGGAAACCAATGATGGCCTTATTCTGTCAAATAAAAGGTTAAGGGAAGATTTACAGGAGGTAAATGACCATTATCAGGAATTGATAGCTGTATCCAGAGAGGCTCGAAAGAGGAAAAGAGCTACTGACATGCATTGTGTAAAGTTGGAGAAGACAGTCCAGGACCTGCAGCAGAGAAATGAAGAGCTCATCAAGAAGATAAATGACATGGAGCAGGAGCAGAAGAAATCTAAGAGGAAGGCTCAAGCGCTAGATGGTATTGCTTTGCTGGCTGAAGCAGCAAAAGATATTTAAGTCAGTTGTTCAATTAGTTATTAGTTATCTTTTTGAGAAACTCATTAGTTAAGTGATTTACTATTTTTGGTAAATTCCATATTTTGTAATATTATAAACTTTTCTTTAGCCCATCGAATCAGTTCAGGAGAGTTAGGGTTTTTGATACCTAACTGTTTTTTGTAAAAGTAGTATTTAGAGAGTTTTAGAAGTCACTAGGAGGGCTCTGATTTTTGGGAGCTACAGGAGGTCTTCAAACTACTTTTGTCTTCAGACTTGTTCAGGAGTTAGGTACCAAGACTCTCATATGCATTTGGTGATGAAATTATGAAATATATGACATTTTTCCCCTTTAGTTTTCTGTGTTGGCTTCATTATTGAACTTGTTTAGTTTCTTAATTGATATATTCATTGCTAGTTTAAGTGTATTTGCTGATGATGCTTGTCTTTTATGAATGAACCTCATCATAGTGTTTCTGTTGGATCTTCTATGATATATTATGCATCTTTATCATTTTCTGTTTATGATTTAGTTATTATCTTGCTCTTGAATGTATTCCCTGATTGTTCCCAAAGCTAACAACCATTAAAAACCTTTTAAAAAAACCTTAAACCCTAGTTTCATTGAGTTTTATATTTGAGATTGTGTTGGCTTGTTTCTTTGGCCTTAGAAACAATTTCTGGCACAAACATCTTTGGCACCGTTGCCAGGGATGAAGCTGAAGCATATCTTCCCTGGGATACTTATCAGTTTTATTGGTTTAAGAGGTGGACTTAAATCAGCTCTTTTTAAGGCTATATTCACCAAAAAGTTGTCACAGTGGCTTCTAGAGGAATTGCAACAAAAAATAGACCTACTTCTCCATTGCAGTTGGGTGTGACAGACCCTGAGCAGATATTAAAAACAACGAGGAAACTCAGAAGGTCTCAATCTTTACCAGCCTCCTATGACCCTGACCAGTTGGGTATTTTATTACATTCAGCTGAAACCTCACCTTGGATAAAACCTACCATCCCTGAGAGCACTTTTCAAGTTTTTACTAATCCTCAAACATTTTTGAAATCCAAGACTGCTTCTCCTGGTAAAATACCTCTCTTTCAGCTGAAAGTAGGAAAGAGCCCTTTTCAAAACCAGTTAGTACAAAAATGGCAGCCCAAAACCCTCCCATGGATATGATGGACCGGATGGTTGCAGCCAGGTATGCACCATTAGTCTTACCATGGCCTTTACATGCATTGCCTGGAGGTGATTACCAGAAGTATATGCCCAAGTTCAATGGACAGGGAGAAACCACTGCTGAGGAACATTGGGAGGCTTTCCTGATTTATGCTAACAATCAAAACATTGAGATCAAAGATGTATGGATGAGGGTATTTGTTCAGAGCCTTGATGGGGATGTAAGGAAACGGTTCAGAGAGTTGCCTCCCAACTCAATCACTATAATTGAAGAGCTCCGGGATCTCTTCATGAGGCAATGGGGAGACACAAAATATCATACATACTATATAACTGAGTTTGGAGCTCTCAGAAGGAAAAAGGAAGAGACTATTGCAGATTTTTCCAAAAGGTTTAACAAAATGTATAGTAGGATTCCAGTAGAAATTAAGCCTACTGAAACATCAGCTAAGCTCACCTATTCCAATGCATTTGATCACGAAATTTCTTTATTGTTGAGAGAAAGAAGACCTATCACCTTGCTGAACATGCAAGATGCAGCATTGGAGGTAGAGTCCAATTTGCTGGCTTCAAACATACTTAAGAAAGAAATTGCCCAGCAGCTTTATGACAGAAAAGGAAAAAAGGAAGCTGTTTCAGGACGTGTTGCTCCTCAGTCTGCTGAAGCCAAGATAGATGAGATGGCTAAGCTAGTGAATATTCTCACTGCTAAATTGAATAAACTAGAGCTTGAAAAGAATTCTGGCAAACCTGCTCCAGAAGCTGAAAGGAATCCAAATAACCAGAATCAGTTCAGAAGGCAATTTGCTCCCAGATTTATACTAAGAGAGCACAGGAAAAATGATATCCAGCGAGAAATGAGGGAGAATGAGGATCAAAGAGTGCCCCCACCTCTTCAAAATAATGTAGCTAATGAAGAAGAAGTTGATGAACAGTTGCTCTTTGAAGAGACTGAGACTGATCACGATATGAACCACTTTGGAGATGGATTGTCTATAGGTTTTGTTACTGAAGAAGATTTTCTGAATTCAGAATATTACGATGTTGACATGTTTGAAACTGAAGGTGATTTAGGCTTGGAAAATACAACTATAACTACTGTTGTTCATCAGAGTGGACCTAAGAAGAATATAAATCTCATATCAGGCCCAAAATAAGTGGTCCAAGCCTCGAAGAAGAAATCAAATGTTCCTGCTGCAGATGTTCCTGCTAAACAAGTACCTGATCCTGTCATAGAGAAGAAGCAATCTACAAAAAAATCAAAGAAGAATGCTGAAATTGAAGAGGTAAACAAATCTGTCCAAAATCTTAGTTTGGAGAATGAACTAGGGAAGTTGAATATCCATGTACCTTTGAATGAGTTAATAAAGAATCCTTCATATAAAGAAACAGTCCTGAAAGTGATGAATGTACCCAGTAATCAGCCTGTTTCAGATACAGTTAATTTGCAGGAAGAAAACCCTAGAATTTTTATTGGATCTGCCCTAGCTGAAAAAACTAAAAATGAGGCTAGTGCTTCACCTCCTTTCTATGTCACCTTGACAGTCCATGATCAAATGATTCACAATTGCCTTTTAGATTCAGGAGCATCCCACAATTTGATGCCAAAGGATGTTATGGAAGCTTTGGGCCTGAGCATCACTAAGCCTTACCATGACCTATATGCCTTTGATTCCCGAGTAGTGAAGTGCCTTGGAGTAATAAAGGATATGGTTGTCAGCCTAGCTCAGTTGCCTATGAAAAGTGTGATAATGGATGTTGTGGTAGCTGATATAACCCCGAAGTTTGGTTTGCTTCTATCTAGGTCATGGGCTAAAAATGTTGGGGGAACCTTACAAATGGACCTTTCATATGCCACCATTCCATTGTTTGGTGGAGAAACTAGAAGACTGTATAGAGAACTGCAGTTTGCTTACATAGTGACAGATGACAAACATCCCACTAATCACCCACTATACTCTGTTGATAAAGATCTTGGTACATGCATGTTACATTTCAGTGATGAGGATAATTCTGATGGTCTGTTACAAGTGGAAAAAGAACAGCCAGTAAAACACAATAGACAGGAAAAAGATGCACTGTGGAAATTGTATTTTGATGGATCCTCATGCAAAGAGGGTGCTGGAGCTGGAGTTCTTCTCAAATATCCTGGAGGTGAAACAGTGAGGCTCTTGTACAAGTTGGAATTTGTTACTACAAATAATACTATTGAGTATGAGGCTTTGCTACTGGGATTGAAAGCTACTAAAGATTTGGGCATTCAGTAGATTGCTGCATTTGGAGACTCCGAACTAGTTGTTCAGCAGGTGAAGAACAACTATCAAGTGAAGCAGGGTTTGTTGAAGCTTTATCAGAATGAGGTATGGGACATGCTTGAAAACTATTTTGTAGCTTTTAATATTACTTACATTCCAAGGGATTTTAATCAGACAGCAGATTCATTAGCTTTAGCTGCCACACACTTCAGAATCCCTAAAACCAATCAGCGGAAATATCCAATTGAAATAAGGTATAGACCTTCTGTACCTGATAATGTGAAACAATGGAGAGTGTTTGAGGATGATACTGAGATTAAAAGGTTCATTGAACTTACAGATGAGTTCTCAAATTCCCAGATTGATCAGGATCAGGATGATGAAGAAGAACAGCTAGATGAAATTGCTGCAGAAGAGATAGCAGGTCATAAGATCATTGAATTGAAGAGTAATTTCATTCCCAAAGGTTTGGTACCTCTGGAGAGAATATTCACAAAATATGATACACCTTAAAAACCTGTGGTTCAGTCTTCAGAAGAGAATGTAGTGGACTGCAACATCGGTTCAGCTGAACATCCTAGAATGGTCAAAATTTCAAAATCATTGACAGTTGAACAAAGAAATAGATATATCAAACTGTTAAAAGAGCATGTAGATGTCTTTGCATGGTATTATGAAGAACTAAGAACTTATGATAAAGGAATCATACAGCACAAGGTGCCTTTAAAGCCAAATGTTAAACCATTTCGTCAGAAACTGAGAAGGATCAATCCAGCTTTGTTTCCTCTAATTGAAAAAGAAGTGAAAAAGCTGCTGGATGCAAAGATAATAGAGCCTCTCAGGTATTCTTCCTGGGTTGCTAATTTGGTCCCTGTCAGAAAAAAGAATGGAGAAATAAGGTTATGTGTTGAATTCAGAAATCTGAACAGATATTCCTTGAAAGACAACTATCCTCTTCCTAAGATTGAACAGGTATTGCAGCAAGTGGTTGGAGCACAAAGGATCTCTATGGTGGATGGTTTCTCAAGGTACAATCAGATTGCAATGCACCCTGATGATAAGGAGAAGACAGCCTTTACAACTCCTTGGGGGACATTCATGTATGACAAGATGCCTTTTGGCTTGATGAATGCTGGAGCAACCTTTCAGAGAGCGATGGATATTGCCTTTGTGGGAGAAAAAGATAAGTTTGTGGTTATTTATATTGATGATATTACAGTTTTCTCCCAGTCAGATGATGAGCACTTGAAGCATTTAAGGCAGACCTTCCTCAAATGCATAAAATTTGGCCTTTCTCTAAACCCCAAGAAGTCACATTTTGCTGTGCAAGAAGGTAAACTACTTTGCCATTTGGTGTCTGCTGATGGCATCAGAATAGATCCGGAAAGAGTGAAAGCTATACTGAAGATCAGTTTACCTAGGAGTAAAAAGGATGTGCAATCATTCATTGGTAAGATAAATTTTCTGCGGTGGTTTATTCCCAACTTTGTTGAAACCATAAAACAAATCACAGCCATGCTCAAGAAAGATCAGGAAGTCAGGTGGACTACTGAGGCAAAGGCTGCATTTGAGAAAATCAAGGTAGCTCTTACTGAAGCACCTGTATTGGTAAGTCTTGATTTTACTAAAGAATTCCTCACTTTCTCATTTGCATTAGAGGACACAATTGCAGCTATCTTACTCTAGAAGAATAAAGAAGGATTGGAATAGCCTATTGCTTTCTTCAGCAAGACTCTCAGAGATTCTGAGCTGAAGTATAGTATATTGGAGAAACGGGCTTATGCTCTGGTAAAGCCTATGAAATTTTTTAGAATTTATGTCCTGCATTCAAAAGTCATTTCATTTGTTCCAAATGCTGCTATGAAAGATGTCTTAACACAACCTGATAGTGAAGGGAAGAGAGGCAAATGGATTGCAAAGATTATGGAGTATGATGTGGAGATCAGACCTACTAAGCTTGTTAAGGGACAGGGTTTAGCCAAGATGCTGGCTGAACCAAATTGTCAGGCTCTGGGACTGTATGTTATGGCTGAAGAAATAGCTCAACAAGAAGATCAAGCAGCTCTGAATAAAGAGAAGATCATGGATTTTTACTCAGCATCTACCTGGTATGCAGACATTGTTCATTTTCTGTTATTTCTGAAATGTCCTGAGCATTTGGACAAGAAGGCTACCAGATCTTTGAAACTCAAAGATACTAAGTATTGTTTGGTAGAAGATCAATTGGTCTGGAAGGATCCAGGGGGTATCTTGCTTAGGTGTTTGGACCAATCTAAAATAGGAGAAGTGATCTCAGAATCCCATGAAGGTGCCTGTGGAGGGAACAAGTATTGGAAAGCAACAGCTTACAAAATTTTACGAGCTGGATATTATTGGGCATCCTTGTTCACAGATGTTTACCAGTAGGTAAGAGCCTGCATTCCTTGTCAGAAATTTACAGGTAAATAGAAATTATTGTCTTTTCCTTTGAAACCTATTGCAGTCAATGCCCCTTTTCAGCAGTGGGGTCTGGACTTTATTGGAGAAATAAATCCAGCATCTTCAGGACAGCATCATTGGATCCTGACTGCAACATATTTTTTCACAAAATGGGTGGAAGCCATTCCCACAAGGAATGCTACAGATAAGGTAATCATGGATTTCATTGAAGAAAATATATTGAGCCGGTTTGGCTGTCCACAGATATTAGTAACAGACAATGCAAAGGAATTCAAATCCAAGGCAATGGTGGCCTTTTGTGAAAGAAATGGCATCATTCTGAAACACTCAACTCCCTATTATCCTCAGGGCAATGGTCAAGCTGAATCCTCCAATAAGAAAATCATTCAGAGCATCAAGAAACTACTGAAGCATAACAAAAGGTCTTGGGATTCGATGTTGAAGTATGCATTCTAGGCAGATAGGATTACAGTTAAACAGGCAATTGGTACTTCTCCATTTCAGCTAGTTTATGGTACTGAGGTAGTTTTCCCTGTTCAATTGGGGATTCCAGTGATGAAATTCCTCCAGAATTCTCAAGAGGAACCAGATGATATGCAAAGGAGAATCTTTGAAATGATAGAGTTACAACAAAGTAGAGAGAAGGTGGATGAAAAAGCACAGCTGTACAGAGCCAAGATTAAAAACAGGTTTGATATGAACATTAAAGAAAATACTTTCACAGAAGGTGAGATGGTTCTAAGATGGGATGCAAGAAAGGAGCAAAAGGGTAAGCATGGTAAGTTTGAAAATCTTTCGTTTGGCCCTTTTCTGATATCAAAATTTTTGGAAAATAATACTTTTATCTTGCAGTCTTTGGAAGGTGAGGAGTTGTCCAGCCCTGTTAATGGGCGATTCCTCAAGCATTTTTACAGTTTGTAAGGGCATTTTCACTGATCATTGTACATACTGGTGAGTGAATCATAATAAGACCCCATAGCCCATTGGAAGTTTTGCATACAGGTAGATAAGTTAACAGACATAAGGCACTGGTCTACAGGTTCTTGAAGCCTCACAGGGAGGTCTTCATCCCGCAGCTGGAGCCAGATGTTAAATCAGTAATTTGTTTCTTCAATTTTGGTTTTGTTTCTTCAAATTTTGGTTTGATTTTCATTTATTTCGAAGTAACTCTTTTTGTTTTTAAGTTTGATTATTTCCTTCCTTTAGGGAAATTTTTGGTTGTTGGGCGAATTTTTGAACTTGGCTTTTATATTTTTATTTTATTTTTGATATTTTACATTTTGATGGGGTTTTTAAAGGTCATTATATCAAAGAATGGATTCACAAATGATTATTATGAGAATAGTAATGCATGATCACCACTCAAACAACTTTTAAACTTCATGCAAAATGCCTAAAAGCTGAAAAACAATGAGAAAATAGCACTAAAATTATTCTTGTAGCGCTGGGGTAAAAAAATAATGAAGGCGCGCTACAAGAATATCGCGACCTTCATTTTTCCCGCTTTTCTAGCAAAATTTTGTCACGATTTCAAATGATGAGTGACTAATCCCATGCTGTGAGTTGTTTGCTACGTGTGAACTCCAGAATTATCATGATTCCAAGTGGTTCCAGGTCGTGAGACAAAACGTGGTTATCATTTCTCCTAATGCAGTTGAGCTTGACAGGTAGCAGCGAAATTTGGTCTAATGCAAAGTGAATTGTTACATGCATGCATGTTTGATGATAGAGGACTTAATAGAATGACGGTGCCTACCTAAAAACAAGGAGATTACAGTTGCAGAGATAGTGCAGGTTTTCATAATCGCCCAGAAAACTAGGGCTTCTTCATCTTGAAACCTGGAGTTAAATTGGACCTGGAGAGACACCTGTAGTCTTCAGGCCAATACTCAAATAGCATGGAGAGCGGTTTAAATCATCTACAGCCAAGTAATCCACGATAATCCAGTATAACTGCAAATTTGGGGCTTTTTCGGTGGGATTCGTTTTATCCAAATTGATCGAAGGAAATGATAAATTATGCTTTAAAATGAAATTTTAGCCAGACAAATAGCTATCTAAGATGCTCTGAGAGGCCAGACTGAGTGAGGGTTGAAGATAGAATTTTTTGATAAAATATGACCCTGTCAAAGTTTAAACTGAAGTGATGTGCGGATCCTATACATTTGACAATGTTTTCGATCTCTGAAATTGATTCCTTGTTGGCAAACAATACAAAAGGAGCCAAATACCTAAAATTTGCAGGGAGACCTAAGTTGTTAGGTGTGAAAGTTTATTCTTTTTGGTGGCAGCAAGGAGTTAAAGGCTTGAGAATAAATGAGAACCTAGTATCATTTTGATATTTAAACTGTTGAGAGCTGAAAGTGATAAGTTTGAGATTATTTCTGCCTTATATTCCTCTCATCCAACCTTTGAACAATTTGCAATTTATCTAGAAGGTTGACAGCTGAGATTCTTCTTGTAAACTCTTATTGTGCAGAGATTGTCTATATAGGATTCTAGAAGGTTATGGTACCCAATAGGCAGGTTTATGCTACATACTGGAGATGAACAACCAATAGAACAATTAAATTGCATGATAGTCACTAGTTGCAGTGAAGAGTTTGGAAGATTTCAAATGACCTAAGTCTCTTATGCTTATGATAAACCTAATTTGTATTAGGAAAACAAAGGAGCAATCAGATAAGAATTAAGGGGAGCTATCAGTGAAGTTTAAGAGATTTGAATAAAGTAGGCATCTGTTAGATCATAAACTGAAACCTAAAGCCATACAGTTTCATCCTCTGAAGGAAAAAGGGCAAGAGTGGTAAAATTAACAGAGCTGAACCAACTGATGTAGGGTGGATTGAAAAACTCCCTGGATGTGTTGAATTATTTAAACAGGCTAGTTGGCTTGAATTCTTCAAAATAATAAATGGGTATAATACTGAAGTGTCTTGCAAGTTTGCATAGTGTTGTAAAGATGACATGGTGACCTTCGATACTCTTAAATTCAGACTGACAGTGGAGTTGATTTCAGAAGCTACTGGGATTAAGAATGATGGTGAATTATGGTTTAAGAAAATGCCTTTTACCTTTGATCCTCAGAGATACCTATTACCAAATGTCATTCCTGACTGGAATAAAGGCACTCTTCTTCAAAATTTCAGAAAGGAATGGGTTGAACCAATTAGAATTTTGCAGAGTTATGTTACTTGCGAGGGCAGGTATGCTTATGTGTATAAGTGTCACTTCAGATTTCTTCAACATATGGTGGGGGTGTCCAAGATGAGCTTGCCATTCTTCTTTTTGAAGAGCTTGCAGAAGATGTCCAACAGGGTGAAAGGGTAGATGGACCATTCCTCTCAGTCCATCTTTCATCATGGGCTAATTAAACTAATTATTAGCACAGTTTTGCAGCATGAAGGTAAAAGTTGGGTCTTCTTTCTTTTCTGGTCAGGTTTTCATGTCAAACAAGAAGATCAACATCCAAAGAGGAAAGCAGATAAAGGAAAGGTAATGATGAAAAAACTAGGTCAGAAACCTAAACTGGAAGACAACGAAGATGCCAAAGTTGAGAAGGCAGCATAGCATGTAGACGTTGACAGTGAACTCAAAGTGTTTTTAGCAGGTACTAAGGGTCAATATTCCCTATTTGAAGAAGACAAAAAACAGCTGGTGCAGCCCATCGTACCAACAGAGGCCTCTCATGAAGTGAAAGCTGCTGATACAGAAGAAGTGGTTGCACATGAAAAAGAGTTTCAAGTTAAACAGAGAAGCCCAATTACTATATTGTCTGATGATGAAGGTTACCTGCTAGAAGAAGAGCAAGTGGAAAAAACTGAGATTAAAGATGAAATATGCATGGAAGGCCCCACTTTGGCAAAGGAGGCAGTCAAACCTAAAAGAAAGAAAAGCAGTCTTGAAGCCATTGAATTTAGTGCAGTTAAACACAAAGGAAAAACCTTGAAAATGCTTGGGGAATTTGCACAGGGTTGGAGGCCTAAGAATAGGCCTAGGAATAAGCTAAGGCTAAACATGAAGAATTTGTTGGACCCTCGTTTGAATGTTGAAGGAGTAACTATCCTAGATGAGCTTTCATCAGATGAAAAAACAGAAAGTAAAAAATTGAGCCCTGAAAAGAAGAAAACAGCTACTACCAAAGTTTCACCTGGTCAACCTACAAAAACAAAAACATCAGTACAGTTAGCAAAGGAATCAAATATCACCCAGCTTAAGCCTAAGCTGTCCACCATGTTTGTTGAATTAAGAGCAGAATTGTTAGCACAACAGCAAGAGGAAGAAGCTAGGGTTCCCAGTGTTGAAGCTGTAACCAGAGAAACAGATACTCATGGAGGCCTAAATTTTCCTACCATTTCCACAGATGTGCAGGATGATGATGCAGATATCTTCAGGAGTCTTGACATACCTTGGAGGCCTACAGATGAACAAGAAGCTATGAAAGGAAAGGTCATTAACACAGACAGAGAAAATATGCAAAGGGCTCTTAAACAATACAAATACCAAATGGAGTACTTACAGGAAACCAATGATGGCCTTATTATATGAAATAAAAGGTTAAGGGAAGATTTACAGGAGGTAAATGACCATTATCAGGAATTGATAGCTGTATCGAAAGAGGCTCTAAAGAGGAAAAGAGATACTGACATGCATTGTGTAAATTTGGAGAAGACAGTCCAAGACCTGCAGCAAAGAAATGAAGAGCTCATCAAGAAGATAAATGACATGGACCAGGAGCAGAAGAAAGCTAAGAGGAAGGCTCAAGCACTAGATGGTATTGCTTTGCTGGCTGAAGCAGCAAAAGATCTTTAAGTCAGTTGTTCAATTAGTTATTAGTTATCTTTTTGAGAAACTCATTAGTTAAGTGATTTACAATTTTTGGTAAATTCCATATTTTGTAATATTATAAACTTTTATTTAGCCCATCGAATCGGTTGAGGAGAGTTAGGGTTTTTGATACCTAACTATTTTTTGTAAAAGTAGTATTTAGAGAGTTTTAGAATTCATTAGGAGGGTTCTGATTTTTGGGAGCTACAGGAGGTCTTCAGACTGCTTTTGTCTTAAGACTTGTTCAGGAATTAGGTACCAAGACTCTCATATGCATTTGGTGATGAAATTATGAAATATGTGACATTTTTCCCCTTTAGTTTTCTGTGTTGGCTTCATTATTGAACTTGTTTAGTTTCTTAATTGATATATTCATTGCTAGTTTAAGTGTATTTGCTCGTGATGCTTGTCTTTTATGAATGAACCTCAGCATAGTGTTTCTGTTGGATCTTCTGTGATATATTATGCATCTTTATCATTTTCTGTTTATGATTTAGTTATTATCTTGCTCTTGAATGTATTCCCTGATTGTTCCCAAAGCTTACAACCATTAAAAACCTTTTAAACAAACCTTAAACCCTAGTTTCATTGAGTTTTATATTTGAGATTGTGTTGGCTTGTTTCTCTGGCCTTAGAAACAATTTCTGGCACAAACACATGGTATATCTTCAACTTTCATGGAGATCTTGGTCCTTTGTATATCTTCATCATGAATATTCTTATCTATTGTATATTGTACGTGGTGATGACCACACATGTCATAGTTTGTATATCATTCCTATTCATGTCCATTGTACTCTTATGTATCTGGGACTACTATATATATTTGCAGTCATGTGCAGATTTTGATTATTGTATTATACTATTGGATGGATGGTTCTTCCACCTTGTTCTTCATCACTCCACTTCTGGGATGTATTTATAATGTATTTCAGCCAGCATGTTACCCATCTAACCTCACACATTAGGGGGCATCTATTATAGCTTATTTTACCACACATGGTTGATCACACTTTTATGGCCTTCCATGTCCCTCTGGAGACTCTTTGGACCCCATGGAATATTTTTGTACCTTTTATGTTTCCAAGATCATCCCTAAAAACACTCATTATTTGCTGTACATGAATTTTAATCCCTTTCTTGCGTATATACGCGGATATTACCCCTAAACCCGCATACATCAGGATGTGTACAAAAGGCCAAATGTTTTTGGAGTTTTCCTTGATGTGGATCTGAGTCACTTGTGTCTTGGCCTTCCATATGACTCAAGATCACTTAGATTTGATCTTTCATTACCCCATTGAAGCACTATATAAGGAACCATTTGGATACATTCAAGAAGGAGGAATTGAAGAGCAAGAAAACTATGGTCCATTGTTGCCGTATCTTGCTTATACTTGAGTCTGCATCCCTTTGTCCTTTAGAGCACTTTGTGTTCTTCCCAAGATTTCCTTTTCTTGTGAGCTTGGCATCGAGAGATGGAGGATTGAGGTGGTGGAGGCCCATGTGGAGGACTCAATTTCTCCGGTTTACAGACGTGCCAACAGAGGTTGTCACTTATGTAATCTTTGATTTATTTAATAGAAATATATTTTCCTATCTAATGATGTGTATTTAAATGAATATTAAATCCATGGATGTGTTTAATTGCTTATGTATCATTGATTATATATGATAGAGTATTCCTAACACTATATCGTATAGCATGCTTGCCTTATTTACTGTTGTTGAGAGTGAATTGATAACGCAAGCAGGATTAGAAAAATCTCAAAGGGGATCTACTACAACTATCCAGAATAAGGTATGTTTCAAGATCCTTTAGTGTTAAATGTTGTATTTTTCTTGCATATGGGGAAGGGATTGATTTCTGCAGTTTCTTTGTCTATTGTGGTACACCCCACGCCATAGGAATTTTTCTCTATAGCAGTCCTCTAGGTCCTCCAAGTCCTCTTGGAGGTCCTCTGGGTGGGCCTCCATAGCCTCTAGTAGTATTGAAAAAGGCTCCTCCAGAAGATGGGATGTTAGACTAGTTTGGATATCCCCAAGGTACAAATGCATTTCCAGGGTAGGGCATGCTGGGATAGACTCCCGCTGACGGTGTTGGTTGATAAGCTTGTTGATATCCTAGGTGGTTGATTCCTAGGATAAGTATATCACTAAGAAAGTGGGGCAATAGTAGGTTGGACCCAAGAGGAGCCCCCTTGACTAGAAGGAAGTACAACCATGGTGGTATTGGGAGGAAGAAATTTCATGGTTGGTGTTCGAGTATGTAAGTTTTGCCCCATACTAGAAGGAGTCCCTATAGTAGATAACAAAATTTGTGCT
This sequence comes from Pseudotsuga menziesii, assembly GCA_001517045.1. Lineage (NCBI taxonomy): Eukaryota > Viridiplantae > Streptophyta > Pinopsida > Pinales > Pinaceae > Pseudotsuga > Pseudotsuga menziesii. The sequence continues at coordinate 52,078 of LPNX010692837.1, forward strand.
AGGGGTTTCCCCCCAGGTGTAGAAAATATTGGAGAGTTTGAAATAGATGGGGAATTATTACTAGGAGAGGGTGTTTGTACTGGATTATGACTAGGGGCAGGGGTGGAAACTGGATTCTGAGTAACCAAATTTTGAGTTGGTGATTCTGAAAGTTGCACTACATATGGTGAGGAAAGGGCACAATATACGAAGGGGGTGGTTCTTAAAAGGCGAGGAAGAGGAGAAAAACTTCTCCTCCTCGACTTTTATACATTTTTCAAATTTTATGCATGTGCACGCATACTCGATGGAATCTCAGAACAACTGTTCATTTGATGTAGCATTCTCAAGCCTTGTTTTTAAAGGAGCAAATATATCAGGCTCCATTGTGGTAGTTCTGTATTCAACAATGGTTTTTCCTAGAGATATTCCCCAAAAAGGAGCATTTAGACCCTACTCTTCCTCTATAGTTTCATCATGTGTGTGATTAACAGTACAATATGATGAGCCGGGTTGACCCTCCATCGGAAAGTGAAAGGTAGTGTCTGTTGTAGGAGGAAGTTGGACCAAATGATTGATATAAACAAAGAAATATTCTATAGTTTTGACAACTGAAGTACTTTCCATACGAGCATCAGCTGAAGCTAGTCATTCCATGGTTTCACCTTCTTGTCCTTCCATGGCTAGAGGAGAGTTAGTTGGTAAACCCTGCAATATATGGGAATGACGCCCCGTAAATTTCTTAGCAAAGGTGGCAGCTGAAGTTTTCTATTCTAGGTCAAAAAGAGGAAATTCACACATAAACACACCTACACAAGCTAAAGGTTGCAAGAAGACTTAAGTGATCGGATGAACTCAAAATAGTTGGTCTCTCACCAGGATTTTCAAGAAGGTGCAAATCGCTATATACCATGGGGGTACATGGGTAGTAGTCTCCTTGAATGTTGTTTTTGGTATATTGCTGCAAGTAAGAAGGCCAAAGTGTTCTTCTTAGTTGGATAAGGAATCCTAGTATCGTCTCCTGACATATGTAAGGTACGTGTGAGCTCAAATATGTAGTAGTGTTGTCTAATGCACAACCATCCACAAGGGGGATTCCTATATACAATCGAGTATGTGAAGTACCTTTCTATATGCCTCAAGGGTACGTAAAAGCACATTCGATTTACTGATGGTACATGGAAGAAATGCACAAGTCTAAGGTTGCAGTGTAGGAAAATAATGAAAACTCCTACATTTTATGACGTCGGAACACGTCACTAACCCATCACTCAACTTTCTATACAAATTTTAATGTAAATCTACCGTTTATTTTATATGAATGATTAGTGAATGTTTGTGAGGTGTTTTCTCCAAACTCGAAATTTAATCTATATGAAAAATCACTTTTTAACTTTGATGAGAACTAACTAGGGTAAGGAAGAGACCAATTTTCTTTTTTATTTCAAAAACACACTAAATCAAATTCCACTTTCGATAACCAAAACAAGATCTAACAAGAAATGCAAAGAGAGTTCTTTCAAACACAAATCTTTTACAACAATCACTCAAAATATCTGAAATTAAAAAAGAAAACAAAGCCTCTAATGTGCATGTGAACCTAACTTTCATTAAATATCAAAAAGACCTATCTGTCCTGATTACTCATGCAAATTAAACCTAAAGTTTCCCTAACATAAACAAGGCCAAAATAATCAATTTCTTTTTGTATTTTTTTGGAAAATCAAAGGAGCCACACACCAGTCAAAGCAAGCTAATCTAGGAAGAGGCTATGGATTTCTTTTTTTGAAGATAAAATTTTCAGAGCATGAACCACTTTAAATAAAACCAATCCTAAAAAAGTTTCCACTTTTATTTTATGCTAATGAAGAAGATGAAGGCTTTGAAGCTGAGCTCGACAAGCGAGAGTCAAACTTACTACAACCACCAGATTCGGAACAAACACTCAGAAAAATCACACAAAAACTTTCAGAAAATGAAGAAATCACAAAAAATCAACAAAAACGTTTTACAGGTGGATTGAAGGCCTACCTCGGTGCACTGAAAGGAACTGCAGGTCAGATTGACGCACTTGATTTTCTGCAGGAAGGTGTCGTCGATGTTCTATTAATTATGAAGGAGGACACTGTAGGAGCTCTTAATGAAGAGGAAAAAGGTGTCCTGGAGGTGTCAACACTCTTTCAACCAAAGGTAGGTGCACCGGCCGATCAATAGACTGAAAAATGAAGAATCTGCAAGAAAAACCAAGAAATGGACTGAGTTGGATTGCAAAGAGTGAACACCACTCCTAGAACAGAGGCAATAATCAGAACAGTAAGATGAGTAGCTTACCTTAACAACTGAAATGAATAAAGGAAGAGAGAATGACCTTCATAGGTGGAATGGTTACCAACAGTTATAGATATGACTGGATCTGTACTAGATCTGATTGGATCTTCCCCAGACCTGACCAGGTTAAGATGATCCCCAACAGAGTCACCAATTTTGTTATCAGGAATTATGCAATCAGTGAGGACACTGTTTGTTCCTCTACCCTACAATGTACAAGTGTAGAACAAAGAAGAACAACAATATATCCTTTCCTTAAGTAATTAATTACCAATATAAAATAACATCATACCTTAGATCTGAATCTCTTTGTCCTTGCTCCAGAAAGTCTTCACAATGTTTGATACCTGTAATATAGATCAAGGGAAAAAACGCAAAGAGAGAGTATCATGATAAACTAATTACTCATATCAGTGATCAAGGAATCTGATAATATCCAATTGAAATTAATCAACACATCAAATATAGGAAAGAGAAACACTTTTGTATTTATTATGAAAGAGAGTAAAGTATAACAAAAAATCCTTGATGTTGATGGCTTTATCCTCTACAAGAACATCTACAATCCTCTACCACTATGAGAATATCTCCACATACAAGCCAGCTCTATATTGCTTCTAACTCAGACTTCAATCCAACAGCATAAGGGTACTATTCTTTGGCCTCCACCTCTCACATCATGAAGGCTTCATTTATAGGCCCAAAACACATGAGATTGACTTGGGGAATGGATACAATGTGATCCCACTAGGTAAGGGAAGTGAATGCCACCTCTCCCAAGCATGTAGGAAATTACTCCATGGAGGATTTCGTACAGAAGCTTCGAGAACCTTCTTTTTTTCCTTTTTGGCATATCAACGTACTCAGCAGAAAGGGTATGTGCACCGGCCTAAATTTTTGTCATGAGAAGGAGGCAATTGCACTCTTTACTCCATAGTGGTCAGCACCATTGGCGCTCTGTGCAAAAGAGAGAAAGACACCATCCCTCCAAGATATGGGAAAAAGGAAGCCAAGGCACCTCGGGTCAGGTTTTCTGGAAGGTTGATAGGAAATGAGGAATTTCCAAGTGCAACAGATGTGTTTGGGTTTTTTGTTCATTTTTGTTGTTGTTGTTGAGCCTGGGTCACATGAGTGGGGAAAAGTAGGCCAACAAAGTGGTGAAGAACCAACTATTCTGGAGGATAAATTTCTCGACATGCAATTGTTTGTGGTCACCATGATGGATGATCAGAACAAGGAGTTTAACATTGCCATCCACTTCTTGAGCACATGATATGCGCTTGAAGGATTATCCACTACACAGAAGAAACATTTGGTCATCAAAGCCACTGATTATACGATGATTGTGGGACACCTACAAGGTGGACCTTGATGAAATATTACGATGCTATGTTTTTTACTATGAACGATAGCGGGTAATGAGTGAAGCACACGTCGATGTCGCAAGAGGACACTACGTTGGAAAGGAAAATATGCTCAAGATATTGCAAGAAGGTCTATGGTGGCCAACCATACATATGGATACTAAGAGCTCCTGTCGACATTGTGATATCTTCAAGAGAATAGGAAGACAGTCACGTCGTGATGAGATGTTGTTTGTGTCGCAGATAACCCTTTGAGCATATGACAAGTGCGCCATTGATTTTGTTGGACTGATCAGTCCACCAGGGTGTTAGGATTATTAATCCTCCCTCGTCCAATCTGGTCATATGTCTAAATCGAGAGTCCATCCAGTCTATTTATAGTCATTAACACCATTGGGTCAAATTGGCCTAATTGGGGCACATGTTTCAATTACTAAAGTGTGGGGAACACTAATTGAGGCTCACTGACATTGATTTCACTTGATTGCATCAGTTTAGGAGTCTCCTAGACAATTCCCTACAATTTAGGAGACACTGTGAGTGCCGAAACCAACCAAGGTCAGTTCAATTCAGTTGATGACTAGTTAAGCTATGTTAGGAGTCAGTTACATTCAATTCTAGTCCTCTATATTCAGTTAGCGCTAGGTTTGCATGGCTACACTAAGGAGGGGTGCATTTCTCACCTACCACAGTCATTTAGCCTCAGTAAACACTAAATGTAACACTTGAGTTGTGTTTTAGAACTCCCATGAACTTCGATTATGGTTTAGACAAGGTCAGTTAACTATTGAGTCCTTCGACAATTATTTAGAAAAGGTCTTAGTTACCTACAGTCAAGTACAGTCTAATCAATTCAAATTTCCTCATGTGGATTTGAATTGCATGTGGATATTTAAGCCATTGTACTTGATTGTAATTATTATCTAATTACTCTTTAATTAATGAAAAGCATTCACAGCTGGAAGCCATTTTTGCACTGTTTCATTATTCAATAACCGAGTAAAATGTGTGATCTATCATGTGAGTTGTGTGTTTCTCCACATATCTATGTGCTCAATTTAATATGGTATCAAATCCTTGGTAGACAAGGCACTTCTCCTCCTCAGATCTCCTACTGGATCATTTTTTGAGCAAAATTGCTCCTTCCAGAACTGCACCAGAAGCGGAGAATTTACCACTTAATACCCCAAGCAAAGGAATTGTTGATCAAACTTACTTGATTAAATAAGATGGGTGTGAATAAAATTCCAAATGTGTAGGTTGTATGACCTTACGATGCCCTTTTTTTTTGTTTTGCAGTTACAACTTTGAAATGACTTCATCAGTTCCTCTTCTCACCCGATCCTCAGACTATTATGAATGGAAGGTGAAGATGATTATATTTATAAATAAACAAGATCTCTTTTGTGTGTCTAGTGGATTCGGTAGAAAGTCTTTTTAGAGTGAAAATGACTGGCTAAATGCAAAGGATGCAGCTTTTGAAATAATGAAACTGGCTCTTTCTCTTAGCATCTGCTAGCTCAGTAGATCTATTAAAGATCCACAGGAACTATGGACAAGATTGGAAAGAACCTTTGGAATGATTGATGAGGATCATAATAGCACTTTGGAGAGAACGTCCAGCACCATAAGCATCCTTGATCCAAAAACCTTGGCCTCCACTCTCTCTGATGAAGTTGTTCAATATGAAGAAGAAGTAGAAGCTTCTACACAGTCAATTCGAATTGAAGACAGTCTCCATGTAGTGATTCCTTCTCCTGATGCTCTGGAAGTTCATGAGATCTATGATATCTCATATTCTCATATTTCTGAAATATAAGAAGACATTCGAATCTCTGATATTGAAGAAAAAATCTGCTGCACTTCCATGCAAACATTCACTGGTGATTTTCCTTTGAATTATGTGCAAAATTTACCAGTAATTGCTTCTAAAAGTGAAGAGAAATTTGATTTTTCTCCCTCTAATTTTGCTTATGGTGTGCAAATATGTGATACCTTGGATATTTTGGAAGAAATATCAGATTACCAGAGTGATCCATTCGCTCCCCATGATCTAGCTTTTCCAGCAAATTCCTGCAGGATTGCGTGCACCAAAATTCAGAATTTTGAAGAAGAAGAAAGCTGTGCATCCACCGTCTCGGTTAACCATTTATTTGAATCTGATATTGATGTTATTGGATATGATATGATATTATTTAGATATTATCTTATGTTTCTTGGTTTAATATGTCAAATTCATAACCTTTCAGCACTGCTTGTAGTTGTTCTCATCAACGGTGTGAAGAAACAAGTACCGCAAGTCTCCTACAAAACTGTTGCTGGGGATTCGATTCCATTTCACAGTTTTGGATCTGTTTTGAACCTATTTAGATATGATTTAATTTCTTATCTGATATTATTTGGTTCATATTTTAAAATTCAAAAGCTTTTAGTCATGCGTGTAGCTGCTCTCACCAATTTCGGTGTGAAAAATCAAGTACCACAGTTTCTCTTCAAAACTACTGATGGGGATTTGGTGTTAGTTTCCTCATATGAGGTTGCTGATATTTTATTATTTGATTCATGTTGAATTTTCATATGCTAAGCTAGATCATTAGTATTTCATTTCAATTTCATAACAAAATCATATAAACAAGGTCACTGAAAGATAGACAAGGACAACCATACAAAAGGAACACAAAGATTTATCCTAGGAAAACCATAAAGGGAAAAACCCAGCAAAAGATTCCTCAATATAGATGCCCCAAAAGATAAAAGGTAAAACCAAAAGGGAGATCAAATACTTATCCTCCTCCTTCTCCAGCTACTTCTCTCTCCTCCACTAATGCGCTACACAAGTGAGAGTGTGTACTTCAAATGAGGAGTGCCACACCTCTATTTATATTCATCCATTCACTTTACTTATTAATTCTAACATATAGGCTCAAGTTAATCATGTAGGCTCAAGTTACACATGTAGGCTCAAGTAACCACACTGGGGTGCTAATGACCCACCTTTACAATTAGAGGGGACTACCTCATGACTCTTATTAGTTATTCCGATTAGAAGCATAGGGGTACAAAGTAATACAAGTGGTTCTCCCAGTAGGACCATCAGGGACCAGAAAAAGATACATATAGAATATTCTTCGAAGTTACAATATTTCAACACTCCCCCTTAACGAGAAGGGTATTCTACAACAACATCAACAACAACAATAATAGGAGAGAGAGAGAGAGAACATCATCAACATCATCAGGGAAACACGTCTATAAATCATTGGAAGCTTTTCAACATCATGTATTCTTCATCTTCAATCTTCAATCTTCAGAGATATCAACACTTTAACCCTTTCGATCAGCAATAAATTTGACTGTTTCGATCAACAACATCTTTGACCTTTTGATCAGCAGTAACATCTTCAGCACTTTGCCCTTTCGATCAGCAGCAACATCTTCAGCACTTTGACCTTTCGATCAACAACAATATCTTTAGTATTTTGACCTTTCGATCAATAACAACGTCTTCAGCACTTTGAACTTTTGATCAGCAACATCATCATCATCATATTTTGAACTTTTGAACAGCAACATCATCATTATATTCTGATCTTTCGATCAGTAACATCAGCAACGTCATCTTACTTTGAACTTTCAAATAGCAAAATCATCATCATATTCTGATCTTTCGATCAATAGTATTAGCAACATCATCATCATACTTTGAACTTTCGAACAACAACATCATCATCACATTCTGATCTTTCGATCAGTATGTCATTATCATCACATTCTGATCTTTCTATCAGTAATATCATCATCATACTCTGATGAATAGTACGTCATCATCATCATACTCTGATATTTTGATTAGTATGTCATCACCATCATACTCTGATCTTTCAATCAGTACATCATCATCATCATCAACAACAACCTGCAATCCACAATATGAAGATGAGAGTCTTCGGATCACTTTTGGACCTAAGTCTAGGGATTATGCAATCCTACCACATTCTTGACAACCAAAGTCACCGGATTGATTACGGGATAATCAGTCTGTATCACTTTAGGAATAGGTCCAACGATGATGCAATCTTACTGCATTCTCGACAACCAAAGTCACTGGATTGATTATGGGATAATCAGTCCCTATCAATTTAGGAGAAGGTCCAAGGATGATGCAATCCTACCACATTCTTGGGGACCGAAGCCTCCGGATACCTTTCTGAACTGAAGTTCAAGGATGATGCAATCTTGCCACATTCTCGGGGATCGAAGCCTCTAGATACCTTTTTGAATCGAAGTTTGAGGATGATGCAATCCTACCACATTCACGGGGATCGAAGCCTCTGGATACCTTTCTAAACCGAATTTCAAGGATGATGCAATCCTGCCACATTCTCGGGGTCTAAAGCCTCCAGATGCCTTTATGAACCGAAGTTCAAGGATGATGCAATCTTGCCACATTCTTGGGGACCGAACCCTCCGGATACCTTTCTGAACCGAAGTTCAAGGATTGTGCAATCCCACTACATTCTCGAGGACCGAAGCGGCGGATCTATTCTGGACAAATGTCCCAAGATGATACAATCCCTCTTCATTCTCGAGGACCAAGGTCACCGGATCACTTTAGGGAAAGTGCCCAGGGATGATACAATCCTACTGTAACATCACTACTCCCTCTTTCGAGGAAGGTCTTTCTAAACAACACCAAGCTTGTCTCGAAAGTGTTCAAACTTTACTCGAGACAGAGGCTTGATCAACACATCATCATTTAAACCATCATCATCTACATCTTCAATATGTGAATATTGAACTATCACCATCTATATCTTTAGTATGTGAATACTGAAAGCATCATCATCTATATCTTCAGTATAGAAATACTGAAAGGATCATCATCTCTATATTCAGTATAGAAATACTGAATCACCATCATCTACATCTACAGTATGTAAATACTGAAACATCATCTATCTCTTCAGTATGGGAATACTGAAACGTCATCATCTCTATATTCAATATAGAAATACTAAGTCACCATCATCTACATCTATAGTATGTAAATACTGAAACATCATCTATATCTTCAGTATGGGAATACTGAAACATCATCATCTGCATCTTATCTTGTATGTAGAAATACATGATTTCTATGTGTTACGATAGAACACGGAGTTCTCTCTCATCACAACTTTGGTTATAACATAGAATCATTGTAGTATCCATCTTCAGGTCAAAGAGACCTGATATTAGCTTCCGAAGCCATATGGATTCACAACTTAGCGGAGCAATATGCTATGTATTCTGCTTCAGCCGTGCTAAGAGAAACACTGGACTGTTTCCTGCTAAACCATGAACTCATAGTAGACCCCAAACAAAAGCATCTACCTAATGTGCTTTTCCTATCTGAGATACTTCCAACCCAATCTGCATCTATATAGCCATACACTCTGTAGTAATGGTTTCCATCATAGTATATACAAAAGTCTATAGTCCCTTTCAGATATCTCATCACATGTTTTGCGGCTATCAGGTGAACCCGTTTAGGTTGAACTAGATATTGAATCAAGGTGTTCACAACAAAAAAAATGTTTGGTCTGGTATTTGTTAAGTACATCAATGACCCAATAATCTGTCTATATTGAGTCACATCCACTAACTCTGATGAGTCATTAGCTAATAACTTCAGGTTCGAATCCATGGGTGTGGCCATGTCTTTTCATTCAAACATATCAAATATTTTCAAAAAATTTTAAAACTTGCACTGCATACTTTCCTTGATTGAGAAATATTCCTTCATACTTCCAGACCTTGAAAATAAAGTATTAGACCAAGGTCTAAATTCTTCAGTGAACTTCTTCTTACATTCTACAATATGTTTCTCATTCCTTGTTAGAAATAGATCATCCACATATAGTAATAGTATGATAGATTCATCTTCTACAACCTTGTAGTAAAGGTTAGGACCTGCTTTACTCTTGGCAAAGCCCATGCTCGTCAAGAAACTATCTATTCTTCCATACCAAGCTCTGGGAGCTTGCTTCAGGCCATAGAGGGCCTTCTTCAACTTGCATACGTGAGTCCATCTATCTTCAACTTCAAATCCTTGTGACTATTTGATGTAAAACTCTTCCTCAATCATACTATTAAGGAAGGTTTGTATTTACTTCATCATGGAAGAAACTACCATGATAGTTCTGAAGGAAGTGTACCTTGCTTCCTGGAGTATGTGTCTCTTCAAAATTAATTCCCTCTTTCTGATAGAAACCTCTAGCCAAAAGTATTTCCTTACTTCTATCAACAACATATTTTATCTTGCAAATCCATTTGGAAGATAACACATTCTTGCTTTCTAGTTTGAGTACTATATCCCAAACATCATTCTATTATTCTTTCATCATAACGTCTTCCATGAGTTCATCTTGTCAGGTCATCAACATATCCTAGTCTTCTGCATTCAACCTTGAGGGTTGGAACCCACTTTACTCTTGGTAAAGTCTCGATCCATGAGGAAGCTATCCATCATGTCATACCAAGTCGAACTTAGATATATTCTGTAGTCACTCCCCCTGAAGTGGAGTATCATCTTCCCTCTTCATTCTGTACAGGTGGTTCTATTCTTGATATATACTTCTAGCGGGTCTGGTCAATAGAGTATGTCATGTCATAGTCTATTCTTTCTGAGGAAAATCATGAACCTTTCTTTGTACACTTGTTCTTGTATATCCATATGGAATATGCTACGTACTTCCCTTTATGTCTTGAAACCATATCGTATACATCATTCCAATGATCAACTGTTACTCTTTGGTCATAGCTTCTTTCATAGTTTGGTTTGGAAGTCTCGCCATTCTTTTCTCCATCTTGAGTTATATCTCGTACCCATTGTGGTCTTCATCCTTCGAGGTGGATCTATCGCTCTATGAAGCTCTTTCTTTCATCATGGTGTCTCTGACCCTAGGAGATTCAGATTCATGTTTATTGGAGTGAATCTTGAATTGTCATCACTTGTTCTTCAGAACAAGTCTCATCCTTCTTTTCTTGTAGGAGGTCGTGCAGGATTGTTCCTACAATTCAAATGCACCTGTTTCATGGTTAGAACTATTTCATAAAATATATGCATAATGAAAAATTATTATGCATCATGCAACCTTTTATCCAATACAACATTCATCCATATCTCACTACTGTCATTAATGCAACCAGTCTATCATGCATAACACATCAACTGAATATAATCAAATGTATAACAAAACAATATCATGACAATTGAATACTTATCTTTTATTCATTTCATGGGTATACTCCTTCTTGATCATTCTACTTCATCATCTTCTTTAGTCATGACATCATCATTTCTTATCCAAATGATAAGATGGATAAGAGGTCCTTCAAGAATTGAGTTCTTCATATTCCTCATCGCTTGAGGGATCTTCTTTGAATGGTGAGAGCTTGATCTTCAATTGCTCCCATATTTTTCTCCTATTCTTATGAGTCAAGCTTCTTCTTCTTCCCACAGTCAGATGAAAGTAATCACTTCCTTCTGGCACAGATTTCTTGCATGAATGAATCCCATGATCCTGGGAGGCCATTCAAGGTGGCTATCACCACTTCTGCATTCTTCACTTCTTATTTTACCTCTTCAATTTGTTTCATAAGGTCATGTTTTGATGTATGTCTTTCTTTCAAATATCTTGGTCAAGGAATCAAACATATCTTTCGGTTTCTTTAGGGAAGACAATTGTGGTACAAGTTGATCCGTGACTGAATCATCAATGATCTTTTTGGCCTTGACCAAGTTCTTTTGGTGTAAGGGTTTGAGCCTCATCTGCCTTTGGAACTGGAACCTCTCTACTCATGTAGGTGTCCAATTCATTTTCTTCATAGATATCAAATACTTCCATGCTTGGAATTTTTCAACTTTACCAATCTTATCATCAAACTGATGAGAACCTCAAATGGAAATAGCAAAAGATTAGATCTTACCGATTTGAGGTGTCCGTCCTGGTTCCGGAGCTGGATGATCTAGGGTTTGTCAGAGAAACCCTAATTTTAAAAAATTGGAATATTTCATATCTGATTGGATAGAAATATAGATCTCTTCAATCTGAGCTGTCCAATGTACTCCTTTTCTAAAAACTATGGAGGGAAGCTTTCGGAAGAGGAATCCGTAGTTTTCCAATTTCTCCTGCAGAAATTCCTGATACTGTTTCTGTAGTATCCCATAAATTACTACTCCTCTATGTATGAACCTTTGTACTAAGGTACCCTCACATGTCCCTGTTCCAAAACCATATGTTTCATCATAATTTGTTTCACCAATTGGGACTTATGATCATCTTCCCAAGGTGACCTGTTACAGGACTGTTCAGAACATCAATGTTGTACGGACTGCCATGTGTCACTGTTTCATCTTATGAGTATGAAACTTGGACCACATAAATTAAGGTCCATGCCATTTTTGGAACATCTTCCAAACTTTCATTTGGACCTTTGTATCCCATGATATATAAATTATCCCTAGGTGTCCTATTTAGGGATGAATCCAGGAAGAGGCTAGAACCCTAACTTGGAGGGATCATATCTCGCCAAATATAGTGAATCTGAGGCTGAATGTTGATACACCATACATAATGATTTTATCATCGACCTTTGCAATTTTCAGCTCCTGATCCTTTGCCAATCCCGAGATATAGCGAATGTACCAAAACTTGTTAGTTTTAGTATTTAGGGTTTTTTCTAGCTTGGGGTCAAACTAGGGTTTGACTTTCTTAGAGTTTCACCCAACAAAAAATCTTGATCCAGGTCTCTAAACTTTGATTTTGATGAGGAGAGAAATCCTATTCCAGGCTCACTCAAAAATTCTTCTTCTGTAGAAAGCCCTAATTTCTTGCACCGAAAACTGAAAAGGCTCGGAATCGACTTCTACTTCAACAGAAAGATGTGCCCTTCAATGGAGAGTCAGCCTAGCCTTCTTTTGCTTATCGATTGTGGAGAGAGACCCAAAAAGTAAGAATCCCTAGCTTCTGTAGCTGCACAATGTCTTCTTTCAAGGTGGCTCTGATACCATGTTGAATTTTCATATGCTAAGCTAGATCATTAGTATTTCATTTCAATTTCATAAAAAAAGCATATAAACAAGATCACTGAAAGATATACAAGCACAACCATACAAAAGGAACACAAAGATTTATTCTGGGAAAGCCCTAAAGGGAAAAACCCAACAAAATATTCCTCAATATAGATGCCCCAAAAGATAAAAGGTAAAACCAAAAGAGAGATCAAATATTGATCCTCCTCCTTCTCCAACTACTTCTCTCTCCTCCACTAATACGCTACATAAGTGAGAGTGTGTACTTCAAATGAGGAGCGCCACACCTCTATTTATATTCATCCGTTCACTTTAATTATTAATTTCAACATGTAGGCTCGATTTAATCATGTAGGCTCAAGTTACACATGTAGGCTCAAGTAACCACACTGGGGTGCTAATGACCCACCTTTACAATTAGAGGGGACTACCTCATGACTCTTATTAGTTCTTCCAATTAGAAGCATCGAGGTACAATGTAATACAAGTGGTTCTCCTAGTAGGACCATCGGTGACCACAAAAATATACATATAGAATATTCTTTGAAGTTACAATATTTCAACAATTCATTAGCTATTTAATAAGATATATTAGACTAAGGAGCTCAATCATTTGCTCTCAATAGTCCCAGTGCTTCTCTACCATTGATCACATGCTCATCTCCTCATAGAACTAGTAAAGAGGAAGATTTTCTGCATCTGCCTGGACACTTGATCCTAACAATTGGGGCTGTTCTTACCACTCATGGTTTTCTATTCATGGCTGAAACATATAAGTTTCTTGAGTGTTCCTCACATGTTCTAAATCCTCAAGAACCTTTTCTCACTTATTAGTTGACTTCAGTTGCTCTACATGGGTCCAATATTCATCCGACAGCTGTCTATATTTCTGATTTAGTTGAGCATATCATTCTTCTTCCAAAGAGGAAGATTCCTCCAGACATAATGATGGAGAGGTTCACATGCCAAGCCCCAAGATACCTATGCACAGAAGAACCTGATTGATCCTGAGTCTACCTACTTGATTAGAGGGGGGGGAGGTTTCCCATGTGGTTTTTCCCTAGCACCCTATTTTTGAGTAGTTACTTTACTTTACTTGATGTAATGGGTGACCTATGGTCTTAGTTACGAGGGCCCACAGATTGTCCAAGTTAGCATTCAGGGGGGGTGTTAGGATTATTAATCCTCCCTTGTCCAATTTGGTCATATGTCTAAATCGGTAGTCATGTCTAAATCGGGAGTCCATCCAGTCTATTTATAGTCATTAACACCATTGGGTCCACTTGGCCTAATTGGGGCACATGTTTTAGTTACTAAAGTGTGGGGAACACTAATTGAGGCTCACTTCCACTGATTGCACTTGATTGCATCAGTTTATGAGCCTCCTAGACCAATACATACAATTTATGAGCCACTGGGAGTGCCAAAAGCAACCAAGGTCAGTTCAGTTCAGCTGATGACTGGTTAAGCTGAGTTAGGAGTCAATTACATTCAGTTCTAGTCCTCTACATTCAGTTAGCGCTAGGTTTGCAAGGCTACACTGAGGAGGGGTGCATTTCTCACCTACCACAGTCAGTTAGCCTCAGTCAACACTGAATTTAAAACTTGAGTTGTCTTTTAGAACTCCAATGAACTCCGGTTATGGTTTATACAAGGTTAGTTAACTATTGAGTCCTTTGACAGTGATTTAGACAAGGTCTTAGTTACCTACAGTCAAGTAGAGTCTAATCAATTCAAATTTCCTCATGTGGATTTGAATTGCATGTAGCTATTTAAGCCATTGTACTTCATTGTAATTATTATCTAATTACTCTTTGATTAAATAAAAGCATTCACAGCTGCAAGCCATTTTTACACTGTTTCATTCTTCAATAACTGAGTAAATTGTGTGATCTATCATGTGAGCTGTGTGTTTGTCCACATATATATGTGCTCAATTTAATACAGGGAAGAGGACTTGCACATGCTACATTATTAGCGTGACAAACTATTTAACCAGATGGGCTAAATCCATGCCTGTTAAATATTGCACCGCTACGATTGCGGAAACAAATCTATTTGAAAACGTGGTGACCAGATTTGGCTGTCCAAAAATTCTCCTATGTGACCAAGGTATGCATTTTGTTAAAAAAATTATTTTTGAGCTTACTACAGAGTTCCATATTCATCATAATAAGATGACACCCTATCATCCTCAAGTGAATGGAATGGTTGAAGCCTTAAACAAGATTCTAGAGAATGCATTAACCAAAGTATGCAATGTGCACTAAGATGATTGGGATCATAAAGTTTCAGTTGTGCTATGGGCATACCACACCACTTACAAGTGATTAACAGGGCACACTCCATTCATGCTAGTGTATGGACATGAAGTTATTGTGCCGATGGAGTACATTGTGTTGAGCCCAAGGATTTTTGCGCTGACGAAAATGACTGATGGAGATGCTGTCGAGAAAAGGTTGTCACAGCTCATTTAGATGGAGGAGGAATGCTTTGTCGTAAGGTTCCATTAAAACATAGAGAAGCAAAGGAAGAAATCATGGCATGATCGCCATATCCGGGCTAAACCATTCGTAGTCGAAGGACTTGTTTTGTTGTATGATAGTAAATTTTTGAAACATCTAGGGAAATTGAAGACACATTGACTAGGACCATATGTGATTGCGCGTATCACTGATGTAGTTGCAGTAAAATTGTAGAAGATGGATGGAACGTATGTCGCAGGAACGGTAAATGGAAGTCGCCTAAAACCTTACTATGATGGTCACGACATGCCTCGGTAAGGTTGCGTCGCATGTTAAAAAAATAAAAAATAAAAAAGAGGGAAGGAAAATGTTCTGTTGTACTTCTACGATGAAAGAAGACAAATCGTAGTAAAGAGCGGGAATGAAAACTGGCCGTCATTAAAGCTCGGATACCCAAAATGATATAGGCAGTTATGACAATGAAGTGTCATTTAATTCAACGATTCTGAGGATAATGAAGACATACTTTTTGGTCCCATCAATTGTCTCCACCATAACTGTCATAATTGTCCTAATAGGTACATATTAGAAATCGAGTAGGTGAATTGATATGGAATGCGTTGAATGAGAATCCCATGTGAACGATAAGACATCGATCTACCACCGAATAATTTCATGGAGGATGGGTTCATCCCTATAAATAGGAGGCTTGATCGACAAGAATTCTTTTACGTGCATAGAGAGAAGAATAGCGAACCAGAACTGTGAGTGAGAGAGTCGAAGCTAATGGTTATTGAGATTTCCTGCACCAGTGAGCAATAATAAGTTACCATCTCTTTACCATGCCCAATTCTTGAATATATTACATTGCTGGAGGTACAACAACAAGAACAAGAACCGAGAAGGAAACTATTATGTCGCACGTCTGCGACGGAAGCAAACAAATTGCAGTAAAGAGCGGAAATGACAAATTGCCATCATTAAATCTCAGATACCCGAAAATATATAGGTGGTTATGACAAAAAAGTGCCATTTAATTTGACGAGTCTTAGGAGAATGAAGACATGTTTTTTGGTCCCACCATTCGTCTCCGCCATAACTGCCATAATTGTCCTGACATGTACATCTCAAAACTCTAGTAGGTGAATTGATGTGGAATGCGTCGAACGAGAAGCCCATGTGATGGGAAAGACATCGATCTGCCACCGAATAATTACATGCATGATAGGAGCATCCATATAAATAGGAGGATTGATCAACAATAATTCTTTTACATGCACATAGAGAAGTGTTAGATTTTTAATATTAAGCTAGCATTACATTAGGATCTTTAACTGAGAGAATAACAAGCACATCAATCAAACACAACAGAAAATGAACACAGTGTTTTTCCTCAAGGAAACCATAAAGGAGAAAACCCCGCAAATTCCTTAGAGATAGAATCAACACCAAAAGTAAAACCCAAAAGAGTAAGATGATCTCTCGACAACAATAACCTTGTTTCTTCCTTGCCCCAGTGTCTTCCTCTTCTTCAACTATGTGCTACAACTGAGTGTGAGTGAGTGTGTGATAAATAGAGAGTCTAGCTCTCTATTTATAATAATTCTCGACTTGACTAAACCCAACTAGGGCCAACTTCACTAGCTGAGTCTAATAACCCTAGTGCCCTGGAATTACGGGGACTTTAACCCTTAGACAATAGGAGGGTTACCCACCTTGACTTGACATGACTTGTTTACATTATAGAAACTCCTAATAGGGACATCGAGGCATGACATGACTCAAGTACATTACAAATACATCCCATAATAAACATCGGGTTACAATACATAAGTAATACAAGTGAATACATTCCAAAGGTACAATTACATTAACACTCCCTCTTAACTAGGAAGGTATTCTCTCGACACAATTTATCAGGAAAATTCTTCTTCTCTGTATCATTTGGATCATCATCAAGTCCTCATCATATTCAATTCATATTCATCTTCAAGTCATCTTCATCTATATCTGGATCATCACTCGATCTGGATCATCATCACTGGATTTGGATCATCACTCGATCTGGATCATCATCACTGGATTTGGATAATCACTCGATCTGGAGCATCATCACTGGAACACCATCACTGGATCTGGATCATCACTACTAGATCATCATCACTAGATCATCACGGGTGCTATCTCATGATTCTTCTCGTCACAGGAAGTTTTATAGAGCCATCCCTTTTTCATGCTGGTTGTAGGCCTAGCCTCCATGTAGGTCTTCTTCAGCGCTTATATCTAACCCTAAGTTAGAATGGCCCACCCAGCACTTATATCTTATCATGTAGGAACCAATCCTATAATCATATCGAAAAGGAATGCCCAACACTCACATCTGAGCATGTGGGAACACATCCCATAGCCCTGTCAGAAAGGACTAGCACTCACATATGACCATCAGAGGAGCCAATCCAGCATTCATGTCAGAAAGGATCTGCACTTACATTTGACCATGCAAGGAACCAATCCAACATACATGTCAAAAAGGATCTGCACTTACATTTGACCCTGCGAGGAACAAATCCAACATACATGTTTGAAAAGGTTCTGCACTTACATCTGCCCATGCAAGGAACCAATCTAGCATGCATATCAGAAGGGCTCTTCACTTACATCTTCCCATGCGATGAACCAATCCAGCATGCATGTCAGAAGGGCTCTGCACTCACATCTGATCATGTAGGAACCAATCCTACAGTTACATAAGAATGGCCCTCAGTCCCAGACTGAGCTTTCCCGATAACTGACCAGGTGCCTCCATTCCAAGAATGGCATTCAACGCTTACTTCTGATCATGTAGGAACCAATCCTATAGTCACATCAGAATGGCTCAGCACTCATATCTGACATAGAAGGAACCAATCCTCTCACCATGAAAGAATGGATCAACCCTTACATCTGACCATGGAAGGAACCAATCATGGCTCTGGGTCTCATCATTTCCCCTTGGAGGGAACCTCGATCTGGAGAACACCAAGATTCTCCCTGAAGTACTCAAACTTCACCCTAGCCAATGGCTTTGTCAACACATCAGCTATCTAATCATCCGCTGCAACATACTGGAGCTTCACTGCTCCCCTCTGCACCATATCCTTGATATAGTGATACTTGATCTCGATATGCTTCGACTTGTCATGGAACACCAGATTCCCTAACAACTTCACACAACTCTGGTTGTCAGAATGTATAC
This sequence comes from Pseudotsuga menziesii, assembly GCA_001517045.1. Lineage (NCBI taxonomy): Eukaryota > Viridiplantae > Streptophyta > Pinopsida > Pinales > Pinaceae > Pseudotsuga > Pseudotsuga menziesii. The sequence continues at coordinate 70,525 of LPNX010692837.1, forward strand.
AAGTAGCATCCATCTAGAGATCAAATAAATCAGACAGTAGCTTCCTCAGCCATACTACCTCACAACTAGCTGAACAAGATGTGAGATACTTTGCTTTAGTTGTACTCAGTTCCACATAGGATTGCTTCCTGCTAAACCAAGAGATCACACCTGATCCCATACTAAAGCAACACCCTAAAGTGCTCTTCCTATCGATGGCACTTCCTGCCAAATATGAATCAACACAACCCTCTAGGTTAATCTTCTGATTTGCCTCATACTTGAGCCCATAATCAATTGTACCCCTAAGGTACCTCAGAATATGCTTTGTAGCAATCAAGTGAACATGTCTTGGATCTGTCAGAAACTAGCTCAAGGTGTTCACAGCAAAGCAAATATCTGGTCTCGTGTTCATCAGGTACATTAAGGACCCAATCATCTGATGATACATCATAGCATCAACCACTTCTAATGAAGCATCACTTAATAGCTTCAGTTTCGATGCCATAGGTGTGGTCATGGCCTTACAGTACATCATCCCAAACCTCTTCAGGATCTCTACTGCATGCTCCCCTTGTCCGAGGGAGATTCCATCTACATTCTACCACACCTTCATGACTAGAAAATAATGCAGCATACCCAAGTCCTTCATTTCAAACTCGGCAGCAAGATTTCTCTTTGTATCAGCAATCAACCCATCCATACTTGTTACAAACAGATCATCTACATACAGTAGGAGGATCACTAGGTTGCCATCTTCAACCTTGTAGTAAAGGTTGGAATCTGCTTTACTTTTGGTAAATCCAAAACTCGATAGAAAGCTATCAATTCTATCGTACCAGGTCCTGGGTGCCTGTTTCAAACCGTACAGGTATTTCTTCAATCTACACACATGAGAATCCCTTTCATGTGTCTCAAAACCAAGTGGCTTCTATACGTACACTTCCTCTTACACTACACCATTCAAGAAGGTAGTCTTGACATCCATTTGGTGTATCTTCCATTTCATCACTGTAGCTAGAGCAAGTACTGATATGATGGAAGTGTATCTAGCTACATGTGCAAAGGTTTCTTCATAATCTATTCCTTCTTTCTGTGAGAAGCCACGAGCCATGAATCTTGTCTTATGTTTCTCTATGCTACCATTTGTAGCATGCTTGATCTTGTATATCCATTTCGAAGTTACAACCGACTTCCCTTCTGGTCTTGGGACAACATCCCAAACATCGTTCTTCATGATCGATTGATACTCTTCGATCATAGAATCCTTACATTCTTTCCGATCTACCGCTTCTTCATAATTAGAAGGTTCTTTATTGATAAAGTCACATAGTAAAGCTACATATCCAGAGTAGGATCTGGTTCTCCTTCTTTCTCTGTGATTTTCTTCTGTAGCCCCATATCTTTCTACACCTTGGATAACTTCTCGTACCCAAGCAGGTTTCCTCTTGTGAGGATTCTTCTCTTGAGGTGGGTCTATAGGTTCTTGTGGTTCTTCAAATTCTTGATCTTATTCTTGAGTCTCCTCATTCATGGTTGTATCATGAATTCTGGGTGCTTCTGCTTCTTCAGGTTCTTCAGCAAGTCTCTTTCTGGATTTGTTGTAAGCTGTGTATTCGTCAAATGTTACATCCCTGCTGATGTCGATCTTCTTGAATCCTGGGAAATATATTCTGTAAGCCTTCGAGCTTTTATAGTATCCCACAAATATACCCTTCTTTCCTGAAGGATCTAATTTTGTTCTCTTCTCTTTTGGAATGTGTATGTACACATGACAACTGAATATTCTGAGATGGCTGACTTCTCGTTTCCTGCTAGAAAAGACTTCTTCAGGTGTCTTGTTCTCAAGTACTCTGTGTGGAGTACGGTTCTATACATACACCGCTGTTCTAGAATCCTATACCTGTTAGAATAATCAACCCATAGTTAGCTACCTTAGACATTAATTAAATCAATTTTTGTATTATTTACCTAGTTTCCATATTCCACCTTATGCAAGTTGTCATATACACATCCATAGTGGTCAAACTTGATAATTTTGAGTCATGGAGCACTTGGGAAACCTCTTGGAATCAAATCTACTTTATTCCTGGCCTTCCTAGTGCCTATCTGCTTTTTCTACTTTATTGCCTGCTTTTTCAGTGCTTTAAGGCAATTGGGAAAGTTTGACTAGGTGAGGTTAACTTGTTTTTTGTCCTCCACGTCCTCCACTCTTTTCTCCTATGAAAAGCATGTATGAGTTGTCCTTCTATTACCTTTTAGCTTTCCTAATTGATTTTTCCAATTTGTGAGTTCCTTGACAGTTTTGGAAACTGCTTTATGCACCTATGGGGGATTTGCTAAGATTTAGTAAGCCTGCTTTTGACTATATTCGAATGGCATATTCATGCATTCGAATCCCTCATGTAATTATTTATTTTGGTAGCCTATGAATTCACAGGGTTGGCTATTGTACACTTATTCAATACAGTTTAGTGTTCAGCTCCATATTCAGTCTCTTTTGTGAGTAATTTTGCATATGTAACTGGAAATTGATGTGAGTGTAATTGTTCTAACACTGGGTTCAATTTCCACATGGTATCAAAGCCTTTGTAGATCGATTTATCTCCTTCCAATTTGTTTTGTAGGTTCGACATCATTGACTGGGAGCCTTCTACTGACTGCCAGGACAATTTCTGAGCCATGGATTAATCTCAGAAGATCATCTTGACTCCATTTAACTTCTTTGAATGGAAAATAGAGATGGAGATACTGTTGAGAGAGAAATTCCTCTACAGAGTGACTATGGCAACAGAAGCAGATCCCAATGCAGCTGCAGAGAAGATAAAATGGCACAACATGAGGGATGAGGTCTATGGTCTCCTGTGTCTGAGCATATCCAGAGACCTCCTTTTCCATCTTGATGGATTGACATCACCGAATGAATTATGGGAGCAGCTTGTTGATCTTTTTGGAAAGACAGATGAGATGAGGGGACATCAAATTGAAAATGAACTGATCTCCCTGAGTCCCAATAGCTTTGAATCCCTGCAACTCTACTTTTCCAAGTTCAAAGCACTTGTTTTGCAGCTAAAACAATGTGGGATCAAAAAGAAGGATGATCAGCTGGTCTTGGCCGTACTCTTGAAGCTTGGCCCTGACTATTTAGTGTTTTTTTTTACCTTCTATGCCACAAAGTTGACAGCTCAAACCTGGAAGATGCCTAGCCTAGCAGATTTCATGGAATCTCTCACATAAGAACAAGATAAGTTGGTGATGATGGGCACCATCAAACCATCCAAAGACCAAGATTTGGTTGTTGGAGATTCAAGGGTGGATTCAAAAATAAAAAAGAAAGCTAAAAATCCACCTGAGAAAAAGAGAGACAAGAACAAGTCTCCGGAGGAGCCTCAAGGTTCCAAGAAGAACTACCAGAAGAAGAAGAACAAAGGAGAAATGAGCAAGTGCGCATACTGTAGTAAGGGAAATCATTCTGAGAGATCCTGGATGAAGAAGCAAATAGACATGCTGACCCAACTCCTAGAGAATAATGGCATCTCCCTTCTAGACAGCTCAAAGAAGAGGGAAGGAGGATCAAGTTCAGAAGATAGAGAGAGAGTTCATGCATTGGTTGCTGGCACATCAAGCTCACCTAGTTTCATCATTTATTCTGGAGCTTCAAGACATATGGTTTCGAACAAGGAGGCATTCACCTCACTTGACATGTCGTAAGGTCCATCAATAGTACTGGGAGATGACTCTCTCACTGAAAGTTTGGGAAAAGGGAGGATTGATCTTGATCATGGTAAGTTTAGAAATGTGTTGTATGTTCCAGGTCTTGCCTCTAACCTCTTATCAGTGTATCAGATGACCCACACAGGGTCTCCAAAGAAGGTCATATTCTCCCTTGATGAAGTTGAGATCACAAAGATCTCAAGTGGTAAATTCATTGCAAAAGGAGTTGCAAATCATACTTCGAAGGTATACATGTTCTCACACTTCCTACCCTACTCAAACCCCTCTGCTCTTCTGATTCATGCTAATGAGGCAAGCAAGCTTTGGCATGAAAGATTTGGCCACCTAAATTACAAGTATCTTTCTGATCTTAGTGATAAATAAATGGTCATAGGGTTACCCAATATATAATTTTCCAAAGGAGTCTGTCAAGGTTGCATCCTAGGAAAACACCCAGAGCATAAATTTGAGAGAGCTAGTCATGAGAGAACCTCTGCACCTCTTGATTTGATCCATAGTGATGTTGCTGGCCCATTCCCTCATATTTCCATGAGTCAAGCCAAATATGCATTGACTTTCATAGATTTCTTTTCTAGGTATTGCTGGGTTTACTTCCTGAAACACAAGTCTGAAGTTTTTGGCCTCTTCAAAGTCTTTAAGGCTTTGGTTGAAAAACAGTCTGGGAGGAAACTCAAGGTCCTCAGATCTGAAAATGGTGGTGAGTATGTCAAGTCTGATTTTATTCAATATTGTTCAAATGCAGGTATTCAAATGCAGCATTCTATCCCTTACACACCACAACATAATGGTGTTGCAGAGAGGAAGAACAGATCACTAAAAGAGATGGCAACCTGCATGATGGAGGCTAAGTCTTTGCCACCAAAGTACTGGGATGAAGCTATAAACTGTGCAGCATATATCCAGAATAGGGTGCCTCATAAAAATCTTTATGGTATGACTCCTTTCGAAGCATGGAGTGGGCACAAGCCAGATGTGACCCATTTCAGGATTTTTGGCTCAAGGGCTTGGGATAGAATTCCAACAGAAAAGAGGAAGGCTTTGCAGCCCCAAATCCAGGAGTGTCTATTTGTTGGGTATTCTGAAGATTCAAAAGTGTACAAGCTGATAAATTTGAGCGCAAACAAATCCTTCATTGAAAGGTGTGTTCAGTTTCAAGAAGAACCCCTAGCAGCAGTGGAAGTTGGAGAATCCTCTTCACCACCAGAACCTCTGAATGTAAGTGAAGATATAGTTGAACATGTTGATTCTGATATGTCTGATAGTGATGATTTTATTGTATATACTAACATCCCTACAAGGCCAAAATGGGCAGCCAATACCATTCATGCAGCTGGAGAGCTAGCTGGAAATCCTAATGACCCTAGGAGGACTAGATCTCAATTTGAGAGTGCTCTATGCATGAAAGATCCTATGTTTGCTGAGAGATTCTATCTAATGGTGGAATCAGATCCTCAGAAATATGAATATGCAACAAAAGATCCAATATGGCAAGCAGCCATGAAGGAAGAGTTCAGCTCACTCCAAAAGAGCAACACTTGGGAGCTGGTTGATCTCCCCCCAGGGAGGAAGCTAGTTCAGTGTAAGTGTTATAGAGATTTTCACCACCCTAGGTGAATCACACTTTGTATGGCCTTCTCCTATCCCGCTGCAGACTCTTTAGACCCCATGGACCACATTTTATCCTTTGATGTATCATTGATCATCCCCAAAACTATATAAAAAATGATATACGCGGATTTTAACCCGATAACCGCGTACATATGCGGATCTGTCCCCGATAACTGCGTACATCAGGATGTGTGCATAATATAAATCCTTTTGGAGTTTTCCTTGACATGGATCCAACTCATTTGAATCCTAGCCTTCCATATGCCTTCAGATCGCTCGGATTCGACCCTTTATTATCCCTTTTGAAGCTATATAAGGAACCCCTTGGTACATTGAAGGCATATAGAGAGATTGAAGCAACGAAACTATAGTCCATTCTTGCCAGAACTATACTTGAGTCTGCATCCTTTTGTCCCTTTGGAGCACTTTTGTGTTCTTCCCAAGCTTGCATTTTCTGGTGAGCTTTCTATTGAGAGATGGAGGATTGAGGTGGTGGAGGCCCAAGTGGGGGATTCAGTTTCTCCGGTTCACAGACGTTCCGTCAGAGGTTGTATCTATCTTGTAATCTATGATTTATATTAATAAGAACTATCTTTTCCTGTCCAATGATGTGTATTTGATTTAATGTTGTATCCATTGGAATATGTCAAATTCTTTTACATTATTGATTATATATGCTAGAATAGATCTAACACCATGATATATAGTATGCTTGTATTGTTTACTTGTTGTTGAGGAAGTATTATAGCAATTCAAACTGAAGATTGGAAAGATCAACGGGGATCTACTTCAACCATCTGGAATAAGGTACGAGGTCTGATCCTTTAGTGTTAGATGTTTTATTTCTATTGCATATTGGGAAAGATTGATTTCTGGAGTCAAGTCTGTCTGTTGTGGTACCCCAAGCCATAGGAATTTCTCTCCGTAACATTAAGTGGGTGTACAAGACCAAATTTTCTGCTGATGGTTCACCTCTAAAGTACAAGGCCAGATTGGTATCCAAGGGCTACTCATAGGTTCATGGCATAGACTACAATGAGACCTTTGCACCAATGGCAAAGATGGACTCCATTAGGCTAGCCTTAGCCATTGCAGCTTCAAAGCAATGGGAGGTACATCACATGGATGTAAAGTGTGCCTTCTTGAATGGAGATCTCACTGAAGAGATATACATGTAGCAGCCTCAAGGATTTTCTACTAACCCATCTCTTGTGTGCAAGCTAAAGAAGTCATTGTATGGGCTTAAGCAAGCCCCCAGGGCTTGGTATGCCAACATTGATAGCTTTCTGCTATCACTGAATTTTGTTCGATGCAAATCAGATCCAAATGTCTATTTGAAGTTAATTAATGGTTCATTAATGATCATTGTGTTATATGTTGATGACCTTCCCATTACAAGAAGCTCAAAGGATGAAATTGCTTGCTTGAAGGGTGCAATGAACCAAGCCTTCTCCATGATAGATTTGGGGCTATTGAGCCAATTCTTGGGGATTGAGATTTCTCAAACCAAAGCTGGAATCAAGGTGCACCAGTCCAATTATGCCTTGGATTTGCTGAACAAATTTATAATGAAGGATTTCAAGCCAAGCAAGACTCCTTTCCTTTCAGGAGTGAAGCTTGAAGAAGGTGATTCTTCACCTATGGTAAACAATACACTGTATAGGCAATTGATTAGATGTTTGTTGTATCTTACACATACTAGACCTGATATTTCTTATACAGTAAGTGTGGATTCTAGATACATGGATCAGCCTCATGAGATCCATTGGAAAGCAGCCAAAAGGATCCTTAACTTTGTTCAGGGAACAAGGACACATGGGATCTTCTATAAAGCTAAATCTAATCTTGATTTGATTGGGTTTACTGACAGTGATTGGGCAGGTGATAGCATAGATAGAAAGTCAACATCAGGATATGTGTTCATGCTTGCAGAAGGGACAATAATCTAGTCAAGCAAGAAACAGAGTTCCATTGCACTCTCATCTACAGAAGTAGAGTACAGAGGAGTTGTAAATGCAGCAACTCAATGTTTATGGTTGCAGGGGTTACTTGGAGAGTGTGGCTTCGAATCAGAATACTCAACTACTATCTACTGTGATAATCATAGTACCATTCGAATCTGCAATTATCCAGTTCAGAAGCAGAGAACCAAACACATTAAGATTCATATGCACTACATCAGATAACTTGTGCATGATGGCACCATTCACCTACTCTTATGTTCATCTTCAGAACAAGTAGCTGATATCTTCACCAAAGAATTTTGTGAGAAGACATTCATCAATATCAAATCACTGCTGGGGATTGCTGATCATGCTGTGAATCATGAGTGATGACAAGATTTCCAAATTTTGTTTTACAGTCCATGTTTAAGGGAGGATTTTTCCATTGGGTTTTTGCCTCTTTCCTTGGTTAAATGGACATGCAGTATGTAAAGGGTGACTAAGCCTTTTTTCTATGCCCTATAATTTTCTAATATATTACTCATAATTCAGGCTTAAGGGGGGGTGTTAGAATAATCAACCCATAGTTAGCTACCTTAGACATTAATTAAACCATTTTTTGTCTTATTTGCCTAGTTTCCATATTCCACCTTATGCAAGTTGTCATCTACACATCCATAGTGTTCAAACTTGCTAATTTTGAGTCATGGAGCACTTGGGAAACCTCCTACAATCAAATCTACTTTATTCCTGGCCTTCCTAGCGCCTGTGTGCTTTTTCTGCTTTATTGCCTGCTTTTTCAGTGCTTTAAGGCAATTGGGAAAGTTTGACTAGGTGAGGTTAACATGTTTTTTGTCCTCCACATCCTCCACTCTTTTCTCCTATGAAAAGCATGTATGATTTTTCCTTCCATTACCTTTTATCTTTCCTAATTGATTTTTCCAATTCGTGAGCTCCTTGACAGTTTTGGAAACTGCTTTATGCACCTATGGGGGATTTGCTTAGATTTAGTAAGCCTGCTTTTGACTAGATTCCAATGGAATATTCATGCATTCAAATCCCTCATGTAATTATTTATTGTTACAGCCTATGACTTCACAAGGTTGGCTATTGTACACTTATTCAATACAGTTTAGTGTTCAGCTCCATATTCAGTCTCTTTTGTGAGTAATTTTGCATGTGTAATTGGCAATTGATGTGAGTGTAATTCTTCTAACACTGGGTTCAATTTCCACACTACCCATAGATGCATGGGAAGATATTGATCATGAAGCATTTCTCTTGCATCTTCCATGATAGTTCTATTATTCCTTTCTACAACCCCATTCTGTTGTGGATTATATGGAGTGGATAACTCCCTCTTAATCCTTGATTCTTTGCATAAGTCTTTGAATTCATCTGATGTGAATTCCCTGCCATTATCTGATCAAAATGTCTTGATATTATTTTCTATGTGGTTCTCGATCAAGGCTTTGAATTCCTTGAACTTCCTGAAAACTTCATCTTTGTTCTTCATGAAGTAAATCCATGTCTTCCTAGAAAACTCATCAATGAAGGAAACATAGTATACATACCTGCTTAGTGAACTTGATGACATTGGTATGCATACATCAAAGTGGATGATTTCCAAGATTCCTTTTTCCTTGATTTCACTACTTGGAAATGTCTTCTTTTTATTCTTTCCTTTTGCACATCCTTTGCAGAACCCTTCATGTTTTGCTTGAATTTCTGGAAGACCTTCAACAGCTTTTCTTGCAAGTGGTAGTGCTCTGTAGTGCACATGTGCAAGAATTCTATGCCAAAGTTCATTTGGCTCTACTGTGTCATGGACCGATGCTTGTTCTGGATGGCCCTTCAATTTGTATAATCCCCCTTCTTGTTCTCCAATCACTATTGCATCGTCAATAGTCTTTCCTCTTGACCACATGAGGACTTGGCCATCTACAAATGAAACCCTCATTCCTTTTGCATCCACTACTGATATGGAGAGAATATTCTTCTTTAGTCCTGGTATAAACAAGACATCCTTCATTTTCATAGACTTTCCAGAGTCTAACTTGTAGGAGGATTCACCACTACCTTTTATGGGATATTGGTAGTCATCCCCAAGTTTCACCTTATGGGGTGAATTATGTTTAGATAGTTTCTCAAAAGATTCCTTGAAACCTTTCATGTGTTTGGAAGCCCCACTGTTAATAATCCAATCTTTGCTTCCATGAGTGACAACTCCTATGAGAGCAGAGATCAAAACATATTCTTTTTCACTTTCTTGTTTTACTCTCTTTCTGGGAGGATCATCACCCTCAGCAGTGTGAGCATGATGTCTTCTTTTGGATTTCCTCTTCTTCTTGGATCCATTCTTATTCATCGGACAATTTCTAGAAAATTTTCCTATTTCATCGCATGTATAACATCTGAGTTTGGATGAACCTTTCTAATGAGAATGCTTACCTTGGTGATGATTTTTTTCCTTTCTTCCTTTCTTGGAGTGTACTATGAGAGCTTGATCTTCACTTCCCATATTTTCTTCCCGAGATTCTATTCGAGCTTCTTCTTGTGAACATTCTTCCCATAGTCTACTAAACTTGACTAACTTCTTCCTAGCACAGATTCCTTGGATGAAAGAATCCCATGACCTGAGGAGACCATTCAAGGTTGTCATCACAATTTCTGCATTCTCCACTTCTTCATTTACTGTTTCTAGCTGTTCTTTGATCTGGGAGACCCTTGTGAAGTATGACTGGATAGTCTCCTCATTCTGGATATTTACATTCTTCAATTGGTTACTTAGAGTAATCTTTTGATTGATGTTCTTCCCTTCAAACAGTTTGGTTAGGGCATCAAACATAGCTTTAGTTGTCTTGAGGGAGGACACCTATGGTATGAGGTGATCCTTGATTGAATCATCAATAATCCTCTTTGCCATAACCAACTTCTTCTTATGTAATGCCTTAGCCTCATCTCCCTCTGGAACTAGAACCTCCTCATGGATATAGGAGTCCAACTCATTTTCTTCCAGGACCAGGGAGATCCTATACTTCCAGGATCGGAAGTTATCAACTCCCTCAAGATTTTCATCAAGATTGGTATGATGAGACATCTTAACTGAGAACCTCAAATGGAAATACAAAAGATTTATATCTCACCAGGTCAAGATGTCGGATCTGGATTTGGAGCTAAAATCCTGCAGTGTTGGTTTAGGAGCAGATTAGGATTTTTCTTTTCCATAGCTTTGTCCAACCAAATGCTTTGATCTTGATCCCTAACTTCTATTTTGAGGAGGAGATCAATCTAGGCTTGGGATCACTAAAAAATTCCACTTCTGTGAAAATCCCTAATTTCCGGTAGCAGTGTCGTGTCCAAAACTGAAAAACCTCATAATTGGATTCTGCTTCAACAGAAAGATGCGCCCTAGGGAGGAGTGTTATTCCAACCTTCTTTTGCTGAAAATATATGGAGAGAGATCCACAAAGTAGGAATCCCTAGTTCCCGCAGCTACACAGTGTCTTCTTCTTAGGTTATCTCTGATACCATGTTAGATTTTTAACAGTAAGCTAACAATACATTAGGACCTTTAATTGAGAGAATAAAAGCACAAAAATCAAACACAAGAGACAATGAACACAGTGTTTTTCCTTGGGGAAACCATAAAGGACAAAACCCCACAACTTCCTCAGAGATAGAATTAGCACGAAAAGTAAAACCCAAAACAATAAGATGATCTCCCAACAACAGTAACCTTATTTCTTCCTTTCCCAAGTGTCTTCCTATTCCTCAGTTATGCGCTACAACTAAGTGTGAGTGAGTGTGTGATAAATAGAGAGGCTAGCTCTCTATTTATACTAATTCCTAGCTTGACTAAACACAACTAGGGCTGACTTCACTAGGTGAGCCTAATAACCCCAGTGCCCCAGAACTGCAGGGACTTTAACCCTTAGACAATAGGCATTAGAGGAATTTTGGGGTCTAAAATGGGCCTCCTAAGGAAAATAATAAAATAATAGTTAAAATAATAAAATAATGGTTAAAATAATAAAATAA
>LPNX010692837.1:82056-115737 GCA_001517045.1 Pseudotsuga menziesii
TTACCCACCTTGACTTGACATGAATTGTTTACATTGTAGAAAATCCCAATATGAACATTGGGGCATGACATGACTCAAGTACATTACAAATACATCCTGGAATAAACATTGGGTTATAGTACATAAGAAATACAAGTGAATACATTCCGAAGTTACAATTACATTAACAAGAAGAAGGGCGAACTAGAACTGTGAGTGAGAGAGTTGAAGCTAATGGTTATTGATATTTCCAGCACCAGTGGGAATTCAAATGTTACCATCGCTTCACCGTGCCCGATTCTTGAGGAGATTACAGAGTCAGAGGTACAACAACAAGGAAAAGAAGCAAACACAATGGTGTGACTGAGACAACAAACAATTCCTACAGCTATTTTGACCCTTGTTCTAGCCTCTATTTTGGGCCCTATTCTGAACGCCATTCAGAATCCACTGGTAAATCATGTAGTTATAGATCTACGATCGTTTTTTCTATAGATAGAGGCCCTAGAATCATCAAGGGAAAATATATCAAATAAATGAAAGGCTAAGGCCACTACATATATGCATGCTGAGGACATGCCTAGGGAGGATGCACCAGAGTCACCACCACGCAGATACATGGCTACCACCATTGAAGAGAAAACCTATTAACACAATATTTTTGGCCAAGGAGATAAGATGTGCTAGAAGTGAATCTTACAACAAAATCGTGCTCCACCTTAAAGACACCCCAGATCACTACTGGTGTGCCCCTGTTGATGGATATACTATTGAAGTTGGGAAAGTTGCAGTTTGAGGATACACATACACATAAGAAGGTTGGATTGGAGAGGAAAAATTACATGGTCACACTTCCAGCTGTGCCTCCTAATCCCTAGCTCACACTACTAATGGAGTGGGCCAGTGGTGTAGAAAGGATGAGATTTTTAAACTTGCTGCTCATGCCGCACTTTGGTCGAAGTACGCAAGTAAGTATATATGTTTGGAAACTCTTTGCTGGTTTTCACAGAGGATATTTATGGCTCAATAAATCCTACCTTGTCGACATCGAGCTCATCTTGTTGATAACGGGTCTGCCGAAGCAAGGAGACAAAACTACGTTGTATCTACGTGCAAAAAGGGATACGACAAAAATGAAGTAGAAATATGACCTCCAACGTGTAGGTAGGGGATTCCTAATTTCCCCTATAGCTGACAACACGGTGAGGTTCATGGAAAAAAACCTATCTTTCTAGTTGATGTGCACGATGCGACCCACTGAGTGCACCATCAGAACAATAGTGCTTGCAGAGCAGTGCACAACAGGTGTAATCTTCAGCTGGTTGCAATACTTGTTGAATGAGCTCATAGAGGAAGTAGAGCAAGCGCGGAAGGACAATAAGGCCAAATTCCACTACTCCAGGTTTCTCATCTTAATTTATTTCATTCTGTTGTCAAACCCACCCGACTACCATCCATTAGATGTCCCAGTGCTTTTCCTTGTCGCAAAGTACCAGAACCTCTAGAAGATAAGGATGACAAGATTCGGTAGAAGGACAATAACATTGAGTTCTTTTTGTATTCCGAGGTACTGCACGATGTAATAAAAAAACAACATAGAGTAAGGGAAGAGACAATGTAGAAATATGCATCATCATAAAATTCTAGGCTAGTGTCCATAACATTATTCTTTAGCTGCAATGGGACCCAGGAAAGCAAGAGCACCTAACTTGTTTTATGATAACTGACGTGGATGTGGACACAACCATCCAATATTGTCCTGAGGAATGGGGTGGCCTTGTCGATGTATAGATGGACCAGGGAGGAAATCAAGGTGATGGACAAGGAAATGGCAAAGGCGAGGGACAAGTAAATGCTGAGGATGATTACCCACACAATGATGGGGGAAATGAGGAGGAGGAAGAAGGAAACGATGCTGAAAGTGAGCACAACAATGATGGAGATGATGGGGAAGACACGCCAACTGATAGGATGTGTGAAACCAGTGGTGAGAATAGGAACAAGAGTGTCAATATGCACACAAGAAACAAAAAGATGATAAAATGACTAATACAATCAGCTTAGACAAGGAGTACATTGGATTTCTTGCCGACGCTATTGTGGAAGTAGCAAAGACCATCCTTGAGAGTCTCAATGCAAAAAAAATGCAAGTGGCCTACAAAATCACCGAGCACATCAATAAGTTCACAGAGGAAATCAATGAAGTAAAAAACACCATCGAGGCTGAGACATATGACGTTGATCCTAGGGATACATTAGTTGTGCCACTACTATTTTCACCCCTCAATCTCAAATTATAGGAAAAATAACTGAAGTCAGGAACCTCAGAGTATGATGATGTTATCTAGGACATAGGGACATTGTCGCTAGAGCTCTCAAAGCTAGCATTGGATGAAGTATATGCCATTCAACATGGGGTCGCAATAGAGCTCTAGATCCGTGAAAATGTGTTGCCTTACCAGGCCACAAAGAAGACAAGGAAGGAGAAAGAGTGCAAGGTACTCCTTAGGAAAAAAAACTAGGAGATCGAGACATGTCAATAGAGTTGGCTTACACTAGCAGAAGCCATCAAAAGTGCAGTCACAGAGTTCCCCGTTGAAGAAGGCCATGAAGATGAAGATGCAGTTGCAAAGGTTGGTTAGTGTCAAGGATTGCGGTGGATCTCAGAAGACAGGTCAACGAGCTGAAAGCACAACAACAGCCAAGAACAGCTCATGTGGTGTTCACAGAGCACAGAACAACAACATCTAAGGCTATTGGAAAGATCAAAGAGGGAGATAAAATATGTAGAGAAGCAGTCAATGTTATCTCTACGATGTGGGGATTTCTTTTGGAAGATGAGACAATGGAAAAGTTTGTAGAGGAAGCGTGCCATGCTGACTTGATAATTGCAATGGTCAAGGAAGACATGAAGAAACTTCCGCTTAAAGAGAAAATTACTAGGGTCGTCGAGATGAAGTAGTTATAGCAGGAAATCCAATATCTACATTAACAAGAGTTAAAAATAAATGATGAAGTTACGCATAAAAAAATAGAATTCAAACATGTTATAGGGCTCTTTCATCCTGTATAGTAGAAGCTCCAGTGGATAACTCAAGAGCTAGAAGAGGTACCATCAGAAAATATCAGTTCTAACCATGTGGAACAACTGGAAAAGAAAGCGAAGGAGGTCACAATAGAAATTTCCCGGATGCAAGAAATTATGAAGTAGTTTCAAGAGAAGGTTGGTCCCATGGCGTAGCTTGTGCTAGAGACATGAGTTTTGTAGAAACTTTAATTTTGTAGAGACATAAAGTTTTTTTAGTGGATCGAGATGAGCCACATGTGTGTGTTGGGTGCCTATTGGGCCAGGAAAAGTGCATAAGGAAGAACCTAAAGTGCAAGCACGATAGAGGAAATGTAGGCATGCGATGGGAGAAAAGGAGGTAAAGGATGGAAAGAAAGCTTAGAGGAGAGAAAGTTGTGATCTAGATAGGCACAACGAAGGAAAATGCATGCCTAAAGAGGCTAGTACAAGAGTTAAGGCTGAACAGGTGCAGGTCAAGAAGGACTGCAGAAGCTCGATTCAGAGAAAGACTAAAAGGATAGTTTTGCGGCTAGTTATGACCTATATAAGAAGGCTGAAAGACATTTCCATGGCTAGTTATGGCCGTGGTTAATGTAAGGCAGAACTTTTGCAGGTAGGTATGAGCCATTTCCAATGTAATGAAATATATTTTGTATCTACTTATGAATGTAATAACTAAGATGTACTCAGGCGACCCTTCGCGGTATTGTAAACACTATAAATAGGAGGAACCCACTCTATATAAGAGTTAAGTCAGTTAGTATTGGTTTCTAATAAGTTCATATTAGAGAGGAGTCTAACAGTAGTAGGTTGTTTAGCCGTGTATCTGCATTTGAGTGTTCAAACCATTTTGTAGGAGTTAATCTGCATATGTGTGCGTAGAAAGTAAAGTAGAAGAGTCAATACAGGCTGTGTGCGGATCAATAAGAGTAGATAGGAGAATAAACCAAAGAGAATGAGAGAAAAAAGAGTCTGATCGAAAAGACATATCTTAAAACAATTTGTAATTCGCATATTGCAAGGTGCTACCTATATTTATCATGCCATATGAAGAGCACCTTGGTGGTTTTTCCCAGATGGGTTTCCAAGTTATTTTTGGCGTTAATGAATGATTGAATGTTGTGTTGAATGTTTAACTATCAATGTTGATTAAATCACATTATTTATGGTTATTGAATGAATGAATGTCACAATATTGATAAGCAGTGAATGATATCTAAGCATTGTCGAGCATTGTGTATTGTTTTGTGTTTAAACATGGTTAAGTCACAATATAAGTCTCATCATGGTCATTCTCTTTAAAGGAATCAGTTGCGCCGCACTATTGCACTAGCTGTTAAGGTTGTTAAGGACAAGGTTGTGTTGCACACTGGTTGTGGCGCACTGTTGAGCCTCTGTTGAGCAGTAAAATAATCTGATCCTCCCTCTCTGTCGAGCTCCTTGTACACACGCCAAGGGACTATAATCCCTCGCTGACTGCAGAAACATGGTTGTGGAAGTTACACATTAAGATATTTTGGGTGAGACCGCACCTACCTTACAGGTGTTGCCAGCTAAGCTTGCTCTATCGGGCCAATGTCTTTGGGTGTTTTGTTGGTTTTGTGTTGTTGGTGAACTTGGGTCGCGTGAGTGGGGAAAAGTAGGCCAACAAGCTCTGTGCTAATGATTAGGTATCTTGAATTTCTCATGTTATTTATGTATATGCTTGTTTTTTAATGTGCTTTGAGACCTACATGCTCTATAAGACCTATTCTATTCGAATCAAAATGGAAAATTGAAATTAATCAAGATTTCGTCAAACTTTTTAGTTTGTGTTTGAAAATTTGAGTCATGAATTCTCTTAGTTCATTTAGGTTTTTGCGAGAAAATGTGCACTGAAGAGAAAATTAAAGTTTCAATTCTAAATTTTGTAAAATTGCATGAGATTTGTATCAACAAAAACAAATTTGTAAATATTTAGTACACCAATATGATGGCATATAGCTTGAGTGGAAGAGACATGTATCATTTGTATTTGCATATGGGATTTTTTTATTCATATTTGCAAATTTATAAATTTGGGGTTAAGATGGACCTATGCTATTTTATAGTCCAGTTCGGTTGGGGTGATCCTTTAACTACATGTACTCTTGTAACAACACATTGATTATAGATGGTGCAACGATTGCATGGGATATTGAGTATGGATATGAGCCCATATCCATCTTAACCTAGGAATGATCAGTTCAAGCTTGGGAATGCATATTCCCCTCACCAAATTTGCATTCAAGTCTTTGAGTTACCATTGGAAATCCAATGATGCTTGAAAGACCAAGTGATGGCATTGAGTATTTTGTGGTTTCAGAGGGAGAAAAGAGGAGGCTCATTCAATCACCTCCATATTTTTCTTTCTCCTCTCTAGATTATACTATGTTGAATCTTCAGCAATTAAAAATCCAAATGAAAAAAATCATAATTGAGAGTGCAATGAGAGTAATCCTTTGTCTTCATTATGTACACTTCAAACATACTCAGAAATGCATGATATTGTTTAATTTAATGGATTTCTAACCTACCAAAAATATCTATTACTAAAATGTCTCATGAATGTCAGTTAAGCTCATCATAAAAAAAAATCTCACCAATTTTCATTATTTCATCCCTAAATCTATAATTTGGAGAGGAATATTTTAATTAATTTTCTTATATATGTTGAGTTTTTGTTTTTTTTCATCTTAAATTTAATTTGATATATGCCAAACCCGCCAAAACCTAGAGAAATATTGAGCATTCCAAGAAGTCTTCGTTGAAGTAGTGCCAAAATGGTTCAGCATATTTTTATGCGCCCCCTTCCTGGTGGTCTGTTCCTTGCTTCCACTCATTGAGGTATTTGTCATGTTAATCACTGATTTGGGGTCTAGTCATTGAAAAGGTTACTAAATACCAACTAAGGTAGGCCTTATGATATGTCATAGTCCATAAAATTATGGATGTATTCATCATTCAACTTCCTGCTAATATGCAGCCTGCAAATTCTAGATTTGAGTGTTTGAAGTGTGGGAATTCATGGTATGCATCCATAGATTCAATCTCTTCCTTGGTGATAGAATATGTAAACCTTGCCAATCTTGTTGGCACAGCACCGGGGACAATTGAAAAAATTGAAGAAGTGGAAAAAGCAATGTTGAGCCCTCGCGAATCAGAAAAGACAACAAATGGAGAGTCTGGACAAAAGGAAATACCAGCAGCAACACCCATTCAAGGTCCTCAAAATGCTTATGGTGATGTTGCACCTATACCTCTTTATTCAAACCCTATAGAGAACTAACTCAATCTTTACTGAGGTAACACAACAAATAAATTAGATGCGTAGTAGAAAGGGTGGTTTGTGAAAATGGAAAGATGGGTATGCTATTATTGTATATCCTTGTATCTTCTGAGTCATGAAGGACTATAGTTTCAACACTGCAACATCCTGATTTGTTTTATGTCACACTTTAGGAAGACGCGTAGAAACAAATTTGGGGCATTTTGCTGCTGGTATTGTAACATGTTATTACTGAAAATCAATTACAAGATATTTTAATTCCAATTATAAAAATTAGCTTACAAAATCGAAATAGATACATAGTGTACAGGAAAATATTGCATTCAGTTTCTTCTTAATGATTACAAGATCATATAATTATTATAGGAATTCATGCACGTTGCTGGAAAAAGAAAAATCCTTGGATGAATTTGATATTATATAATTGATTGCGTTCTAGAACAAAATCCCGTAATTATCAATAGTAGACATAAACTATAGCAGTATGTGATGACTGGTGTGAATATCTTCATAATTTTTCATTTTGATGGGCCAATGAAGTGATAAAAATCAATTAGTTTTATGGTCAAATAAAATATTTTTTAATTTTCTTTTGCGCCAAGGGTGATTTTCCACTACGTTGATATATTCAGTCTTTGTTACAAAATATCAATATGTATCCATTTAGAGAATGCATGTTTTATTTGACTAGAGTATACTTTTGTATGCATTCTTAACCATGTATGTTATATATAATATCCAATCGGAACACAGATGAGATAATACTTACTCTCTATTAAAGGGGATAGAAAGATAGCCATATACCTCAAATAATACAAATAGATTCTCCAAGAAATGAAAATATGGTTTAGCTGTTATTCTTGCACTCAAAAGGAACATTTATGATATATCTCTTGAGATGCTTTAGGATAATTTATGACAACATTACTTTTGTTTTTTGTTATTTGGCATTGACTACATCAACTTCCATAGCTTCATTGTAGAAAATTTTCCTTTCTATCATATTTTCAGCCCTTGCTTGTGCAGAATGTACAATGTCTGCATATAGTTGTTACAATTGACAATTATTTCCCACTGCCCTGTGCTAGTCCTTGATTGTTGCAAGATGGTGGTAGTCCAGGAGTCTTTTTATTTTGATTCAGTAACAACAGCTGTGAAATCCCTCATGTTCTTATTGTAAACAAATTCCTTCTTGACATCACTTGCAATAATCTTGAAGAGATTATCGTTCTCTTTTGCGCAATACAATTTTCAGGGAGAGAAAATAACAAAAGGAAAGGATAAATGATCGGTTCTCTGATAATTTTTTAAATTAACCTCCCAATAGTTCTCTTCCTAAGAAATGAGAGGATATTAAAAAGAGACAAAAACCTTTACATGAAGGAGGGTGCTACATTAAACAAATAATAGGCAGCGAGAATCTACACATTTTATGTATGCATCATTTGACAATTCCATTAAGTTTGCAATCATTCTTGAATTTATTCCATGTAATACGTCCAGTGGATTTGTTTATATTGGAAGTGTAGAAAACTCATATTGTGACAAAGCAAGGTCCCAATGTGGCAAGTACCAAGTTACCAACTATACACTACAACAAATTTTCGATACTTTTGTATACCAGCTCCGTTTTCCCGGTAGTTTATGGTTGTTAGGTGTATCCATGTACTAAATCATTCTATCTAACTTTTGCAATAAAGTCCCCAAAAATTACACAGAAACTTGGTGATAGTATATTTGTCAAGAGTAATTGTATTTGTCTTATATATACCATGAAAGCACACAACTTATTTACAAAATAGTTCAACTATTTTGCTAGCATCATAAATTTGATTCCCATTGTTTGTTTCCCCATTGTTTTCTTCTACACGTTTACTAGAAAATGTACTTCGAAGCCGAATGTTGAAAAAGAGAGTGGAATTATTCTATGCTTCAATACTCATTGGGTCATCACCAAGAACAACCCTAAGTCTTTCCTTAAGCATGTCAATTGCTTCTACAATCTCCATGGAACGCATATCTGATGGCTTTCTCATATCAATTTTGAATGTCTTCTAGTCGTTCCAGATGAGCCTCTTAATATTTATAGGCAAAGTCCACGAGTTGTCTCCATTGGGTGAAATTTCCTACTTCTCTAGTTTGATGGAAACTCATGATGGGAAAATTTTCAAGTGGAGTATGGATGGTGATGAAGACAAATGGCCACAAAAATATACTAATTTGGAGGATAAATGTGGATTCCAACGGCCAAGACCTTGCATGCAGAATTATCCATCAAAAACTGCTAGTTAGTAGGAAACTAAGTATTCAACATTGGAAAAGGTAAAAACCTGGATTCATGGAATCAGTTAAAGTTTTAAACAGGTTTTCTGAATGTGTATAAGTACTAGGAAAACTCAACTTCTCTTGTTGGACCATTTACTGGCCATCTTCATAATCATGTTAGGATGGAAACACCCTATCAAAGAGATCCATATGGAGTAGAAATAATATATATTCGATTAAACTTTAGAGAAATCACTTTAACCCATCTTTGGAGAGAGATGCTAACATTTTTTAAGTAATTCATTTTCTGTTGAAAACTTTATGGTCAATCATCATTTTGTCTTTTTGTTGCAGTTGAAAACAATGATTTGGGGCATGGATCCATGGAAGAGCATATTGACAAAACAATGATATGGATGCCTTAAGATACTTTTGTAGTTGAGAAGATGCAGTAAGAGGTGGTGATTACCGAGAAAATTATTGATGATCAAGGTTAATGAAATGTCATCTAAAACTAAAAAAAGTTTTCACAATTGAAGGCGATTATTAGTGTACTGACAGTAAAAGTGCAATATTTCATCAAAGAACTTCAAGATGACAAAGAGTCAACATTGCTATCTTGAAGGTGCTCTGCCACTGTTATTGTCAATCATGATAAGGAGAGGAAATAATCACCCTGGGGAATCTTTTTGTTGCGGGTGCCTCATATTAATTTTTTGAATTGATGTATGGATGTGAAGTAATGGTAACTTAATGCATACATGTTTGTTTCTTTTGAGGGCTAGGAGCGTGGGGATCAGAGGCTGGGCCCTTTTCAACTTCTCTCAAAATGATCTGCAACACCTTGGTCTCACAATGTTGACACATGTGAATTCAATCACTCACAACATTAAAGAGCCAAAAACCAATTCACAAAGTGAATAGTTTAGTCATTCTCATTAATGCCACTTAAGTTACACACTACTTAGCACTCTCCAACTCAAACTCCTTGTACCACCCAACCACCCTTGATAGTGACTAGCTTCAACTTGTATTTTTCAAAATTAGACTTCAACAAACTTCAAGACTACCCCATACACAGTCCAATGTCAGCTCCAAACTCAGACCTCAGTCTACTCACAAATAAGCAATTGTCTTGCTTAAATGTCTTCTTTAAGGATGCTCCTGACCTACTCTTACTTCAAAGGGATATGCTTTGTTTTTCTCTTTAGTTCTAGGCTCTCCAAGTCTGCTATTGCTATTCAAAGTTCTAATACTTTCTTTCAGTCTAGGCACTTGTTCCAAACACTTTACAACTCAGCTCATCATTTCTTCCCACAGTATTGAGAAAATATGTTTTTTTTCAGCCCTTATGACAGTCAAATGTACTCTTCAAAACACTTCTTCAATTGTTTATAATAGTTCATCAAAATTGCAAACCACCAGGAATTTCCATGCACTTTACAAATCGCACCCAGTGTAAACCCGTTAGTGATGATTAGGGTGCTTCACCAAGTATAGAAATTGAATGAAGCACACAACAGACACATCCATCCCAGGGGATCAACCTGAGACCTCCTGCATGAGCTTTGAGCTAGCCCTCTCGAGTCCCTGACTACAAGATGCTCTTTTGTCATATTATTTCTGGTGGTTTTTTTTTTAATGTACATCTTAATTCAGTTGATATGAAAATTTGAATTAAATCTACATAATTATCAAGTCTGCATTTAGATGTTGTCTTCTGTAAATTGGTGCTTCTGAAAACATTGATTGGATTGTGCTAACATAATTTGGGATATAGGCTATTTTAGGCATTTTCTCTTAGATATTATTTTTCTGGTTACGAGTTACAACAAAAGACTGAACCATGCCAACAAAATTTAAAAGCCATTTTATATCTTTAACCTACTTGTGAGTTTTTAATTTCTATTAATTCAAAAGGAATAAATTTGGTTCTAAAATGTAGTAAGTTTTTGATAATGTTGATTTATGATGTTCCTAGTCCTTAGTAGGACTCCCTTGATGATTCTCTATTGCCTATTTATCATTTTCGAATTGACTGACTACTTTTCTTTCTTGTAAGAACTGTATTTGTAGTTTTGTCATGTCAGTTTAAAGTTAAAACTAGATTCTTTCAAATTGAGCTTCATATTTCACCAATTGAATTTTGAAGTCATTGCAATTTGTTGATTTATTGTTTTGTTTTTCAAATTCATATTTCTGCTTATGATTTGACAACTACTTGGTTGTCATCTCTCTATAGTTCGAGTTGTTGATTGTGTACCTGCTTGAATTTTCTATAAATTCCATTTGTAGAAACTTATATATGATATAAGTAAATTCATATCGATCTGTGTTACACTCAAAGTCTCTTAACACATCTTTACAAGATATATTGGCAGACTCTTCACTCATCACTAGCACATTCAAGAAAAAAAGCTTCAATGACGAGCACACGGTTTCCTCTTTCATGCATGTTTTCACTTTTGGATGTTGTTTTGGAAAAAGTTATTCGTATCTAGATGCATGGCGATTGTATTTAGTAGTAAGTAGGAAATTCTGCAAGAGGAACTCATCTCTACTGCTGATGGATATATGTAGAAATAATTACAGGGATCTTGTCAGGGGACAACTTTAAGAAAAACTGTATATAATATCACTTCTTTCCTGAGACAATATTTTTGCTACAATAGAGTAATGATATGTCTTTATGGAAACTTTCTTTTACATCACAACTTTTTGTTTTTTTGGCTTGTTTAACTTTAATATTTCATCTTCATGCATGAAATTTCTCTATGCTTAGTAAAATTTACAGGAATTAGTATGTTGATCCTACAAAAGTCTGGTATGCATCAAATCCATTCAAACAGGTTGATATTAGTTAACCATAGATATTCTCTCTATTTTAGTATATGGATCATACTGATATAAATTTAATTGCATTGTTTTATTTAGGTAAGCACTTTGATCTTATTGAATTACTTACTGATTAGTAGGTTATGTTAAGAGTAATTTATTTTGTCAACAGAGAAATGTCTAATGATCTTATACTAATAAAATATGGTGCCTATGTTGAATGATGGTAACCTTTTGAATGCATTTAATTATTACAATCCTATGATAATTGCATGTTTTCTAATTTCTTCTCAACTAAAAAAATATTAAGGAAATTAACAAGATGAAGTTACCTTCAAATGTCAGAACCTTAAATAATATGCGTGATGTTTTATATGGAGAAGTAAGCTCTCTTTTTGGCTGTGTGTCAATGGATTAATCTATCTCAAATTCAAACATGATTCCTTGGAAAGATAATTTCTAGCAACTGATTTTTTTAATTTATCTTTTGTTTGCCATAGATCAAAGTCTGATGCAAAATTCCTCATCTCGGTCTGTTGTAAATATGCAATTTGGAGAATTTTATTAAACAACATCACAGAGTCAATATTCTTATTTCTAAGGGTCATCTCAGAAGCTTGATGTACTAAATTCCAAGGTAAAACACATATATCTCATGTAAGAAATTGTCTTATACATGCCAATGCAAAGAGATAAAATTTGCAAAAGGTTGTATGATTTTGCTGAAAGGCGCCCTTGGTTACTTGTTTTGTTAAAGGTTTCTCTTCTCATTGGTAAAGGTGGAGAAACTGTTAAGTATCTTCAGCAACACTCAAGTGCAAGGATTTAGATAACTAGATATTCTGATGCGGACCCTTTTTCTCCGACTAGGAAAGTGCAGTTAATAGGACCTCTAGACCGTATCAACAAGGTTGGATAACTCATCAATGATTTCATTACATAGGTCTAAATCTTTTCTTTTGCATGCTTTATTTCTAGGACTTATAGCTCATCACTGATTAGAAAATATCACTTTTATTTTAGTTGCTCTATATGTGATAAATTGTGTAATTTTGCACCTTTAATGTTCAGTAAAACAAAAGTTTGTTTGCATGTGATGAAGGATGATGCAGGGAATTCTGGTATACCAACTGCAAGAGGATTGAATCATTTTCATTCTGAAGGGGAACAATTCCAATTAAAGGTTCCAAATAACAAGGTGGGATATTCTTATATGAACTTAGAGATTCTGCAATGATTGTTCATTGTTTTCCATATGCTTAGTTGCTGCATATGGTGAATCTTAAAATAATACTCGAATTTTGTTGGATCACAAACAATGATGAATTAATTTTCCCTGCAGAATTTTTTGTTCTTCAAAAATAAATGTTAAAACCATTTGTATGTATGTATTCAATCTTGATGTTTAGTTTCACATATTTTTGGGTCAAATATGAAGTTAAAATGGAATTTTCTTAATTTTCTTGATTGAACATAACGAAAACGTTTGTCATATTTAACAGTAATGGATAAGAGTTTGTATTAAAAAGGATGCAACCAAACTATACAACAAAGTAATAAAAAAATAGAGGTTGTCCTCAGTGACAGATGCCAGTATAGCCAAAAAGCAAGAATCTATCAAGAACAGAATACTAGATTTCTCTGAGAAGTTCTTGAAATTAATGAAGGTATACAACCATTAAAAGATACCTAACAAATAAACTGGTTTAAGCAATTTTACATAAATTTAATGAAAGAAGTGATGATTGTGAGCTTCGCTTGGCTCAAATACATAAAAAATTAACTGATTTAAGTGATATTACATAAATGTAATGAAAGAAGTGCTCATTGTAAGATTCTCCTGGATATTTAATAACCTGGTGCAGTTACTGGTGAATTTATTGGTTCTCTAATTCAATGTCTTTGAAATGTTGAGAGACTGTTTCTTCTTCCTTGGTGTCAACTGGGGTGGATGCTAGTGATGGCGGTTAAAATGGAATTTTCTTAATTTTCTTGATTGAACATAACAACAAAATTTGTCATATTTAATAGTAATGGATAAGAGTTTGTATGAAAAAGGTTGCAATTGAGCTGTAAATCAGAGTAGTAAAAAAGTAGAGGTTGTCAAGGACACAGATGCCAGTATATCCAAAAAACAAGAAGCTATCAAGAAAGGACTACTAGCTTTCTCCGAGAAGTCCTTGAAATTACTGAAGGTATATAACCATTAAAAGATGCCTAACAAATAAACCGATTTAAGCAACATTACATAAATCTAATGAAATAATTGTTGATTGTGAGATTCTCTTGGCTCAGATACCTAAAAAATTAACTGATTTAAGAAACAGTACATAAAGTTAATGAAAGAAGTGCTAATTGTGAGATTCTCCTGGATCTTCAATGACCTGGTGCATTCATGGGTGCTCTAATTTGATGTCTTTGAACAATTGAGAGTCTGTTTCTTCTTCTTAGGTGTCTACTGGGGTGGATTTCGTGATGGCCAAGGGTTTAAAGCTATTGAGTTGGTGCCTCTTTTGATACAATAAATGGATTCTTTGAGTGTCAATTACTCTGCCTCTAATGCATATATTTGTCTTCTTTGTTGTAGAACAATGTCCATGACTACTGAGTTCTGTGAAATGAAACAAATTTCACTACTATGAACTTTTTTAGAGAGGGAGAGTATAGAGGTTTTGTTCTCATTTATATATTCTTCAATAAATATTCCAAATAATAAACAATTAAAAATTGTTCGGTGTATTACGTACACCTCCCCTTAAAGGATAACACCGTCCTCGGTGTCATTATTTCTTTGTCTCTCATTCCTCCATTATTTTATCTTGAAATAGAACTGAATATTCTTCCCTCATATTACTTTCCAATTCCCAAGATGACTCCTCTAGATTAAGATGCTTCCATTTCACCTTGAATTGTCTGATGGTACGATTCCAGAGTAAAAGTTCTCTCATGTTGAGAATACGTTCCGGTTCCACTTGAAAGTCTCATTCAGGTTCCACCTACATAACATTCAATTCAATCACATGAGTAGAATCATAAATGTATTTCTTTAAAATTGAAACATGGAAATAATTATGTACTTTTATTGTAGGGGGTAATGCTAACTGATATGCCACCGATCCAATATTTGCAAAATTTCAAATGGAACACAACACCTGTCTTGGGCTCAAAAAAATCCTATTTTCCATCATATAACACCATCATTCATATCCTACATTCTCAATTTTTTACAAAATCATATATCCATTATTCTGCATCTTATCGCTAAGTATGACATTATTTCCTTATGGTTAAGTATTATTGTTTTCTTGTCGTTTTAATGATTAAAGATGTTTGTGGCATGATTTTATCAATGATGGTTTAAAATATATTTGTGTGTGTGTGTGTGTCCAAGCAACACATTCTTGCACCAAGTTCTCTTGGAATGCATTCAAGATCAAGGATAATTGTTTCACATGGTTCTAGGCTTGCAGGATTGAACACATGAGTTTCACGAATTGAGGTCTCAACATACCTTAGAACACGTGAGTTTAGGAACACCTTTTGAGAATGTGGAGGTACATATCAAAGTTACGGAATACTAATAATAATATAATTTATATTGTCCATGAACATAATTCCAATATTTGGTTTGGATTGTGAGTTAATGCAATTTTTCTAAAAATGCAAAAACCAGAAATTTTGCAAGACGGTTTTGAAACTCACCACTTTCGATGCATATTTCGAGCATACTAATATAGATATTAAAAAACCAAAACATAATTTTTTCTCCCAACACATCAAATTGGTTTTATACTGGGTGGTTCTCCAAAATTTGTAGTGGTGTAAGAGATAAGGTCGGGAGGAAATTCCAAATCTTCCCGGATTGAGCAAAGAAACCTAGATTTGGGGATGTTGTCCAAAAAATAAAGATTTTATTTCTAAGTTTTGGGATTTAATCTCATCCACACTTCATTGGTTTTCTCATGTATAAAAAGATCCTCGTATCTCTGAGAAATGATAGATCACCATTCATGAAATTTGTATTAGCAAGATTCATTATATTGAAGAGTTGATTTTATAAACTAAGTTTTGATTGCAATGGAGAATTGACTAATGTTGATTCATTGTGCATCTTTCTCGGTGCAGCTAATCTTGTTTTAGCAACAATTTCCATCTTTGGAGGGCCCCTCAATATTTGGTAACCTGCTGCTCATTTATATTTGTTATAATTTATTTTATTTTTTATGCATGTTAATTCATCTCTATTTTCAATTTGGTGTTAAATGTGTGCATATTGAATTTATAATTCACCTTCAAGCTGTGTGTTCCTCTTGATCATTTTCATATTCATGTGGTCATTCAATCCAAATTATATTACATGTTATTTGATAACATTTACCTTCTCCTTGACATATTCACATACTAAATTCATTAATAATTTTACATAAAAAGACTACAATTTCATTTGTTTAAAACAATGTGAATCTTTTGAGATCGCCAGATTTGGATTTCTTGAATTCTCTTGATTGAGTTTTATTTCATTAGTTTTCTTTAATTTGGTTTCCTGTTGACTCGAATCCATTCCCGCACTAGATTTTCTATTATGTTTTACTTCTACACCAAATTTTGTATTTGATGTTTCATTTATGCACTAGAATTTTTTTTTTTTTAATTCCTGCACGATATTTTATATTTCTTGTTTTGTTCCTGCACCCATATTTTACCTACGCTTCATGTTCTGCTCCAAATTCATTTTGATTCTTCTCATTGCATTTAAATTAGAAGTTAGAAACTCAGAAAATTTAATCTTCAAGTGCAGACATTAGTATTTTAGATTATATTGATAACATTTCAATATTTAATTGTGTTATGGCATTTTGTTCTCTACACAAAATTTGCATTGATCTATTGCTATTATATCCTGTAGGCATCCATTTTTTTTATTTCACATTTAATGCTTTCGTTTACATATGGTTCGAAAGAATGAATAGAGATTTATATATGTGTGTGTGTGTGTGTGTGATATTTTCCACATACATCCCATGGGAGTTCCACTCAATGAACTTGTTCCATAGCACGACCGTTCGTAGAAAATTAAAGAATATCCTTAATTTCACTACATATTGGAAAATGCCTCCTAAAATTGTATTGTTGAACCCCCCTCCCAATATACCTTTCCAATTAAGAAAACCCCTAGTTTCATTAGATAATTGTAGGTATCCATTTTTATCAACCCATTTTTAACACCCCCTTTGTATCATATTATCAAGTTGTAATAAATAAGATACTTAATGCATCTTAGTATAAGAAAACAAGATGTTAAAGAAAATTACAATATAATGCTAATAAGGATCCCACTGATTGTATGGTTGACTGATCAATTTGTAGAATTGGATAGTGGATGACCCAACAAAATAGTAATGGGGACCCAATCAAGGGATCAATGTAAAAAAATAATGTAAAATATTGATAGTCCAATAACTAGTGCAATGCTTAGAAAAGAAGAGAATTTGTAGATGTTTCACACCATAGCTTGCCAATCAACCAATTTTATATCATGTAAATACAAATATAGCCATAGAGAGCTCATGTTTTCTATAATCTTAATAATTAAACTTTATAAAAATGTAAAATTGAAAACCTTTCATGGATGGACTTCCGTACATTTCATTGTATTTAATTTATTAGACTCGATGTGAACAAACACTTGATTTTCTCTAAGAACAAATTACAACATATAAATAGTATTGATTCATCGAAAAATAGTATTAATTCATCATCACGTTTGTTTAGGTATTTCTTGTGTTTCAGGTAGCGCGGTCCATCATAAGTATGCAATGTGGGTATTCGTTGGATGCAAAATTTAATTCCGCATCTAACGATCCCTACCGATCGAAATTTGAGTAAAAACACATGGAGATATGTTGAAAATACAGACAAAAAAGTAGTTTTTTATGACAAATATGTCAAGTCAACCATTATGGTTGACTCATTTTATTGAAATTATATTGGTTCTTGAATTCCAAATCAGAAGAATTTATTGTTGGCTTGTTTTCTTATAAGGCCTATTTTAGACCCCAAATTTCCTCTAATGAAAGAAAGCAAAGGGACTTAATCTAGTCGAAACTTGGAAGTAATTGTTATATGTAAATTCTACTAAACGGAAGTAATCTTTCCACTTACCGGGTTTATCTAGTACGTACATTCTAAGCATGTGTTCTAAAATCTAATTTACTCTTTCAGTTTGTCTGTCTGTCTGTGGATGATATGGGGTGCTAAAAATTTAATTGTGTGCTCAATCCTTAAAATAAACCCTTCCAAAAGTTTCCCGTGAATTTTTCATTTTTGTCTGATATTACAATCTTAGGTACACTGTGCAATCTGAAAATTTCTTTCATAAATATATCAGCAACCTTTGTCTAATAAAAACCCCCTTCTGTTCAAACCAAAATCTTGTTTTATTTGAATGATTTCATTTTCTGCGGTTTTTTCTTTTAGTCTTTTTATGCTCTTTGTCAATTTTTTCGACATTTAAAATTATTTTTCTAAATATAATTCATGGTTATTGCTTGCATACAACAAGTTTGCATGACGAATTAAGGCATATGTAAGCTTATTCTCTTTCCCTTTTATATTTTTTTATTTCAAAATCATATTCACTTAGAAATAATAACCACCTAGCATGTCTAGCGTTAAGATTATGTTGATCAAATAAGTATTTTAAACTTAGATTATCATACATTAATAAGAATATCCTTCCGATGAGATAGTGTCACCACATTTTTAGTGCATGAATGATATCAGCTAGTTCTATATCATGAGTGGCATAATTCTTCTCGTGTTCCTTGAGTTTCCTAGAATCATAAGCTATGGCATAGTTTTCTTGAATTAGTACTCCGCCTAGACCTTTTTTGCATGCGTTAGTACATACAACAAAATCTTTAAAATGATCAACAATTTTTAAAATAGGGGTGTTGGTTAACAAGTGTTTTAATTTTTTAAAACTCTCAGTACATTTTTCGTTCCAATCATATTTCTTATGTTTCTTTTGTAATGAATTTATAGGGTACGTTATATTATAAAATCCTTCAATGAATTTCTTGTAGTAGCCAGTAATCACCATGGATAATCTTATATCAGTTACATTCTTTGGAAAATGCCATTCAGTGATAGCCTTAATCTTATCGGGATCAACTGATATCCCATCCTTATACACCATGT
The DNA here is from genome assembly GCA_001517045.1 of Pseudotsuga menziesii. Taxonomy (NCBI): domain Eukaryota; kingdom Viridiplantae; phylum Streptophyta; class Pinopsida; order Pinales; family Pinaceae; genus Pseudotsuga; species Pseudotsuga menziesii. Next base: position 100,710 of record LPNX010692837.1, read on the forward strand.
GTTCTAGATACTGAGTTATGTCTTTAAAGAAGTCACACTTGCTAATTTTAGCAAATAGTTGTTGTTCCCTTAACACTTGTAAGATTATTTTAAGATTTCCTTCATGCTCTTGTTTATTTTTAGAATAGATTAATATGTTGTCGATAAAGATGACTATGAATTTATCTAACTATTTACTTAATATACTATTCATTAAACACACAAAACTTGTCGAGAAATTTCTTAACCCAAAGGGGATTATGGAAAACTCATAATGACCGTATCTTGTTCTAAAAGAAGTATTAATGATGTCCTTATGCTTGGTCTTTACTTGATTGTATCCAGATCTTAAATCTAGTTTTGAAAAGATTGTTTCCCCTTGAAATTGATCAAATAGATCGTGAATCCAAGGAAAAGGATATCGATTTTTAATTGTAATTTTTTTTAACTGTCTGTAATATATACACAATCTTAGAGTGCCATCCTATTTCTTTACAAATAAAACTAGTTCTCCCCAAGGGGAAACACCAGTTTGAATGTATTTTTGATTGATTAGTTCATGTATTTGTGATTTAAATTCAATAAGTTCTACTATATTCATCCGATAAGGAGCCTTTGATGTTGATACCTCCCTTGGTACCAAATCGATCATAAAATCTATATCCCTTTTCAGAGGTAGTTGAGGATTTTCTTTCAGAAATATATCTTTAAAGTCTTTTATAATTGGTATATCTTCTATGTTAAGTTGATTATTTTTATCTTTTTCATTCATTACATAAACTACAAAAACTTTGCGTCCTTTATGAACTGATCTTTTCATTTGCAAGGATGAGATTTCTCTTATGGTGACCTTCCAAGGAATTCCTTTTACAACAAAAGTATTGACTTTATCATCCAAGCATGAGAACGTTTTATCATTGCAATTTAAAATAAATATATGTTTCTCTAACCAGTCCATTCCTATTAGTAAGTCATAAGATCCTAGAGGTGAAATATTTAAATCAACATCTATTTTTAAGTCATTCATAATAAATTCACACTTTTCAATGAAACTAGTGACCTTTTGCTTTGTTCCTGTAGAAAGTTGCACTAACCAAGATTTTTCAAATTTATCTTACTTTATATAGTTCTAAAATCTTGGGCGATACATAATTTAAACTTGCACCGGACCCCGGGGTCAATCAATATAGAAATGGATTCGTCTTTTAACATACCTTCGATTTTGACCATGGATGTTTGATGATCTTCTTGCCTATTCTCTAATGTTGCATTCATTCTCAAAACGCTTCTTTCTATATCTCCCACTATGGTAGCTTCTTGAATTGAATGGACACTATTTAAACTTTTTCTTCTTACGGGGAAATTTTTAAAGTAATGTGGTTCACCACATTCCCAACATTTTAGTGGTTCCCTTTGTGCAGTATTTTTATTAAAGGCAGGAGGTTTTTCCCTTTCTTTTGTTGCTACAGGATTTTGATGTTTAAAATTTTTATAATTTTTCTCTTGCTATCCTCGATACTTATTCCCAGTGTTCTTATAAAACTTAATACCTATCTTTTTTTGTTCAAAGTTGTCACGCCTTTTAGTTTTCTAGTTAGGTATGTTCTATTGTTTGTTTTTTATTTTGATCATAGCAAAAGTTTTCTTTTCTTATTGCCTCTTCTAGAGTTTTTGGATTATCTTACTCAATTCTCTCCTTGAGCATAAGGGACAAACAACTGAGGAAATGTTATATTTTTACTTTTTCATCAATAATATAAGGCATATAACGTAATAAACTTAATAATTTGCCACAAAGTTATTTCATGGTCATGAGACCTAATCGAAATTCATAGAATTATTTATATTTTTATTTGTAATACTGTTATGATAAATATTTTCGTTTGAAATATTTCTTAAAGTTTTTCCACTTTACATAACGTTATTTAATGCCTTTTACGTTCTTTATGTCCTACCACCAGATATCAACTTTTCTTGTTAAGTTATAAATTGCCATGTTTGCTTTTAATTTGTCGGAAGAGTTATAAATATCGATGTATTTTTTCATTCTAGATAACCCAACTTCAACTTCTTTTCATTTCTCGATTTCTCCATTTAACATAGGAGGGTTGATCTTTTTGAATTCACCAGAAATTTATTTATATGGTTTGTATTTATTTTTCTTCTGGTTATTATCACTATTTTCACTAGAATCTTTATATTTTTTAGTATTATGGTTATCTTGTTGAATATCGTAACTTCAAAGGATATTCTAAATGTATTTTACTTATGTAACCCAAGGGAGATGTTATTATTCCTCCGTCGGGGTGTTACTATTGTAATTGGTCTTCATAGCATCATGAGGTAAAGCCTCCATTGTAATTTGGGTCAATAGTACCCTAATGAATATAATATAATATTGTATTGAGTATCCCTAAGTGGATTCGACCCATTTAGTTAAGTGGGGCCGACTTGTTAGGTTAAAATTCATGTGGCAAAAAGAGTATAAATAGAGGATATGCATTCCTCATTTGAACACACACTCACTTGTGTATAGCGCTTAGGGGGGAGAGAGAGAGAGAGACAGAGAGAGAGAGATCTACCGGAGGGAGGCGCACCTATATGGGGTCTTTCCTCATACTTTTGATACATCTTATACATAGGAATTTTTTCTAGTTTTTTTTCCCCATGAGGGTTTCCCAGGATAATTCTTTGTGTTATTTTGTGTGGTTGTACTTCTCTATATTTCATTGATCCTTTTGCATATGGTTATGATGTTATCATTCTAAATGCTATCAGATGTGGTATAACCATTAAAAAATTAACATGGTATCAAAGCCACCCTTAAAGAATTATTTGTGCATCTGAAACATTACTACAACTACAACTATTGAATATTAGGGTTTCATGCTTGAAAACCCTAGAGGACTAAAACTAGTCATGATGGGAATTTCACTATATATCAATCTTAGAAAAGGCTCAGGAGCCAAAATGTTTACAAGACGAATACGAAATCCTTATGTACCTTGTGTAAACGATTCAGCCTCATTCTCTCTATAATATAGGAGATATGATTCCTCCAAATCAAGGCTCCAACATCTTCCAGGATTCAACCTTAAACAGATGACCCAGGGAGAATTGCTATCTATCGAGCTACAAAGGTCCAAATGAAATTTTGCAAGATGTTCCATATAGAGAAAAAACTTTAGTTTCTGTGGTAAACGTTTCATACCCCGAAGGTGAAACAATGAAACATGGAAGTTCATACAAGTTCGCTATGCTAAATAGTAAGAAATAAGTCACCTTGGGATAATTAGCATAAGTCCCAATTGGTGAAACCAATTCTACTCTAACATGTGGGAATGGAAAAAATAAATACAAGGCTACCTCAGTGTGAAGTTTCAAACACGTAGGAGAATCAATTTAGGATATACCATAGAAACAATATCAGGTAATTCTGCAGAAGAAATTGAAGAAAAATAGGGCATCAGATATTTTGTAGTTCTGATCACAGTTTTGGGAAAATGAGTATGTTACTCAGCTCTCCCTGAGGATGCACATATTTCTATATAATCAGATTTGTGAGATACCTAATTTGAAAAATTAGGGTTTCTTTGCCAAACCCTAGGTTGATCGGAAATAGCATTCAAGAAAAGATTTCAAGAAAACATAATATTGAAGCAATCTCATTGGTCAAAGGAGGAGCTGCAGATACAGAAGGGGATGAAGAAAAAGAACAATAATGAGTCTTCCCAACAAACAAAGATAAGTATTTTAATTGTATTTCTTGTATATGTTGTGTATTATGCATGATATAATTTTTTCATTAATGGCATCATACTACTAATATGCATGTTATGGGTAAGTAGCCCATGGTGCTATACAACCCTCCATTGCTATTTATCTAGAATTAAACCTCTTTGCTGACATATTGGATTAGTTCAAAATATCAATGGTGTTATGGTAGATATGGAAGGAATATGGAAAGTTTTCGTGAGATATGGATGAGTGTTCTATTGGCTAAAATAGTTGCATGATTATATCCTTATGCATAAGAATTTTTCATTATGCATATGTCCTATGAAATGTTTCTAACCATGAAACTAGTGCATTTGACTTGTAGGAAAGGTCATGTACACCCTCCTACAAGAAAATAAGGATGATACTTGTTCCGAAGAACAAGTGATGAAAATTCAAGATTGACTCCAAAAAACATGAACCTAAACCTCCCAGGGTAAGAGACACCATGGTAGAAGAAATATATTCAAAAGAACATAAGAGAGCAATAGATCCACCTAGAGAGATGAATACCATATTGGAAACGAAAGATAATTCAATATGAAAAAAGGTATGGTGGGACTTCCAAAATAAAGTAAGAGACCTCAAATACACTCTAGTTATGTGACACAGTTGAGTGACGTCATTGATATAGACCCTTCCGGCTATGGAAGAAGCTATGATGAAAGAGTAATAGTTTATTATGGGGAATGATTTCTAGCATATGGTTGCAAGACCTGAAGGGAATTCTGTAGTGTCTTCCATAGGGATCTACAATAACAAGTATACAAAACAAGGTTCGTGGTTTGTCTCAGAAAAGATAGAGTATGACATGACATACTCTATTTACCAGACACACTTCTACAATAAAGTATAAGTATATATTGAGAAAAGAACCCCATGTGCAGAATAGGGATTCTATGAGCTCAGAAGGAACCCATAGATAAGCACAACAAAGATCTTGAATATCACCTATAGTGATGAATATCTTAACCTTTTCTATAAGGTTGAAGATGGAAACCTGTAGAAGACAACAAGCTCACAGTTGGGTGCAAGATGAAATTTTTGACAAAGTTCAAGATAAAGGATCTTGGTATCTAGTAACCTGAAATGGATACATAGAAGATCACTAGCAGAGAATGCTACCTGTCACTCTAGTATAGAATGTTTTGATACATAGAGTACAAAACGTAGAGGGAGGATGATGCTCAGCTTAAAGGGGAGTGACTGTAGAATATGTCTGAGTTCGACATGGTACGAAGGATGGATAACTTCTTGATGGAATAAGGCTTTACCAAGAGTAAAGTGGGTTCCGAATTTCAAGGTTGAATGTGGAATACTGGCATATGTCGATGACCTGACATAATAAACTCATGGTAGAAGAAATGATGGAATAATACCAAATTCATGTTTGGGATATTGTACCCAAACCAAAAATCAAGAGTGTGGTATCTTCCAAGTGGATCTACAAGATAAAATATGTTTTTGATGGAAGGAGGATTGTATCAAAGAAAGGGAATTTATTATGAAGATACATTTGCTCCAAGAGAAAGGTACACCTCCATCAGAACCAACATGGCACTTGCTTCCATGATGAAGTGGGATCTACACCAGATGGACATAAATACAACCTTCCTTAATGATATGATTAAGAAATAGGTTTACATCAAAAAAACACAAGGATTTAAAATTCAAAGACAAAGTGACTCATGTATGTAAGTTGAAAAAGGATCTATATGGACTGAACAAATATCCTAAATATTTGTATGGAAGAATAAATATATTGTTTACAAGCTCGAGATTTACCAAAAATAAAGTTGATCCTAACCTTTACCTCAAGGTTATGGATGATGAACCTATGAAACTACTGTTGTATGAAGATGATCTATTTTTGACAGAAAATGAGAAACAAATCATAGTAAGCAAGAAGAAGCTAGATGAATAATTCAAGATGAAATATCTTAGATTGATGCATTATTTCCTAGGGCTAGAAGTGTGGCAGATCCCAGCAAGAATATTTCTGAACCAGGGAAAGTATGTTGTGGAAATATTAAGAAGATTTGATATGTTGGATTGAAAATCCATGGACACACCCATGGACACAAACTTGAAGTTGTTTTATGATGAGACATCATAGTTAGTGGATATGAATCAGTACAGAAAGATTATTGGGTCATTAATGTATCTAAAAAACATAAGGCCAGATATATTCTTTGTTGTGAACACCTTGAATCAGTATCTATTTAAACCTAGGCGAGTTCACTTGATACTTTCAAAGCATGCGATGAGGTACCTAAAATGTATGATAGACTTGGGACTTTACTATGGTAGAGATCATGGCTACAAATTATATGGATATACACATTCAAATTGGTAAAGAAGTGTTGCACACAAAAAGAGAACCTCAGGTGGATGTTATTGTCTGGGATCTATCACAATCTCATGGTTTAGTAAGAAACAATCCAGTTTTTCTCTAATTACAGTGGAAGCATAGTACATAGTAGCTTGCTTAGCTAGTTGTGAAGCGACATGGATTCAACTGACGTCAGGACTATTTGACATGGATATAGATACCACAATGATTCTTTATGACAATCAGAGTTGCATAAAGATGGAAAAGAATACTGTGGGATATGGTACTGAAGGGAGATATAAAAATCCAGTATATGAGTACCGATGAGCAAGTTATTGTTGTAATCATCAAGCCTTTATCTTGAGTAAAGTTTGAATATTCCTGTGACAATATTTGTGTAGTTCAAAAATACTTTCCTCGCAAGGAGGAATAGTGATGGAACTACAAACAATGAATATATGGACCCTTCTCGGAAAGGAGAAATAGATTGAAGATATAGACACTTCTCGAAAATGAGAATTAGGTCGAAGATATGGACCTTGATGGTTTATCCCACAATACTGAGAGGGGGGTGAATCAGTATTGACCTTTTTAAACTAAAACACAAAATAATCAACAATTATAACACAAATTTTATCGTGGAAACCTCAAAGAGAAAACCACCAACTCATACTCATTAATAAGATGAATCTACAAAATTGTTTATCTGCTACAACAGAAAGGATTCAAGATACACCCTAGGTTTTTCCTACAACTACAGAATAGGATGCAACAACAACCCTTATGGTTTTCTGTCTATTTTTAACAGACAAGGATACTACGACACCCTGTTCTCTAGCTACGACTGGAAGGAGGCTTCGACCCCCCCCTGTAGACCTGTGGTATGCCATAGCACCGCCCTGCCACCCTAATCTAATTTTATTCATACTATGTAATAGTTTTAAGCTATTAACTAAGTAATCTATTAAACTAGTTTACAGATACACTTCATTTACAACACAAAATTAATTTAAATACCTAGTACCTTCATCGTTTCAACGCAACTCTTCATTGTCGCGTATTTTCAATTTGGGTCATGACTGTGTGTTTACAAACACACACAAATAACACTTACCTTTACAATTCATCACATTCCTTCACCAAATGTTGATGTTTCATTCCTCCCTCAGCCTTAGATCTCAATTTCACAACCCTGTTTATTGTTCTCTGATATTTCCGCAATGCAAAAAAATCTTTCTGTAATGATATTTACCAATTCTAATCAGAGTCGTTGATCCTACTGTCAAGTACGATCAGGACCGTAGATCTATTTTACAAATTTCCTCCATGAAATATCCTTTATACATCAAAATTACCTAACAACAATTTTTGACCGTTGATCTTCGTCGGGCATTTTTCCTGACCGTCGATCTCCAGTTTGTGGGATGTCAATTCATCCTTTTTATCCTTTCCGCAACCATATTTTCCACAATATTTCTTCTGCACCGTCAATATTTTGTGGAGTCACTCTTGACGGTTGATCTTGCGGATTGCAGGATGTGGAATCGCGCTTTCTGATTTTCAGACTTCTGCAATTTCCTTTCCACAACGGTCTTTCCACACCGTTTTTATATTTCTAGCGGGATTAATCTCAACCATCCAATCTTCATATTTCAGGATGCAGGATTCCCCACCAACTTTCCTAAGTTTCATCCCTGCAACTTTCCTTCTGCATGTGGATTGCAGGATGTTTCCTAAATAATTTCCCAGAAAAAAATGCTTCTCCACTAGTACTTTTTTGATCATCAACACTTCCTTCCCAATCTGCATCAGTAAACACTTTTAGGGTAAAGTCTTGTCCTTTCAGATACCATAGACCATACTCCATGGTGTCTTTTAGATATTTGAAAATCCTTTTTATTGCGGTTACATGTGTTTCCTTGGGAAATAACTAGAATCTAGCTACCAATCCAACAGCTTGCATTACATCTGGTCTTGTCGCTGTTACATATAGCAGACTACCAATCATAGATCTAAACATGGTATGATCTACTTCTAGTGATTCATCATCCTTACTTAACTTGCAACCAATGACCATTGGAGTACAAACAGGTTTTGAATCTTCCATCTTAAACTTTTTCAACATATCCTTGATGTACTTAGCTTGAGAGATGAAAATTCCTTCTTTTGTTTGGTGAAATTGCAACCTAGAAAGAAAGTTAATTCACCCAACATTGACATTTCGAATTATTTCTTCATTTCAGAGGAAAAATCTACAGTTAGGATTTGAATATTGCTGTTATAGCTGATTTTACCACTCCAGGTGAATCACACTTGTATGGCCTTCCGTTGTCCCTCTGCAAACTCCTTAGACCCCTTGGACCATTTTTGTCCTTTGATGTTTCCTAGACCATCCCTATAAACATGTGAAAATTCATATACATGACTTTTAAACCCCTAATCACATATATACGTGGGTTTGACCCATAAAACCGAGTACATCAGGATGTGTGCAAAATCCAAATCCTTTTGGAGTTTTCCTTGACTTGGATCCGACTCACTTGACTCCTGGCCTTCCATATGCCTTGCGATCGCTTGGATTTGACCTTTCATTACCCCTTTGAAAAGCTATATAAGGAACTCTTTGGTACATTGAAGGCATATGAGAGAATTGAGAGAAAAGAAACTATAGTCCATTGTTGTCAGAACTTGTGCTTGAGTCTGCATCCCTTTGTCCCTTGGAGCACTTTTGTGTTCTTCCCAAGCTTGCATTTTGCTTGTGAGATTGCTATCGAGAGATGGAGGATTGGGGTGGTGGAGGACCAAGTGGGGGATTCAGTTTCTCCGATTCGTAGACGTGCTGACAGAGGTTGTATCCATTGTAATCTCTGATTTTATATTAATAGAAATATCTTTTCCTGTCCAATAATGTATGTTTGAATGAATATTTTATCCATGGATGATTTCAAATGCTTATACATTGTTGATTATATATGCTAGAATAGATCTAACATCAATATATATATAGTATGTTTGTATTGTTTACTTGTTGTTGAGGAAGTGATTAATCAATTCAAGCTGAAGTTGAAAAGCTCAATGGGGATCTACTTCAATCGTCCGAAATAAGGTACGAGATCTGATCCTTTAGTGTTAGATATTTGATTTCTATTGCATATTGGAAAGGATTGATTTTTGAAGTCAAGTTATCTGTTGTGGTACCCCAAGCGATAGGAATTTCTCTCCGTAACAGAATTGGTGACTCCACTGGGGAGTTCTTAGTAGTTGTCATTTGGGGGTTTTCTATCGGCATTCAATGACTTTGAATTGCTCCTTTTTGTCGTGTTTCTGTGTCGGGTCTGGGGGCATGTTTCCCTGGTAGTGTCTGATTGGTGTGAAGTTTCTCTCAGCTTGTCTGTTTTCCTTTATCTTTATGCACCTTTCTTCCTGTACATGAGTTTTTAACTCACAGCCGCGTATATATGTGGGTTTCACTGCTATTTCCGCGTACACATGCAGGTTTACTACGAACAGTCACATATGCCCTTGGTTTTTCCTTCTGGAGGAAGTTGGATGGTTTTTGGGTGAATTTTGATGATTGCTGAGTCTCCTTTGATACTGCTAGAGTCTGTATACGCCCCTGTTTCTGACTAGAGACATTTTTTTTAGAGTAAAATTTCTTTTTTGAAGAATGTTCTTGTCATTGCATTTTCAATTTTTTGTTTTGGGATTAGTGCATTATATTTCTTTTACCTTATTACTTTTCTTGAGTGTTGCTTGAGTGTGCTTGTAGAGCCATTCTTTTTCTTTTATATCTCATTTTTATTTCAAAAAATACAAAAGATTTGCTTATCATCATGTATTACATCTTGCATCTGGCATAGTACTTGCACTAGATTTTCTTTGGAGTATTAGTCAGGATTTGATATAGGAAGGATTGCACCTATCATTCGAAGAAAATTGTGCATTTCACATAGTAGCATACCCTGCTTTTCATGGACACAATGCATTTGCATTGATTGTTAGGTGTGCATTTTACTTCATGTTGTGTCATAACGCCATTAGTTGCATGGCCATATACCTCTTTTGAGTAATAAAGCCAATTAAAATCAACGCTTAATTAAAATGAACTACACTATTTTATTTGATAGGGTTCACCAACAAGATTAGGTTTTAGGGTCTTGGAATAGTTCATTGTGAGTAAATTCTCCAAGACCACTAAACAAAACATGTATGTGTCTATCCAGGTGAGTGTGTGAAATTCCTTGGTATAACTAGTGTTTCTCAGCATCCTCCTCTCAAAAGGGAGTTAAGGACGAGGCAGTGTGAGCGGTTATTGATTGGGATGACCCCTAGTCATAATTGAGTAGCACCGAAGATATTTCTAGGATTGTATTCGTATCTGGGGGCTCTTTCGATATTTTCAGGCTTTGCTACCCTACCCATATGGTTAATCCCGCCTATGACTGTCCGCCTGAGCATTGATTATATTGAGGTGACCTTAGTGGCCTTACCTAGGATATCGAGAGGATACTTTGCAGGGGTTATTCTGCGGGTGTCCCGGCCATGTTGGGGTCGGACAGCACAGTCGCTTTATGCGTTGAAGCTGAGGGCCACAATAATTGGTTACGTACCTCTGCTTGTTGTGTATGGGAGTCTCAAGCCTACCCTAGGCGAGACATACCTTCTTCATTCAGGAGCTCACTTATCCTACCCTTGATTGCTTGTGGTTGGCTTTATATTTTATTGGTGATTGCTCTTTGCACGTTAGCTTGACTAGGGTTTGCGTAGATAGAGATTCTTTTATATTTTTGAGTCATTGTGGATTCGAGTGTGGCTCCTCTCCGTTCTCGTTGTTTAGCAGGAATTTTTCCTTCTACATATCCTCCTCCTTTGGGAGAGAGAAATAGACAGTCCAGGCAGACTACTTCGCACATTGATTCACACACCATGGGAGACCATATAGAAGGTATTCCTGAACCACCTTCTCCCATTCATGTGGAAGATGGGGAGTTTACTCCTAACTATGATCCTTCACCTGATTTAACTAAGTTAGGTCCTATGATTTATAAGATATGAACTTTTCATGATAGACCTACTTACTCTAGGGTTGACTGTCCATTGATGCATCATTGGTATGGAATGTTGGAGGATGATGAGACTCATTTTGAACCCGTGAGCACCAGTTATGGTAGTTATGGTATGTCTGGTTTTCCCACACATGATTTGGCATTCCATGTTGAGTCTGAGTTTGAGCTTAACACTATGCCTGAGGGCACTCTCATTCCTTACCATGCGGAGAGGTTTGGGAGCACAAGTCACATTGCACCTTCCATCCCGGCGGTGGAAGCTACATCACATATTCCTCCTAGGTCTAGGGTTAGTGATCCTATTAGGATACCAGATCCAAGACGAGTGACCATAGGGAATAACACATATATAATTACACAGGTCTCTTCGTCCTCTATTCCTAGTTCTTCGAATGTTCACCCTCCACCTCATTCACATGGTCCTTTGGGCCGGAACTTTGCTACGAGTCATGTCCGTACTGTGGTTACTAGACAAGTTGTGTCTCAGGTTCATGCACCGCCCGTTGTTTTGGGAGGTCATGTTCATACTTCTATAGGTCATATTCCTACTTCTGGAATGTATATTCCTACTTCTGGGGTGTATATTCCTACTTACGGAGTGTCTCATGGGACATCTCATGTGATGACTTGTGGACATTATTATGGGATGCAGTATGGACAGGGTTCTTCACCTTATGGGTGTGGGTATCAACAACCCGCTTACTCTCCAAATTAAGGATTTGTAGCTTTGAATAGTCAAGGTACACCACACTATGGTGCTTCCATGCCACCCTATATGGGTCCAATGGGAGGAGGGAACTATGGCCAAGGCCATGGTGGTTATGGTAATCGGACCTATGTGAATCAGAACTATCAGGGAGCAGTCCATCGACCTAATCATACTAGGATCCCTTTCCTTGCAATGTTGAATCTTCCTGACTTGTTGAGATTGACGATAGGTCTTGTAGCTCATGACCCGGCTTGGCCGACTGTCCCTACTAAGCTTCCCTGAGACATACCCAAATTCGAGGGCAAACCGGGAGAGGATCCGAGCGAACCTGTTACTACCTTCCACTTATGGTTCTCTTCAAATTCCTTACATCAGGACTCAATCCGTTTAAAACTATTTCAACGCACCCTTACAGGGCCTACCACGAAATGGTATATAGAGCTACCTAAGGAGGCATTCGCTTTGTTCGATGACCTAGCGATGAATTTTCTTAACCACTTCCAGCTACCAGTGCGTTATGACGTTGGTACTGAACTTTTGTCGACATTTCAGCAAGATAAAGCCACACATATCTCAGATCATATCCAAGAGTGGCGTAGATGGAACAGGTTGATTAAAGCCTTTATACCACCGGAATTCCTCCTCGAATGGTTCCTTAAGTCGTTATTACCATATATAGCAAAGGATGTTTCTACATCCGGAGTGCAAAATGAGGAACAACCCATTTTTAGGGCGTAGGAACTAGATTTGATTTATGCTCAGTCCAGTTTGTTATATGAGATCATTCCCAATGCTCTGTGTTCTAGTTTTGATCCCAAAGTTAAACCTGGACCACATGCCGATGGCATTGTTGGTTGTGCGAGTTCTAAACCTGCAGATTCGGTTGCAAAACAAGTCAGTCAATTGTCAATCAACCAATCTGCTTCGAGACAAGCCACAACTTTGTCTCAAACCGCCCAAATGGTGAGTGTGCTTCAAGTGCAATCGTTGGACCATAAGGGTCACCAACATCCCGAACGGAATAAAAAGAAGGGTAAGAATAATCGTAAGGGTGGGAATAGAAATGAAAATGCTAATAATAATGACAAGAACGCTCGTAATGCTGGGGGGACAAGCAACCTAAACGTAAGGTTAAATTCCCTTGCAAATTGTGTAAGGAGGATCACCTCACTTACTTGTGCCCTCGTATCGTAGAAGCCTTGAGATTCTTAGCACAGGGCCCAGCTGTGCTCACTAACCCTTTACCTCACAATCAAAATATGAACTCAAGGACCCATGATTAGTCTGGTGGTGATCAAGACTTGCTGGAGGGTAGTGGTTGTGGTTGCATTAACATGGTACGTGCTGCGAAAGTTGTGACCCGTGTGAAGGACTATGGTTTGTCACAACCCAACCCAAGAAAGGAACCTAATCCACCAAGGACTCCTTTGCATATTAAAAAACCTATGGATAAACCTGAAGCTACACCTCGCATTCCTAAGGGATTCCTTAAGTGTTTAGGGCATAATCCTAATGCTTGAGCCTCCCAAAACTATTCTGTTGTCGAGGATTTGGGCCACACTCCTTGTGCGATGTCTGCATTAGAAGTGCTTCAGATTTGTCCTTCACAAAGGAAGTCTTTGCTTTCTACCCTTGGTGTGAATGATGATAATTCTTCCTCCATGATTAAATTTGAAACCACAGGACTTCAGCCTCGTTTGCCTTACTATATGTCTCTTTTGATTCACATAGAATGTCTTAACATGACCGTAAAGCACACTGTGATTGACGAAGGCGCTACTGCTTCTGTGATGTCTTTATCATGTTGGAAGGGTTTAGGTTCCCTTGAGTTGTCTAAGTCTGCGACCATGTTAACTACATTTGATGGGAGATCGTTTAGGCCACACGGGATCCTTCCTTCCCTTAAGGTCCGTTTGGGAGGGAAGACCGTTGCGATAGAGGTTGAGGTGGTTGATGCGCCCCTTGACTACAATCTCTTGCTGGGTAGGAATTGGATGTACAGCATGCAAGCCGTAGCTTCTTCCCTATTTCGTGTTATATGCTTTCCTTTTAACGGGAAGATATTCACGAATGATCAAACATCATTCAAGAATCCCTTGGTTACCGCATCTTCAGTAGCTTCGATCCCGATTGTAGAGCACTCTTAGCGAGCAACTGGGAGTGTGGGTGTAGGCATGTATCCATCCCTCATGCGAATTTTTAGTTGTCCTGCACCTATCCTTATGATAGGATCTAGTTCCGGTGAGGCTTCGAAATCTATGAGATCGGTGTCTTTTCGCACGAGTCATATGGAAGATCCTTGGATTCTTCCTACACCGAATACTTCGAGTGAGCCCATCGTGACGAACGTGTCGTTGCTTGCAACTATGATAGCTTATCAAGCTAATATTGAGTGTGTTGCATAGCCTAGTCCTTCCTCTTCATGGACGGAGGAGGAGGACCCGTATGTGCTGCCTGCATGGGTAGTACAGTATGCTCACGCGCACGACTTCCTTGATAGTGTTTTCCCTTCAGATGAAGCGATTATTGAGGCTATGTCAGGAGTTGAGCCACCATGGGAAGAGCTCCATCATAGATCTTACTTTCTTCTTGAGCTTGACCGCTTGGAGCATGAGGACTTTAGGGAGGTTCTTAGCAAGAGAATTGGTAGTCCCATGGTTCCATTAAGCTCTCCTGGTCCGATGGATGATGGGAACATGGAAAATTTATCTCCAACAATTCCTATCAATATCTCTCACGATCCTGGCAGGATAGAGAATGTCTACATTAGGGCAGAATGTTCCCATGCTGAGATTAAAGAATGCACCGAGTTGTTTAAAGAATTTTGTGATATCTTTGCTTGGTCTTATGATGAAATGCCAATTATTGACCCTCGCATTGTTGGACATGAGATTAATACTTATCCCAATGCTAAGAATGTTCGACAACATTTGCGTGTGGTAAATCCTACGAAAGCACTGTTGCTAGGGTTTTAGCCCTAGCTTGTACGAATGAGTACCTACTAAGGACAATGGATTCCTTAGTAGCAGTTCAATGATATTTGAATTAAAAGCTATAACTAAAATAAAAAACCTAAATTTAAACAAGTTGATTAAGCAAAATAGTAGAAAGTAAATAACATGAAGCAAAAAACAGTAAATAGTAAATAATGATCTTTATTGATGT